>JAVJAQ010001406.1:167789-493102 GCA_032362365.1 Zygogramma bicolorata
TTAAATTAATTCATGAATTAAATGGTGATGATTGGGATTGAAGGCAAGAGTTCTGCGAAATTATGGCCGAGCGTATCAACAATAACCCAAATTTCTTGTACAACGTTTGTTTTTCTGACGAATGCACTTTTTTACTTAATGGAGAAGTTAACCGGCATAACTGTAGAAGTTGGAGTGATACAAATCCTCATATATTTCAAGACGCTCACACTCAACATCCAGAAAAGCTAAACGTTTGGGTAGGAGTTTTGGGAGACCACCTAATTGGACCTCTGTTTATTCTTGGTAATTTAACTGGCGACCGTTATCTTGAAATGCTGGAAAATGCGATTGATCCGTTGATAACTGAACAATTAGAAAACGATCCTTTACTACTTAAACAACAATTGCATCTCCAACAAGACGGAGCTCCTCCGCAGTACTCCGCACAAGTTCGCCAATACCTCAATTTGCAATACCCCGGTCGTTGGATTGGAAGAAGAGGTCCTATGGAATGGCCTGTCCGATCTCCTGACCTGAACCCTCTGGACTTCTTGTGAAGGCATCATAAGTCCAAGATTTTTGTGACCCACCCTAATTTGGACGAACTACGCCGAAGAGTTGTGAATGAGTGTCGTTAAATAGGTAACTCCAATTATGCTGAACCATGTTAGAGACGGTCACGATTATATTATTTAATGGAAGTCAATGAAGGAAAATTTGAACATTTGATTTAAACACGCAGATTTGATTTTTTTTATTGTGAGCGTGATGATAAAATAATTAAATTTTTTCAAGAATGTGATTTTTTGAAGATTGTTGAGGTTTGTAAAAAAGGGTTTAATAAAAATGGGCTCGTACATGTAAAAATAACCAAATTATTGAAGGTGGCTCATTCGAGTTGCAAAATTGATTTTTGGCAAAATGATTCATCAAATTTACGTTTGAAGTATCACTCAACCCCTCTCCCTTATTGAAGTTTGAGAATGTCCCCAAAAAAATCATTCGACGTGTTTCGGGAAAAAATCTCTACTCAATATGGGATAAGAAATATACGGGCTGGCTCTTCTGAGATGGAACACCCTGTATTGTCCGTTTGACGCAATAGGTTGCAAATTGAAGTACTTCCCAGCAGGTTATTTTTCCAAGTTTTTAAACAGTTCTGTTCTCTCTGAATGGTTGCAAATTTATCAGAAGATGTAAACAGATATTTCTCCACACTCCACAAATTTGCAGAACTTTTGCTTTTTTAGTAGAAAACAAATACCATAATATTTTTCATTTTGATTTTACCCTCATTTCCGTATTGCAGACGTGGTTGCAAATCAATGAAAACGTTGTATGTGAGGAGTTCTTCATTTGCAACCCGGAATTGAAACTTTTGTAAAAATTTTCGATACTTGTTTCGATGACATTAAACAACTAATTGCAAAAATATATTTTCTGTTTAACGCAAGAGGTTGCAAATTGAAGTACTCCTCAAGAACATTTCGGTTATTTATGCAATTTTGCTGAACTTTTGGAATTTTTTGGAAAAATTTGGATTACTTACTACCAACTTTTTTTTGATAAATCGAAACGTTGTTTGAATGGTTGCGAATTTACCAGAAGATGTAAACTAATACTTCGCAATACTTCGAAAGTTTGCTGAACTTTTGCAAATATCTCCGTACAAATAATGCGAATATTTACAAAATTCTGATTTTCAACATGTTACGTTCAGAAAAAAGGGTTGCCAAAACAGATTCAATATCTTTGAACGCACTTTTCATTCTACTGAAGTTTCAAAAATTTTGTAATTATTGTTATATTTTGGAAAAATCCTGTCTATATCTACTGGCCTATAAACTAAAAGAGCTAGTCGAGGATGTAGACTAAGAGCCAGTGCCAGTTTTGCGTGATTATTTAGTTGAGGCCTATATTTCGAGAAAGTGTTGTGGAGGGCCGAACTGAGTGCCATCCGTGAGGATGGTCCTGATCGCGGTTCCGAGGGGGTGGTGAAACGCCCCCAACTTGCCGAAAATCGCCCATCTTTTTATTATTTAGTTAAGGCTCATATTTTTCTCAGCAGTCCTTTGGTAGCCAACAATCATCGAGATTGGCGGATCGATTGGACGGTTCCGAGTGGGTGGCGGAACGCCCCTAACACGTCGAAAAATCTTTGAACTTTTTATTATTTAGTTAAGCTTCATTCTTTAGTATGTTATTGTGGTGATATGTGTGTGTATGACAATTGGCGGAACAAACTGGCGGTTCTGAATACCTGGCAGAACGACTTGGATGTTCCGTATGCGCGCCTTCGTTTCATATTATCAATGCTTTGAATTCAAATAATGATTTCATTTATCTATTAAGGATGTTTGTAATGAACACAGGCATTATTTTGCTTCTATAACGAATATTTTAATAGTAAGGAATACGTAAAAGTACTACGTGAGATACGTAAAAAATAAAGATAGTTTTTTTTGGAAAATCAAATTATTTACAAATAGTTTCTGATTCGTATATCTTGTATTTTATATAGTTCAAAAGATATAAGCGTTCAAACGTGAAATTTCATCACACTTTTTTATTCCACTACATCCCATAAACTAAGCGAGATATAAAAAAATGTTGCTGAACCTTTTTTGTAGAGAATTTAGTTTGCTACAAAAACACTAAGGGTACTTTCACGTATTCCTCATATTTGAGAATGAATTTTTTCTCCCATTTCCAAGTATAATTTTCAACATACGGCTATTAAAATATTCGTTTTAGGGGAGAATTAATGCCTGTGTTCATTACGAACATCCTTACAAAATCATTATTTGAATTTAGAGCATTAATAATATACATTAATGTGCGACAGAAGTGATGAAATGAGGGCGTGCATACGGAACATCCAAGTCGTTCTGTCAGGTATTTAGAACCGCCAGTTTGTTCCTCCAATTGTCATACCTACACACTTTGAAATGTCAGCACAATAATATACTAAAAAATAAGGCTTAACTAAATAATAAAAAGTTCAACGATTTTTCGACATGTTAGGGGCGTTCCGCCACCCACTCGGAACCGTCCAATCGATCCGCCAATGTTATCTCGATGATTGTTGGCTACCAGAGGACAGCTGAATAAATATGAGCCTTTACTAAATAATAAAAAGATGCGCGACTTGCAAGTTGGGGGCGTTTCGCCACCCCCTTGGAACCGCTCCCAGGGCCTGTCCTTACGGATGGCACTCAGTTCGGCCCTCCACAACACTTTCTCAAAATATAGGCCTCAACTAAATAGATAGGGGATAGGGGATAGATGTTGAAATCCAAGAATTCACTATCCTGGATATTAAACAACCAAGGACCGCTCGCCTCCATGCCAACCAATTACTATCAGGGTTATCACACTTAGTGGAACAGTTCTGGAGTGAATTCTTTGGTTAATTCGTAGGTAACCATTATGAGCATACGGCATTATAATAGAGAATGAACCTATTTAACCGGAAGAAAAAAGAAGATAATTTTCCCAGTCACATTTAACATCGATTCAATTCCAAATTTTGATGGAATAACAAATATAAACGAGTTTTTACAAATCATTAATGAAACTGTTAATATCGCAAATAGGCGGAGAGGAAATCACAATCGTTGAAATTGCGTGGACCGCAACTACCATATCATCGAAGGATTTAAAAAAGAGGTTGAAAAAATGCTGGCATTGTACAGTATCCAGGACAGCATCAAGCAATTTTTAGAATGCCGCCAACGACATGGATACAGAGACATGCAAATAATTTTTAGCAAGGCTGAATATAGTATTTCTAAAAACGCTAACAGTTACTGAAGATCCAGCTCTGAATGTCATTGTAAGACAGCAATGGGGACGATCCTTGTTACCCAATATAAATGGGTTTATTGAACTCGATAAGAAAAAACTGGTTTATCATTACAACCGGATACACTGGATTGAGCCATTGAGACAGCTAAACGCGAAGAAATTATCGAAGAAATGATCAAATTTCCAGGAAGAGAATGTCGTGGAGTCTTTGCAATTGAATGTTTCAAATCAGGACATAAAATAAGGGACTGCGCGAAAAGAAATCCATTGAAATTGAAGTCGTATAGACCCGCAAGAAAATCACGTCCCAGCAGAAACCATCACTTCCAACATCGTCCATGTAATTTCGAAAACAGGAATACCTACCGCCACCCCACTTTCCAATTCTGTCCCAGAAATAAACCTCCACCACGGCATTTAAACCACTAAGCGGCTGCATACCAACCTCGCAATGTAGCTATTGCCTCGCAGAACGATATTTATGCACAGGTCTGGGGCGGGCAAGGATACTTGCACTCAAGAATGGAATTGAGGAGAACCATATACTGCTATGATTGAATCTGAGACACAAGTATCCTCATTTGGGGCGAGACGCGATTTTGAATAGGACGGAAATAAACATTTATCATTGTTGATATACAGGGCAGAAAAATATCAGACAAAGGAATCGTAAAGATCCCTATTTAGTTATAAATTTGATGCAGATTTACTACTGGAATTAGATTTTCTGTGAAAAAAAAATGGGAGAAAAAGTTGATTCTGTGGTAGAAAACAGGTCGTCCTTTAGGAACACAGAAAAATGAGTTGAGGACAGAATACGAAAACTGAAAGAGGAGTTGAAAAAAAAAATAGAAAAGTGAAATGATGAACATGCATAGGATAATTAGTGAAAAATTCAGAGGTTTGAGGTCACCGCCAATGACTGAGGACTTCGCAGGGCGATGGTTTAACTGCCTCTCACACGAAGTTAACAACAAGGTTCATATGAATATTTTACCTTTACTACACCCAGGAAATTTGATCAATTCCAGTCGAGAAAAATGAAAATGAAACAGAAATTGAAGACGAAAATATCAGGAAGAAAACTGAGAAGAGTAATAAAAAAAATTATGAATGAAAAGAAAGAGGTTGATAGTTTAAAAGAGGCAGGGAGGAAACAAGGATGGCGATACACTCGTTGGGTCGAAGAACGGGAACGATAAAAACTGCTATAAGCTATTCTATGCCCGAGAAAACCATTACCATAGGGGTGGGAATCTATCCAAGGATTATTATTCCTGCCCGTACCGTGACTATTTGTATGGCTGAATTGCAAAAGCACCCGTCATTTATTTGTTAAAATATAATATCCCAGGGAGACGAATTTTTAACAAGGACTCATAGTAGGGACCTCTATGTAAATTACAGGATGATATCCCAACTCGTGTCATAAATATTCTGGAAACTGAATTATATTATTATTTCAATTCAGTGGAATTGTATTTTTGATAGAGCATATTAAACGGACATAGAGGAAGAAAAACTATACAGAGATACCAGAAAATAACGATAGTTGGTGAGATGGAAGAACAAACATTTTCACAACTACATTCAAATCAACTTACAGAGGAAAGAAAGGAAATTGTGTGAGCTCGTAAAAATGTTTACGAAGCACCGAGCCAGAAATTGACTTGTGACAAAATGAAGCATAGAATTATCACGGAAGATGTACCACTTGGAGCAAAGACACCCTATGAAATGTTCTATCAGAAAAAATAAATACGGGAGCTGTAAAATAGTGATATCATAACAGAAGCACACTCACTTGGTCATTCCCTACGACTGTCAAAAGAAACTGCATCTTAGAGAGGACCGCAAATTCAATTCTGCATTGATTTTAGAAGCCTAAATGCGATTACTAGGGTAATTATCACCAAATTGAGTAGAATGAACGAGATGATGATGAAGAACGGATGATAGTGTTTTTTCCTGTCGTGAAGGCCACCATGACTTCAAGATATTACATTTTGGCTTATGGAATGCTCCGAGTTCCTGGCAACGGCTCAATTATACAGAGTTCTGTCAAAATTGACACGTACAGAGTGCCTAGTTTGCTCAGACGATATCACAGTTTTCAACGTTGACAATATTGACGAGTATCTTAACCAATTACGGAAAGTACTTGAACGACTTCGAAGTGTCATTTCTTGCAAAAAGACACCAAATATTTGGGTCACATCATATCTGGACAAGGCTGTCACACAGATCCAGATAAAACGGAAGCAATAAGAAACTATTCAGTACCCAAAACAGTAAAAGAAATACTTGCATTTTTTGGCCTGTGTAGATTCTACAGAAAATGTGTACCAAGAAATCGCACAACAGTTAACGCATTCAACAAAGAAAAAAGTAAAGTTTTAGGATAGTCAGGAAAAAACTGAACTAAAAATGCACTCATATCTCCGCCGATTTTGAAAAATATCCTTCTCATATCTATTCTCAAAAACTGTTTATTGTCACCACAGATGCGAGTGGAACAGCTATATATGGTTTACTCGATCAAGAATATGACGGCCACGAATTGACAATCTTACAGCAGTCGTATATTGAATCAAGCGGAACGAATATATTCAAAAAAACATTGTCGAAAGATGATCGGATATATTCAAGTATCGAGCGTGAGTGCCTAGCTGTTCTTTAAAAAGACCCGAAAAACCACCAGAAACTCTAGATAATATAGCTCACTTAAAAACTCAAAGAGAAGAAGTAAGCTCATGACAACCGTGATTTGGACAGCCGAAGAACTCGAAACAATGCAAGAAAATGACCCCGTTGTGGGCCAAATTTGCGCACAACTCATTATGTCAGTAACAAAGGTGTTCTTGATCTAAAGGGAAAAGAGTGAAAGACATGATAAACTATGTGCGCCTAAGATGATAACAAAGGATATGCTGCGCATATATCACGATGCTCCTACTAATGGACTGAATAGCAAACGAACTTAATTGGAGAGGCATGAAATAAGACAATAAATTGCTGCTTGCTGCAAGGCCTGTATTTCATGTAATTCAAGGAACTCACAGCCACCAACCAAATTACAAAAATGACCAGTACCATAGTACTTGGAGGAACCTCGATGGAAATTGTTGGACCATTTAATCGAACCCAAAACGGCATCAAGTGTGTCATGACAGTGATGGATTATCTCACACGATATCCTAAGTGTATTGCTCTATCTGATATCGCTGAAGCCTCTGTCAGGGCATTGTACATCACGAAAATAACTCACCGATATGGAAAGTCAGTTTACATCCAAACCATTTTATCTCATTACCTTCATAAAGATAATACCTCTAGGGACGAATGGTTGGATTTTTCTACGATGGCCTTCAAAAACTGCATGGCTTTTCGAAAGAGTCGCCAGATTTTCTATTATCGGTAGAGATATTAATTTACCAGATCATTTGACTATAAAAAAACAGCAGAGTGAAATATGACTTAGATGAGAATTATGTCACTAAAATTACTCTGCGAATTCAAATAGAACATGAAAACGCTCCTTGAATGCTGGAAAAACCGCTAAAAACCAGAGTATACAAGATTTTGGAATGGAAGACAGATTGTATCTAAATTTTATCCTAAATCGACCGGACTATCTTTTAGATCATGTTATAGGGCAAACTGTATGGGAACCACCCAGACAGGATGAATGTCATTTCTTCAATGTGTTGAATGGTGGATCAGCTACGATCATAACTGAATAAGAACAACCTGCCTCAAAAAGGTACTCAGTCGTTGGAGACCGTACAAAAATATTCGCTCTGCAAATAACCAAAAAGATGCCATTTTGCAGTAGGGATGATGTATGCTACGTAACACCCCAGACTTCTAGCAATAGTCCGATTTATTTTAGCCACAAACTAAATGTAATATTCGAGGAGCTGACGATGACGCCGGTTTAATTGCATACGTTATACAAAATTCCTGTGTGTCGAAGAGTCATTAAAACTAAATTTGAATGAAATGAACTCATAGGCGGTATATAGGCGATGTCTAGGAAAAAAAATTAAGAACCGATGCCATGCCAATATTTTTTGCCGTCGCGACATTTCTCCATCAGAAGATGAATCATGTCAGTATCACTACTTCGGTTGGGGTTTTGAAGGCCGTCCAAACCCGAACCAAAGTATTGATAGTGAAAACCTCGGCCCCGAAAGCCCTAATCATTTTGTCATGGATCTTGTGCTTAAAATGAATGGAGGAGTTCTCTACGTAATGGCATACAGTCCCATAGACGTTGAAATAAGGCGAACCACAAAATGTTTTGTAGAATTAGGCTGGATTCAGACAGATCCGAAATCCGATCGTACGACGATCAGATAGCTTTCTGATTGGTCTAAATTGGTCCAAATTTAAATTTAGATCAATCAGAAAGCTATCTGATCGTCGTACGATCGGATTTCGGATCTGTCTGAATCCAGCCTTACCCGTAACTGCTCATAATCAGTCATTATTTATGTCCCCAATCAATAGAATATTGCACCTTGCCACGCTCTCAGGGCCGGCTGTGTAATTAAAACTAGGCAAAGGCATGAAAGATGGTGACCGGGCTAGCTCAATACCCAAATAAAAAAAACCTTGTGTACCTGGAAGATTTCAAAATTCAAAGACGGAGGAAATCAGATTTGGGGAAATGGGCGCCACGTGATTTAATAATATTTTTGTTGTTAGACCCCTGGCTAGTTGTTTTTCCTTCACAGGAATTTACAAATCACAAAACTAAATGACCTGCTACTCCTTGTTCAATTTCATTCGGTTGATATGAAAAATGGTAAAAGAAAACTTTTTCAATGTGTATTACAACAATATAATATAAGAACAGACAAACTAAGACTTAACTTGGATTGATATCCTTAAAACAAAAATATTCTGCGCGGCGATATAGATATCTATATTTCCGTTACAAAAGGAATGTAGATAGGATATTTCATGAAACAATATACACTTTTTTTTTGTTGAAGCACTACCGAAGAATAACAGAAATTTTACTATTAAAAACGATTTTCTGATGGCAAAATGAATTAACAATTTTTGCGGTAGACGGCTTTTGCAATTAACGGCAGGGCAAGTAACCCTACACACGGGGGCTTTCACACTGAAGCTATTCAAAGAAAAAAAATGGATGACGATACAGGACACAACTTATCTGGTCTTAGTATTCTGGATAGTCGGCTATTTCTCGTAGGCTCTGAAGCCGGACAGGTTCAAGTTGCTGGATGAAGACGAACCAAAAGTATCAAACGGTAAGGAATACCCGACAACGACTGGGAAGCGGGTTTCAAAGCTTCACCAGAAGCTCAAAAATTCAACCTGGTAGTAGAACCTTCACTCTGTGGAGGGTTCCTGATTCAGAGTATTTCCGATGGGGTGGAAGAAGATACTCGGAACCAACTTGTACAAGAAGAGATGGATAAATCCCTTGAAAAAAGGTTAAGATTTCCTCGAAATTGTTTCAACTTGAAATCGGCATGGAAATCTAAAATATCAGTGGATATCAGTTCAAATCCTTCCAGCAGGGTAGTTACAAAATCTACAAATAGCTAACTTCCACGTTCCACTCACTACTGAGGAAGATCAACAATCTCGAATTTTCTGGAGATCAAAAAAAATGAAAGATCAAACGCTCTACCAACAAACACAAAGGATCTAAATTTCCATTCGCTGGACGTGAAGTTAATTTCGGAGGTGACATTGTCGTTCCCTTCAGGGAGGTAAAAGGGCATTTGTGGATGATTTCGCCACAGGTAATTCTCATGGATAACACACTGTAGGGAAATACCTTCGGAGTGATCTCAATTATTCAGGAGATGAAAATAATCCCAGACAAGCCTAAAATTACGGAATATAAGGAATGGTAATGGAAATACCTACCGTCGCGCCTATGTCTGATTGTTCTTACGGTTTCAACAGTTTAATATTTAGGGACATCGATAAAAATAAAATATACTGAATGTTGACAGATTGTCAGAAGTGCCGATCAAAACAAAGCCGAGACCTTTTCAGGTTACTTTCAGGTTTTCACATTTATTGAAGATATTTTGTTTCCCAAGAACTCAGAGAAATCTTACCGGAGTGCATGAATACTAGATTATTAAGGTAGGTACCTTCTTGAAGTTATCATTTAGATCTGAACCATTAAATCGGAGCTATGGATACAAGGGTGATTCAGAAATGCTAGTTAGGTATTACTTGAATTAATGCATCACCTGAAAAGCGTGCGTCTACAAGGTCCAAAGTGTACTGTTATTACTACTTGACCGTGATGATGAATGATTAGGAAGATATCAAAGAGATTAAATTGAACCATTACAACCTTCATACGCAAAAAATGTTGTTCTCTCTTGGAAATGAATGAATAGGAAAAGACATCTTTTCATTGATCGCTCGATTCCCCATTCAACTGAAACTGACCTGAATCCAGGGTTGGGCTGATTAAAATCAAAATCATGATTTAAATCAATTTTAACAACATAATATAAAAGTTTTCTCGAAGATCAAAAGGAGTATCTAGTATCTGCTTTTAGCAAAATAACAAAAAAGAAGTACATAATTCCAAATTCTTAAACTAAACGTAACACCTAAATTTTATTACTGTATATTTTCAGTCTATTCATTTTCGTTATACAATTTAAACAAAAACACGAGTTTTCCTCCTTTTTCTGTTCCTAATCTGTTTCTAATATCCGAGTGTACAACTAGCGAAATGCGTGAAATTGTTGGGTAACGTCAATTTATAGGTTGAGAAGGAAAACAAGCCTCGACAGGAATATTCTTGCAAAAAGCACAACAAACGCGTTCGTGTTCGTGCCTCACTCGGCACTGTATAGCGAGTGTATAGGACAGAAGGAAAACAAATCGCGACAAGAATTTTCTTGCAAGAAGCGCGACAAATGCGTTGTCACAACTTTTTTAGCCGCAAATTGTATTAAAATTTTTAGACATACATTAAAATAATTAACAATAATTTCAAAGAATCAAAATGTTCAAATTTAATATTCAAATTGAAAAAATAAAAAAAATCAAATAAATCTTGATTTTTTTTTTAAAATCAATGATTTTTGATTTTTTAATAATCAGATTTTGCCCCACCCTGCCTAAATCCAAAAGCCATCGATCATCTTGGAGGATTCTCGTGGCATATGCACCTCTCGTGTTGCGACACGATGATTAAGTTCTTGCTCAATGAACGGCAATTATTGAGAAAACCAAAAAATATTGACACAAGTCAACAGGACCAACCGTCAGCGTCCAAGAAACAGTATTTTGGTATATTCCTTAGGATATGCTCCATCTGACACCTACCAAAATCTTGGTCATGAGTTCCAAAACTAACCGACTGCTGTCATTTTCTTGAAAAAGAGATAACATGTTAGGCACAGTTCTCTGAAAAAAAGTTGACAAAACGTCGACCTAGTCACCGATATATTTTGAGCTGTTAGTAAACATTTTGATAATAAGAAGGACATATTTCGCTATTTTTAATGACAGAAATTAATAACAACTTCGCATAAAGTGACCTCTATTTGATTCAACATTAAGGAAGGCGCTAATAGCAATTCTTGAGCAAATTGTGAACTTTTTACAGATTGAAGCTGGTCAGTACTGTACTTTTGCCATCCATTGGGATGGTTATGTCAGCGCATGTGGAAAAGGCAGCTACGGTCGGCTAGGGTTAGGGGAATCATCTAATCAGAGCCTTCCAAAGAAAATACTCCTGGAGGCTGTCATCAAAAAGCTATCGAGTTCGAAAGGCAGTGACGGACACACTTTGGCCCTCACTGAAAATGGTCAAGTGTACAGTTGGGGAGACGGCGACTATGGAAAATTGGGGCACGGAAACTGTGCTACTCACAAGCAACCCGAAAAAATTACCGGCCCTTTCCTGGGAAAAACGATCAAATACATCAACACAGGTACCAAATACCAAATTCTCATTTGTCGATGATCTCAAAATTCTTGAAAGTGTTGAAATAGAAAATATGATGTATAGATTAGATTCTGAGTAAGCGGGTCTGTTTGACCCTCATCAATATTGATGAAGTATTAATGCTCCATATTGCAATCATTCAATACAAACCAACCAATAATGAACATTTATCTCTCTACCAATTACAACACATCTCCTGTGTGAGAAGCAGGTTTCTTCTGAATACACACATATCCTAAGAAGACTTACATTATATGACGCAGTTCAGAATAATACATTATTTTCCATATCTCAAAAGGTATTTTAAGAGAAATGAGAGCATTATGAGGTCTTCTTTCAATAGTGACAGCGTGAATTCCGAAGAAAACTATACTTCGAACAAAAAAATGTGGGTTGAAAATTGAATCAAGTGCTGCACAATGCTGTCTGTTTTGAGCAGTATATACAAAACTCAAAAATGGAAAATGATATGATATTCCTGGACAACTTTCTTCAGGATAATATATTATGAAAAAATAATCACAAATAACCTAGCATTTTATTGCATTTAAAAAATGTTTTATCATCATTTCCTATCATTGGGAAATTCAATTTATTTTTATATACAATAATCAAAACTGACGGCCTACTACTAGAAGTTCTAAACATCGTCATCGATGGTTCATTTGACCCCCCGATATTTTGCATGGTCTGGTAGACTTTCTACTTCCAATGTTCCTTACGACTGCTGGCATACAAGGTGATTCACGGTGGATGGCACATTAGACGATTCTGGTGAAAATTCATTGGAGGGCATAATCGGGCATTCTTTACCCAACTAGAATATTTTCGAAAATATTTCAATTGAGTAGGGAATGTCCGAATAACCCTCCATCACACTTTCAAAGTGATCCGTTGTATGGTTCACTATAAACGTCTAATTTGTCAACCACCGTGAATCGCCCTATATGACAGTTCTGGTTCATACGAATATTATACCCACAATTTGTTTAACATTTATATCTAATTTATTTTAATTTTTTATTGTGGAGATTTTTTTCAACGAATTGGGGAATTTGGACGAAAAGTCCGTCGGTCTCAAATAATTTTTCGGTAGGTTGAATAGCTCACACCTGTCATAAAAACAACCACTTCCCTAGCAAATACCACGAAGGACGAATTCCTGTATTTTTTTTGGTTGATTTTTGGTATGTGCACACAGGTTTTTCAGGCTTATAGGCCCATAGTAATTGCAAGTTTGATCGAAAATTATTCATGTGTCCATATCAAAACTCAGACTACTAGCAAATAAGATGTCGTCACACCATATGCCAACGAGGAATCCAAAAACATATTCAGCAAATGCCCAGCCTCATACAAGGGCAAGTAGGACGATCAACAACTTGAGAAATTTGAACGATCAACAAATTGAGAAATTTGGACGATTCGTTCAAGCCAGTCTTGGTTACCTACACAATAGTTTGCTGAGATAATACCTGTGAGAAAATTACTACTCCCCTGCCAAATACCCACCGCGGAAGGCATTGAATTATATCCGACCAATGCCTATGCATGATTCTCAACAGAAATTTCGTTTCACACATATTTCAGTCATTTCGAAATTTACAGTTATCATATCGTTTGTTCACTAATGTAAAATTAAGAACATTTCAAATATTTTATTTTGTGTCGGTTGAGAACAAGAAATTAATAAAAACATTGCCTGGTGGCGCTATTTTGCAACAAATTTTAAACATTAACGTATGGACACCTCAAGATCGGTTTTTCAATTCAAGAAAGCACCAATTTTTCAGGTTACAGACACAGCGCCGCCATCACCGAGGATGGCAAGCTATACACTTGGGGCGAAGGAGATCACGGCAGGCTAGGCCATTTGGACAACAACGCCCGTCACGTCCCAACCCTCGTAGCCGATTTGGCCGACGTCGAAGTAGGTTCCGTGGCTTGCGGCAGTTCCCACACCTTGGTCGTGTCGAAAGACGGCAAGACGGTGTGGTCTTTCGGATCGGGGGAAAACGGTAAACTGGGCCACGGGGAGATCGCCAAGGTTTACAGGCCGAAGGTGATCGAGGCGTTGCAGGGATTGGTGATACAGAAAGTGTGTGCCGGGACTTCGTTTTCTATGGCTGTTACCACAATGGGACAGGTAATTTTGATAGTAATGTATTATGTGAGCTCGAAACTTTGGATGAAAATTTCAAAAAAACTTTAATCATTGCTCCACTGAACTTTAACGGCAAAGAAACAAATTAGACTTGGGTCGAGAGATTTTTTGCCGTTCGTCATCAGTCAGTATTTACAAAATTAGTCAAGAACTAATAATTACATCACGGCCTAGCGTACGATCCAACAAAGGATTTGTGTAATATATATATATATATATATATATATATATATATATATATATAGTGTTTTCGGGTTTCATTCCGTGTTCTGTGGTTTTGATCCTCTGAAGGATAATTGTCACAACGTTTCGGCAAAGTCTCATTTGCCATCTTCTAGGTGATGATTGAGTTTCGACCTCCGAACTCGACTAATTAATTCAAGTTCTGCTTCTCAATATATAGGGGTGTTCAATGATGGTATCTTGGACCTGGGCCCCTCCCACTTTCTTCGTTGGTCCGACTGCATTTTTCATTATGTCCGTATGGTAATTACTTGATAAGGTCCTACCTTGTTCCTCTGGTGTGAAGGGGTTGTTTTTGTTTTGTGATAGGATGGATTTCCACGTTCTTGGTAATCTTTGGGCGTCATCTCTCTTATTCATACTACTCGGTCGTTTTTCAATTTCGATAGCCTCTCTGATTGTTCGAGAGTAGAAGTTTTCATCGCTCGCTAATGTTTTCGTGTTTTCGAAATTGATGTTATGTCCTGTCTCCAATACGTGTTGGAAGATGGAAGATGTGGTGACTTTTCCTTTCACTGATAGCTCATGTTCATCCTTGCGTACGTTGATCCGTCTGTTGGTCTGGCCGATGTAATCCGAAGGACCAGATACCACTGGAGTCCCAGGGAGTCTACGAAGTACCATGTCGAGACTGCAACAAGTCCTACTTCTTTCATCAAGTGGCTCTTCAATTCTCAATCCAAATATTTTTATTCTAGGATTTCTTAGTTTTTTTTCTTTCTACAATATATTTTCCATCACATTTATTGGTAATTTCCTCTTGAAGTAGGTCAACGTGCCTAATATTTTCGCATGCTACTTCTAATGTTCCATTTGAATGACATTTGATTGAAGATATACCTATTCTCGATTTTGAAATTTTAATTCGATTCAAATCCTGTCTTGTTTAAGAAATTTCCTGCTTATGCTTTGGTTCAATTTTGAGAATATTCTTATTCATATTCATTGGCAAGTTTGTTGGCTTAGTGGTCACTTCAGAGTAGGACAACTTAGGTGGTACATTTCTTGTACTTGAACTAATGAAGTTTTCCAATTTTTCATTTATTGATTTCAAATTATCCAAGATTGGATCTGATTGCTAGTTGATTCATTATGAACTTGAATTTTACATCTAGGACACATCCATAAAATCAAATCTCTTACTTGTTTGATTTTTTTGTATTGGGTATTGGTAATTTTCAAACATTCTATGTGATAAATTCGTGAACAATTTCCATCACATGAAAGCTCAAGCTTGTCCTCAATTTTCAAACAAATTCCACATTGTTTATTATCACCTTCGGGATCTTTTAGAAGGAAATTATTGGAAAAACTGGATCCGTTCGCTTCTATTCGATCTTGTGTGCAGATTGAGAATTCATCAAATTTACCTTAGTGTTTATGTTGAAATACAATTTCAGAATAAAACTCTCGAAAATTCACACAATATTACGTTATTCAAAATAATGCTGTGACAGTAACTTGAAGTATATATATCAAAATATGTCGATTAGAAAATGAACAGAAGGCATGCCTTCGTCTCATTCATGGAATTCGTAAGTATGACCGAATTTCTTACAAACTCATTGAGACCAAATCAATGAGATGCAGACGTACATTGCACTCAGTAGTATCCATAAAATTTTGGTGAACAAATACCACAAAGGTCTGTTATCCCCTCCCCCACATCGTATCACTCTTTATCGTCATTCCGTTCAGCTACAACATATATATTCAATATAATAATCTACCAAGTGAAATGAAAAAAAAAATACATTCATTTATTTTTCCTGAAGATGCTAACTTTGTTAGCGAAACACGCGTCAAGTGCAAAAATATCAGTTTGATCTCTAGGAAAAGTTTCATATAAAAAAAAAAGTTGCCTTCAGGTTTTTCAATAATATAGATAAGAGATCAATATTTGTATCGCAACCACATATAACTTCATTGCAATCTGTAATAATTTCAGACAAAACTGACTCAAGATAATTGAAGAATTCTAAAAATTTGGAATTTAAGGAAGTTCTGTACTGGGCCCTAAATGGTATATCGTTTTTGTTGAGTGGAATATTTGATTTTTTATTTAATGAAATTGTAACCATCAATTTGAGCATCCTTCTGAGTTACAGATTCAGGAAACCATGTTCCCACCACCCCCAAAATATCATAATTTTCCTGGAGTATCAAATCTTTTACATCTGAAAAGTTGCTTATGAGAGATCTCACATTCAGTTAGGCTATATAGGTTGATCTCAATTAGGTTATGTTTGTACAAAAAAAAAGACATACTGTTGAAAAAAAAATTATTGTTATTTAAGAAGTAATATGTTTATAAACGATGAGTTTTGGAACCTTTGGTGTAAGAGTTGAAAACTTTTCCTAGAGATCAATTACCCTAACACCAAACTGATATTTTTGCACTCGACGCGCGTTTCGCTAACAAGGTTAGCATCTTCAGGAGAAGAAAATTGATCAAAATATCGAGTGCAAAAATATCAGTTTGGTGTTAGGGTAATTGATCTCTAGGAAAAGTTTTTAATATGTTTATGTATATATATATATATATATATATATATATATATATATATATATTGATTCAAGATGGCGTCGACAGACACGTCGTTAGTAAACCAAGAGCTGAATAAATTGAAGAAAGAATATCTCATCGATATTATAATCACCGGAGAATTACCAAAAAGTGTGAATAATAATCTGCTTAAGCAGTTTTTAAGTGAGTTCAAAAGATACAAGCCCTCGAACAACGAGAAAGACGAAATTTTCTGTGACGCATCGGACCAAGCCGAAAATGGCGACTATCATTTTAAACAAGAGTTATCTCTCCTGAAGGTAGAAAAGAATGGATTAACCAAGTTGGTTCATCATCTGGAAAAGCGTGTGAGTGAACAAGAATATATAATTGAACTCTTAAAACGTGAACAAGATTCCATTACACAAACAAAAAATGGAAATCCCAAACAACGGACACATTCCAAAGAAAGTACTGTCAGTTACAGTCAGATGGCAGCATCCTCCAAGCAGCCCTGTTTGACAACCCAAGGTACTTCACTCGGCAAAACAACAGACGTATCCATCAACAAAAACAGTAAACCAAAATCGGAATCCGCCAAGTTCACTAACGAACAGGTGAGGAACGCTGTTGACAGTGCGAAACGATTCGTTGGTACGAATCACAACAAGCCCATCAGAGGTTGTAATTCCACCGCACAGAAAATAAGAACAGTGCAACGACTAGGATATCTTAGTGTCTACCATCTTCATCCTGATACTACTCCCGAAGATATGACTGAATGCATGAAAGAAACAGCGCCGGACATAAATTTTCAGTTCAAACTAGTGAAATCTGACGACTATCAAGCCTGTTACAAAGTCTCATATCCTTTGGAATTTGTGAATGATGTTTATAATCCTGAAATATGGCCTGAAGGTTCTTCTGTGCGTAGGTTTGTTTTTAGGGGGAAAAATTTTCAAACGCCCAGAACGCACAATACGCAAACTTGAAAGAAAAATATCATTCTCGAAACGATAATTCTTTTATAAAACAAAATTCTGACATTGCAAATGAGGCACATTGTCTCAGGATATTACACCTCAATATACAATGTTTACGCAATAAGATTAATGATTTGGAAATTTATCTTGACGACAAAAAAATTAATTTTATATGTTTTAACGAACACTGGCTAAGTGAACAGGAAATTTCACACATTAAATTGGAAAATTTTTTCGTAGCTTCCAATTACTGCAGGAACACTAAAATTCATGGGGGTGTGGCAATTTTCTCGTCCATAAAACATAAATGCAAACAGTTACTTTTGGTAAATGAACTTTCATTAGAAATACATTTTGAAATTGCAGCATTGAAATATGAAGAATACATCATTGCAACTATTTACAGATCTCCCAAAGGAGAATTTGAAATTTTCATGGAACGCCTAAGTAAAACACTCGACATACTGACTGGGATAAAAAATTGTAAAATATTCTTAACAGGTGATTTCAACGTTCATTTTTTCAATGAGAAAGATAAAAATGCGTCTTCGCTAATAAATCTCTTCACAAGTTATGGCTTTTCCCATGCCACTGATATTCCTACGAGAGGAAACTATTGCCTCGATAACTTTTTTGTCAATGTAAACCCAGGAACATATAGATGTCAAGTGATTGATACCCGTTTGTCCGATCATAAAGGAGTACAATTGGAAATTATTGAAAACACAAATAAAAAATTCGAAAGAATTCTCTACAGACCAATTCACGATATGGGTCTTTTTAACTTGAATGCAACCTTGCAGAAAATAGATTGGAGCTTCATTGATAATGACAACTTGAATCTCAATCACCGTTTTGAATCATTTGTGAACATAATTTCTTCAGCAATTCTAGATTCTTTCCCGGAAAAATCCAAAATCATTACTCACTCCCCAAAAAAAGTCAACTGGTTCACTAATGAACACAGGCAATTACGAGAAAGTTTGAATTTCCTGAGGGAATTATATAAAAATAATCCTAGTCCTTTCATCAAAGAACAGATTAAAAAACAAAAATATTTATACGATAAAAAACTGTCAGTCGCCAAAAAAGCGGCTAACGATAGGTTCATCGCTGAATCGAGGAATTCACAAAAAGCAATGTGGGATATCATTAAAAACAACAACAACAACAACGCGAGACTCAAAATGGAGGGTGATTCAAAAATCTCCCCAACGAATTTCAATGATTTCTTCAGTACAATTGCCAACGAAATTGTTGAAAGCTTACCTGTTTCAACGGTTTCCTATGATAATTTCTTAACAAACTCATCTAAACCTAATGCTGTTTTTACCTTCACAAAAGTAAGTTTTGTGGAAGTCAACAATATAATAGATAACCTCAAGAAGACGAACAGTAAAGACGCTTTTCATATAAATCTCAAGGTATTGCTTGCTATTAGATACATAATATTGATCCCACTAACGAAACTTATAAATAGATGCATAGAAAAAAACATTTTTCCAACTGTATTAAAAATCTCAAAAGTAGTTCCAATTTTCAAGAAAGGCTCTGCAAATGATCCAACAAATTTCAGACCCATTTCCGTTATTCCCATTATAGCTAAGGTTTACGAAGTAACACTGAAAAAACAATTGATTTCTCATTTGGAAACTCATAATATTTTGAATCAGGCTCAGTTTGGATTTAGAGCTGATCGCTCCACCACAGACGCAATCAACCATCTGGTTGAAATAATAAATGATGGTTTTGAGAAAAATGAGTTCATCTCAGTTCAATTTTTGGACCTAACAAAGGCATTTGACTGTGTGTCGCATGAAATTTTGATAAAAAAGCTCAAATTTTATGATTTTAGTGAAAATAGTGTCAGTCTAATAGAATCCTATTTGTCAAATAGATACCAATATGTGGTTTTTAACAATAAGTCTTCGGACCTCAGAAATATCAGTTGTGGAGTACCTCAAGGCTCGGTCCTAGGACCGATACTATTTTTAATTTTCATTAACGACCTTCCTCATGCAGCTCCCTGTACTGATTTCATACTTTACGCCGATGATACAACCATTGCTCATTCCGGACATGACCTAACTCTATTGATAAAAGAGACAAAGAACCAACAGAAATCAACAGAGAATTGGTTTCTATCAAACAAACTCAAAATCAACCCATCCAAAACAGAAAACGTCATATTTAGTCTCAGAAGTCATGACGAAAATTCACCTTCTCATACGAAATTCCTTGGTGTTTATATTGACAGGAAACTATCATGGCAGTGTCACTGCGAAAACTTATCGAAAAAAATCTCCAGCTACATATTTCTGCTCCGGAACCTATTTAACAGTGTTAGCCGCAGCACTTTAATCACAGCTTACTATGGTCTCATTCATTCCAACATATCTTATGCTATTCTAGTTTGGGGACACTCCAGTCATAGTTCGGACATCTTCGGGATTCAGAGAAAAGCTGTGAGGATATTATCTGGCCTCAAGTATAAGGAAGACTGCAGGAATGCTTTTAAAGATTTAAAGATAATGACACTTCCCTGTATATTCATATTTCAATGCCTACTATATGTTAAAGCAAATGAAAATAAGTTCCTAAGTCATGGACAAACACATAACTATATGACACGTCATCGTCAAAATCTGCAAACAAAAAACCTTAGACTGTCAAAAACCCGAAATGCCACTAATTACTTTGCACCCAACTTTTATAATGCACTTCCTGCTAAAATAAAATCTCTAGAGGAGAAATCCTTTAAAAAATGTTTGAAAACTTTTCTGTTAGAAAATCCATTTTATAATTTTAATGAATTTTTACATTTCGACCTATCTCTTTTGGGCAGTACTTGAAGATTATCAGAATCGATTTTATTATTGTTTGAAATGTATATATGTATGCCTATGTATATGACCTGTGTAAACACCCTGTAGTGTGATAGCACCAATAAAGAATTGATTGATTGATTGATTGATTGATATATATATATATATATATATATATATATATATATATATATGCATTAAATGTTTCACATGAAATGAAAGTACATTGAAAATCAAATAGGCATAAAACGATCTGTTTCTGGTTCCTCCTCTAACTTTTTCAAGGCTCTCTAACGCCGTTGAACTTGACATGAGTTCGACACGCTGTTCAGTGAGTTTTTCGGTAATAGCAACCCTGCCAAACTTCAATTTGCTTTTTTTGAAGAAGATGAGATTGCGATCAGCCACAGTAAGGAATTTGACAACGATCGTGCGTGCTTTTTGGGTTGCATCCTTGTAGGCTCCAATATGGTAGCAGCTGCACAACCTGTTGTCTTCGACACCTATTACATTCTTGAAAAGTTCAAGGACTTTGTCATTGAAATCCTCATTTGCGGAATCTTCAACCCCAAAAAAATCTCAACTAACTGTGTTGTGCCGATTACGGCCCTGCCTACATTCCACTGCCGACCGTTCCAACTGAGCCGTAGCGGGGAGGGGCGAGGAACGAGCTTCGCAGTGGTCAGCGGTCAGACACAGTCCACGATAAGTCGAAGACACGTACGCAACGTCAATCTCTTGCACATTTTACATTTTATTAAATACTGTCGTTATTTCAAATCATTAAAGTTAAGTTACGTGAAATTCTTAAAATTATTTACATACATCACAACATGGTTCTTCGAGCACGAATGGAAGAAGCAGTTTTACTGAACTTTTCGACATAACAACAGGTTAGTGCCTTCCTTTTCAATCCATTCCTACTCTACGCGAATTTATTCGACATACATCAAAGTTATATTCGCTGAAACGTTACAGATACCTACCTATACTTGGTGGATTTCACTCGTTTCGTTATTCACAGGTACAACCGTACAACATGTCTAACATAAATAAAATAAAACGGACTAGTATAAAAAGTTCTTTGACGAGATTTGCGAATCATTTCCACTCTGTCAAGGACCTTGAAAACGTCGAACTTGACGATTTACGACGTCGTCTCAATAGAGCCGAGGAACTTTTGGAGGAATTTAACATCGCTCAACTTGCAATTGAAGCGGATGACTCGGATTTCGAAACTAATCATCTAACTATTCATTTCACTGAAAGGGGGAAGTTCGAAGACGATTTTTACGCAATTACCTCTGCTGTTAGAAAATTTATAGCTTCCAAAGAAATCGCTAACGATAACACATCACAGAATTCTGGAACTAATAGTAACCTAGTGAATGATATCAATTCGAACTTTCGTTTACCTACAATCAAATTGCCTAGTTTTGATGGTTCTCTTGATCAGTGGTTGTTTTTTCGAGATAGTTTTAAATCAATCGTTC
The DNA here is from genome assembly GCA_032362365.1 of Zygogramma bicolorata. NCBI lineage: Eukaryota > Metazoa > Arthropoda > Insecta > Coleoptera > Chrysomelidae > Zygogramma > Zygogramma bicolorata. Next base: position 189,759 of record JAVJAQ010001406.1, read on the forward strand.
ATGACAATCCAACCATGTCCAACGTGCAAAAGTTTCACTATTTACGTCTTTCTTTAGAAGGAAATGCCGCGGAAAAAATTACATCCTTGCAAATATGCAACGATAACTATGAAGTTGCATGGAACTTACTGAAAGATAGATTCGAAGACAAACAAGCACTGATCAAAAACCACGTTAAAGCCCTTTTTGAAATACCTGTACTCAAAGAAGAGTCGTATCATGGATTGAATTCATTACTTGATAGTATTGAAAAAAATCTAAATGCATTGGAAGTATTGAAACGTCCTATAAACCAATGGGATGACTTACTTATACATCTAGCAACGACAAAATTCGACAAAACAACGAAAAGGGAATGGGAATCTCGAACTGATTCGAAAAATATACCAACTCGTAAAGAATTATTGGAATTTCTGAAGGAACGTTGTCGAATTTTGCTGTCGCTAGATTCTGAACACGGGGAAGGATCTAAGCGTACAATGAAACAGGCACAAAAACAAGCGAGGTCTTTCGCTACAACCTCGAATAAAATTGTTTGCCCTTTATGCAAAAATAATCATTCGCTTTACTTGTGTTCGGAATTTATCAAATTGACAGCAGTCGAGAGACTGAGTACCGCGAAACGATTGAGATTGTGTATAAATTGTTTGGGTTTTAATCATCGTACAAAAGAGTGCAAGTCGGCGGGTTGTAGGAGGTGTGGAAAGATACACCACAGTACGTTACATTTTGAGAACAACAGGGAAGGGGAGAGTGGTAAACCTGTTAATGAGATAGCTTCAAATAGTACGGGCGCATCTAACGCAAATGCTAATGATCTTAACTTGCAACATACATTAACAACAAGTTTATCTGCTCCTCCTCAGGTATTACTTTCTACCGCAATAATCACAGTTTTTGACGAATTTAATAACACACACCAGTGTAGAGTTCTGCTCGATAGTGGGAGCCAAGTGAATTTTATTTCAGAAAAAATGTCGAATCTCTTACGTTTGAAAAAACATTCAATCAATATTTCAGTCACTGGTGTTAACCAAATGCGTAATAAGGTACAATTTTCTGTCTCTCTCAAGTTCAAATCTAATACTAATAATTTCGAAAAAACAATTTCTTGTATCGTTCTGCCTCAAATAACAAGTTACTTGCCTTCCTCATGTTTACATTCAACAAAAATGAATATTCCTGTTAAATTGAATTTGGCCGATCCATATTTCGATAAACCGGCACCTATAGATATATTGATAGGGGCAGACACATTTTGGGATCTTCTGAGCATTGGTCAAATAAAACTTGGCGACGGTCTTCCAACATTACAAAAAACAAAATTAGGATGGTTAGTATCAGGTCCTTTGCGTACTGCAGGCGAAAGTTTCAAAACTCACCACAGCTGCATTTCAACAGATAACTTAGAATCTCAAGTTGCAAAATTTTGGGAGTTGGAGGAATTTCCAAAAATTTCATTTCTATCTGACGAAGAAAACTATTGTGAGAAACACTTCAAGGTAACCATACATAGAAACGAAGAAGGGCGCTTTGTGGTAACAATTCCATTTAAACAAAAGGAATATGTTCTCGGTCAGTCTAAAACAATAGCTGAAAATAGGTTTCGCAATCTCGAGAAAAAACTCGAAAGAAATGCCCTTATCAAGTCACAATATCATCAGTTTATTGAAGAATATATTCAACTTGGTCACATGTCTTTAGCTAAAAATCAAAGTGATGATTCAGGTTTCTTCCTTCCACATCATTGCGTCTTGAAAGATTCAACTACTACAAAATTACGAGTAGTCTTTGATGGATCCGCTAAAACTACTTCTGGTGTTTCAATTAACGATATGATGATGGTGGGACCTACCATTCAAGATAATTTATTTTATATTCTATTGAGATTTCGACAACACAATTATGTTCTGAGTGCAGATATAACGAAGATGTATCGCCAAGTGCTTGTTAATGAAGCACAACGCGATTTCCAGAAGATATTATGGCGTTTCAGTCCTGAGAGTGAAATTCAGATTTATAAATTAAACACAATTACGTATGGCTTGGCATCTTCAGCGTTTCTTGCCATCAGATCATTGCAAGAAGTCGCACATCGTAATAGGCACGAGTTTCCAAAAATTGCTGACGTCATTTTACACGACTTTTACGTCGACGATCTCCTCACTGGTGCTGATACTGTAGAGGAAATCAATTATATCAAAGAAAATATTTCTAAACTCCTACTCTCCTACGGTTTTCCATTAAGAAAATGGATATCAAATGATAAAGATTTTCTACTTGATTGTAATCCTGATACTTTACACATAGGTGATAGCGATCGAAATAAAACACTCGGGTTATTATGGAATCCGATAGATGACTGTCTCCAATACTCCATTAATACTCCTCAAAATTGTTCCAAAATTTCGAAACGTCAAATATTATCGCTAACTGCTCAGATTTTTGACCCTCTTGGAATTCTTTCACCTGTCACAATCAAGGCAAAAATTATTCTACAAGAACTCTGGAAACTTAAGCTGTCATGGGATGAGTCACTTCCCAGTAACCTGCACACGGAATGGTCGAATTATCAATCTCAATTGCAATACCTAAACTTAATAAAAATACCGCGACAAGCAACATGTCTCAACCCTGTATCAGTACAGTTCCACGGTTTTAGCGATGCTTCACAAACCGCCTACGGCGCTTGTATTTATATAAGATGTTGCGATACACTGGGCAACTGTACTTCTAATTTATTTTGTGCCAAAACTCGCGTTGCACCTCTAAAGGTACTAACAATTCCTAGATTGGAATTGTCTGGAGCGCTTCTTCTAGCCGAACTTGTGGACAAGGCACGTTCATCTATTTTAAACCTTGAAAGAATTGTTTATTGGTGTGACTCCATGATATGCATTTCATGGATAAACACGTCTCCGCATATTCTTAAAACGTTCGTGGCCAATCGGGTTGCAAAGATTCAAAATATTTCGATTCCCAAGGCATGGAAACACGTCCGATCACATGATAATCCAGCTGATTTATTATCTCGTGGAGTATCGCCACTTGATCTCACAAAATCTGACCTCTGGTTTCACGGTCCCACATGGCTTGTTCAGTGTGAGCTCAATTGGCCATCAGAAGAAATAAAAAACTCTATTCAAGCTTTCGAGCTCCCTGAGGTGCGCAATACAACTGTATCTCTCATTAATACTAACGATGGCTTTCTCGACTATATTTTAACCTTTATTGAATCCCGTTCTTCTATTACGAAGTTGCAACGTATCTTTGCCTATTTTTTGAGATTTTCGAATAATATTAAAAACAGAAATGATCCTAAACGTCAGGGTACCTTAACAACGGTTGAACTTGATGAATCATTATACTTTCTCATTCATATTATACAGAGAGTCTACTTTCCTGATGATTTTCGAAAATTGTCACAGTCTGAATTACTTCATAAAAAGAGTAAGATTTTGAGCCTAAATCCTTTTTATGATACCGCGAATAAAATCATTCGTGTGGGTGGACGATTACAACAGTCTAACTGTAACTATTCGAAGAAACATCCTGTGATTCTACCTTCAAATTGTCACTTTACCTTAGCAATTGCTCGTCAGGAACATATTAGGCTTCTACACGCCGGTCCTCGAGCCCTCTTGGCCTCAATAAGAGAAAGATTTTGGCCATTATCAGGCCGTAACCTAGTTAAAAGGGTTGTACACGAATGCGTTCAATGCTTTCGATGTAAGGCAAAAACACAAGAGTATATAATGGGTAATCTTCCACCATCACGAATAACTCCGTCACGCCCCTTTTCTATAACTGGAGTGGATTATGCGGGACCTTTCCAATTACGTGATAGAAAGGGGAGGAATTTTAAAACTTCCAAGGCATACATTGCATTATTTGTTTGCTTTTCAACGAAGGCTTTGCATTTAGAAGTCGTGAGCGATTTAACATCAGAATGTTTTTTGGCCTGTCTACGGCGTTTCATGTCCAGGCGAGGTAAGTGCGCAGAAATCTATTCGGACAACGGTACCACCTTTGTAGGTGCCAATAATGAAATTAAAACTTTCTTTGATTCTTATAAAAATAATCTTACTGATCATCTCACAACTGAAGGTATTCAGTGGCATTTTATTACTCCTAATGCACCACATTTTGGTGGTATTTGGGAAGCGGGCGTGAAATCTACCAAGTATCACTTAAAACGAGTAATGGGCAACGCATCTTTGAATTTTGAGGAATTCTACACTATATTATGTCAAATAGAAGCGTGTCTCAATTCCCGGCCACTTTATCCTATGTCTACTGACCCCAGTGACCTAACTCCTCTTACCCCGGCACATTTCCTGATTGGTGAAAGCCTAACAGCACTACCAGAGCATAACTTATTGGACCTCAAGGAGAACCGTCTCTCAAGATTCCAAAGGACACAGCAAATTGTCCAACACTTTTGGTCTAGATGGACAAAGGAATATGTCTCCAGCCTTCAAACTCGTGTGAAGTGGAAAACGCAGCATCCTCAGCTGATCAAAGTTGATCTTATGGTGCTTGTTAAAGAAGATGGTCTTCCACCACTGAAGTGGAAAATGGGCAGAATTACGCAAATCCACAAGGGTGCCGATGGTGTCATACGTTCTGTTACCATCAAAACCGCCACCGGAGAACTAAAACGTCCCGTAGTCAAAATCTGCATTCTGCCGCATCAACTCCAATCCTTTTGAAACCCTGGAGTGTTTCAAGGCGGGGGCCATGTTGTGCCGATTACGGCCCTGCCTACATTCCACTGCCGACCGTTCCAACTGAGCCGTAGCGGGGAGGGGCGAGGAACGAGCTTCGCAGCGGTCAGCGGTCAGACACAGTCCACGATAAGTCGAAGACACGTACGCAACGTCAATCTCTTGCACATTTTACATTTTATTAAATACTGTCGTTATTTCAAATCATTAAAGTTAAGTTACGTGAAATTCTTAAAATTATTTACATACATCACAACAAACTGAGTTCCGAATTTTGCTCAAGGTCTTGTAGCTTAAGCATTACAAGAGTTATTCTGATTAAATGTTGCACGAGATTGATCCATAACTATCATTTTTTGTTTCAGCTCCTGATTTTCCTTATCAACAGTATTCATTCGAAGTATCGATGATTGATAGATGTGATCAAGTTTATCAATTTTATGGTCGCATTTCATTTGTAGTTTTTCAACCTCGCCGAATTTATCAGATAAGTCATTTATTTCAGCAGACCACTTTTTTGTTATCAGAGCATACATTTCGTCTGTAAAGTCGTCCATGAACGCCTCATCATTCAAAAATTCCTTTGCCACTTCTGCAATGTTTTTCGCTTCTTGTCTTGTTCTCCTCGTAACTTTTCAACACACTTGCGTAGGACTGTAGATGTTTTTCAATTCACTAGTTCAAAAGTTGAAAATTAATTTGACCACAATGCAACTTTTTACGGATATATTCGAATGGGAACTGTTAGAATTCAACAAAATAAATAAATAAATAAATTTATTCTCCTCACGGACATGATACATGTATAGGAGTAGTCAGAGTTACTATTGACTTACTATAAGTTGTACATACTGATGTACGTCTAAAAAAAGAAAAATTATTAAAATATCTACATGTACACATATGTAATAAATACATTTCATGCGTTTTTGTCCATAAATAAATCTCTGATTTCATAATAACATTTTTCAATCAAAAATTTTCTTAAACTAGATTTAAAACTTTTAACGGTGCTCGACTTTTTCGTATAGGATGGTAGAGAATTGAATATTCTTGTACCGATGCTATCAGGCAACCTATAACCCAACTTGCTTTTATGAAAATCATTGTACAAACAAAGATTTTGTCTTGTTTGCATTGTGTGTTCCCTCTCTTTGACAAAGTCATTTCTATTTTTGAAAATATATACACAGAGTTCATATATGTATAGACTTGGTAATGTTAGTATCTCATATTTCCGAAACAAATCTTTACATGAGTAGGTTAGAGGTTTTCCAAAAATGGATATGATAACTCGCTTCTGAGCAATGAACACTTTCGAGGATAAAGTGGACCACCCCCAAAAACAAATTCCATACTTCAATCGGGATTCAACATACGCATAGTATACACTCATTAACTGAGATACATTTAAAATAGTTCTCAAATTTCGAAATAAATAACTAGATGAATTCAACTCAGAAACTATGTGCTCGCAGTGCTCTTTGAAAGTTAGGCACTCATCTATAAAAAGTCCCAAAAACTTGGTTTGTTCACTATAATGAAGAACCTGGTTATCTCCGCTCCGCTCTCTGATGCATATTCTATTTCATTGATATACATAATGAACAAAATCGGGCCCAATACAGAACCCTGTATTCACTCGTTTGTACGTTTACTCAGTCCTCAGAGCTCATTCTCTCCGCCATGTTTTTCTTCTGATAGTTCAACACCCTATGCATTGACAACATATTTTGCTAATGCTGTATTTTGAGACACCTTGTACACTTCATTTCATTGCCGCCATGTTTTTTCTTCGGCGTTGTATTTTCAAATACCCTGTGCATTGACGCCGTTTATTCAATTGTTGTTGCGACGCGACCTCCACCGACTGACTCGTAACGACGACGCGAGCGTCATCGTATCAACCTCTACCTACATTAAATTGATTGCCTCGCTTTTATAGGGGTAAGCGTACCTGTCTCTCACTCTGGCATACCAGGAGCGCCGGCATCGGAATTTTTTTCCGGCCTCAATATAGTTATTCTAGGATAACACTTGGTCATTGCCTAGAGAAGTATAGTCAGTCAACCTTATGGGCTTATTGGAAGACGACGGGGTACATTAGTAGATGGCGCTAATACGGTGGTGTCAAAAAAAAGGCAGAATAATGGGTAATGCCAAAAGATGGCAATCAGTTCAGAAAAAAAGTTGAATCTTTTGTCTTTATCGTAGATCATTTATATTTCAAAGACTATTTCAATGCCCAAACTTTCATTTCCTGTATAAACTTAAGTTGTCAACTCTATTTTGAAGCTCCACTAGCATTCTTTCAATATTTCAGTCGAACTGACATACAGAAATCTGCACCTATTTTACCCTTTGTCGTGCACGTGAGCGGAAATAGCGACATTGTACTGTAGATGGCGTGACGAGAACACTTCAAATCCTTTTTACACAGACGTTATCCTACTTCTGAATACAATGGCTTGGTGCACTCGTGACGATAGCGCCTTTGGACCACGTGACAACTGGCGTGCTCTGATTGGTCGACACTTAAATTCGCAAAATGAACCTCCATAAGGAAATACATGCGATTTTGTCACAGATCCCGTGATGTATATCTACTGACGCGCTGCTCGTATTCGCATAAGTACCTACTTATAAATTCACTATTGTCCAGTTATATGCGCCATTTTAAGCTAATGAGGTGTGACTCAATATACCCTGAAAGCTATAACTATATGTCGATTTCGTCCAGTAATACCTTACTTGAAAATCCTCTGGTAATTTTTGATGCGACGATCTTGGTAGATCCCATGCCAAGATATGTAGAATGGAGTACTCTCTTTTTCTTTCATCCATTGATGAATTTCAAATATTGTTTCATCGTTTTTTCTCGCTCTTGATCTACATTTCAAATCCATCAAACTGAATATGGTAGGAACACAACACATACATTTGTTGTCTGTTTGTATCTACTTGACGTGTCCAATAGCTTCAAGGCTCGATGGATTCTTTGAAATTGAGTTGAATTATGTTCAGGTCTACACGTGGGGCAGCGGCCCCATCCTGGGCATGGGCTCAGCGGACGCGATTTGCCTTCGACCCCTGCTCGTAGAAGACCTGACCCCGTACCGGATTGTCGACATATCCGCAGGAGACACGCACTGCTTGGCGCTGACCGACGAACATGCCGTATTTGCGTGGGGCACCAACAGCATGGGCCAATGCGGTCAAGGACACACGTCGAGCCCCATCACGAGGCCTCTCAAAGTGCTCGGTTTGGAAGGTGTGCCCATTCGCCAGATAAGTGCAGGTGATGATGGTTTGACTCATTGTTATATTGATTTCCGAAAAAATGTTTGAAATTCAATAGGAAACAGGGAAGTTCCTTTTTCTAAGACAATCCCAAGCGGAAATTTTAGAAGTAAATCATCTGGTAAAACAAAAACATAATTCCCTCCTATTATTGACCTTGTGTTGATTACGCCATTTTTCGTCTTTGGTACAAATATTTTCCTATAAAACCACAAAACTCTTGAAACAAAACCGAAAGGAGTCGGATAAATCAAAAATTAGTTATATTTTTCTCTTCGTATCATCTGAATAAATAAATAATTTTACAAAAGGCGAGTTCTGAAATTCAACAGTAATTCCAATACTGATGCTGTGACGTCACAAATGTTACAAAAACTTCACATAGCTGACAACTGATAACAGACCAAAAATATTTTTTGCTGGTGGATTACTATTGACGAAGCCACTTCAGACTAACAAAAACTGCAATTTACGTATGCAATTTCATGAGATATTGAACCAAGTTTAATCATTTGTTTTTAGATTATACAGGAACTATATCAATAATATATCTATAATTTTCATTTTATATTTAATAGTCCACACAAAGTCTACACTAAATCAGGCATTTCGTGAATATCATTTGTCGTTTCACCATTCAAATCAAATCAATCAACTATAAACCGAGATAGATTCGATGGATTAATGAGCTCACCGATGGATTTAAGAGCTCGCCTAAATGAAGAGGCACACTGGTTCCTATTCCCAACTTGAATTTTGCAAAAATAGAAAATGAACTCTTCGAATTCTGAAATACGGATTTTGTAACAAATTTCATACCCTAGGCTAGGGCCTAGACAGTGATGTTTCTCGGGTAAAATAAAAAAAAAATCGAAAAAAACAATTATCATATTTTTCCCTGAAAACCTTCAATTGTGAAATTAGGAGGAAAAAGTAACGATGCTGGGTTAGTCACTATGATATTTTGGGGCGTCTTCAATGGAAAAACTAGACGACGAGGATATATCCACGTCAAGATACAACTTGACTGGACTATACTTCAAGATAGGGTACACATATTTTTTTGTGAAGAACATTCCATGTGGAAGAGTTTTTTTAGCTCTTGAGTATGGTATCATAATGACAATCTGTAATATCTGCATCCCAGTTTGATTATATTTCTAATCGACATAAACTAGAAATCTATATAATAGTGTTCGTATTTTTTATAATTTTATAACTCCGCTTACTTCAATATATAGATGATTTTTTATCAAATAACCTACAGCCTGTAACTCGACAATTATGCTACTGCTCCATCTGCGTCGTAACGCGTTAATAAAAGCGTTTACTATAAGATTGCACAGATGTGGCCAACAGTTTAGCACCCTCATTGGGATGTGGCATTGTTAATGGCGTTAAATATTAAGCGACTTTTTTTGGTGGGCGCTTTTTTTGGCATTGAAGGGTAGAGTAGGAAGTAATTTGAGCTCTGTAGTTTCACTGAGTTGAATCTGGCTACATTGACCTGAAGTGTGGCGCCTTTCGACAAGCGTTAGTTACGTTAACGCAGGTGGAGCTGGATCATTTGTATTATACATTAATGCCTATGCATTCTGAATGAATTATCTTTCTGTCTGATTGTTATATATCACTCGAACCAGTGCGGTGAGACATGTTGATCCAATCTCTGCCATTAGGTACCTCGCACTCCACCGCCTGGACCTCAATTCCATCGGAGACTCCGAACGTTACCAAACACAAGCCATTTTGCTTGGATCTGCACGAGAGAACATTCGGCCTTTTGAAAGTGTTTCTCGACAAATACACGAAAACGTTCACGTACGAAAAACCGCCGCTTCCCTTCAAGACTGCCCGAGAACACAACGAATTCGTACTGATGACCTTGAAATTACTCTGCACTCACTTGAACCTGTGCATCAACGGGAACTTGAACACCGGCGTACTCAACAGTCACGCCAAAGCTTTGAGGACCGCCCTCTTTAGGTAAATGGTGATATTCCAAATGATAGTTGTATTTGTAAGAGCCTCCAAATCTACGTCATTTTAGCAACGGTGAAATTTTGGAGATGAATAGTGGTTAAAAAGAACGTATGCATAATTGCTATCTTGAACGTTAAGTTTTTCAAAAAATCAATTTGATAATTCTGCGATAATAAATTTCCAAACTCTTTAAATATTCTGATTCATATTTTACTCATTGCGTTGTGAACTTTCTGTATAAAAACATGTAGTGATCAGAGGCTGAAAACACGTTTTATAAATAATAGTATTGTGGTTCTCGGTAGTGTAGGGGTTAGCACGTTCGCCTTTCAAGTGGAAGACCGGGCTCCGATACCCCGCCGGGTCAGCGGGCTGGGTAATCGCACGTTACAAGGAAGGTCTCGTTGATCCATTGCTCGCACCAGTTTTGACTTCTCAGGGTTGATATTCGTCAGCTGGTTAACGGAAATGAACAACAATTTTAGAGAGAGAGAGAGAGATCCGGGCGCATAATATACCTCGCATTCATGCGCAAAAATATATTGCGCGTACTAATACTCGTAAATAATGACCCAATATGTTTGTTCCTTTTTATTGATCGAGAGGTTGTTTGACCCCTCAATTTGAAGAACTTGATATTGTTTACCAAAGAGCAGTCTCAGAATATCGTAAAATAGCCGGGGCTCTGGAATCTTGTAATGATACCTATATTTCATTTGAAATCACATTAGAGCCGGATTTATAGGTTCAGACGCAACCTTTGCCGCTGCGGTTGCAATAGACGTAAGAAATTGAATGTATGCTTGAACATGTGTGAGTTTATTCGCTGCAGCTGAGGCAGTCATTGTCGCTGCCGCCCGAAGATGGACAAATTTATTCTTAGGGGCAGCGGACTAATAATAAAACACGATATTCATGAAGTTGACGTTTGCAATTATGTGTTTCTGCGTCAAAAAATCAAATGAATTGGTGTTATATTTATATTTTGATCATCTTGATTTCATATGAAAATAATCTATATTTTTTCTTTTCCACATAATATATTCGATGATTGATAAACGAACTTTTCACTTATCAAATTCAAATATTGCTCATGCGCTTCTCGAATTCTACTCCGCCGATCCTGCTTCTGAATCTATGAATCTAGCTTAAAAGATATTGAAATTTCGGTAGAATTTTTGAGATTAGAATTTGAGCTATATCATTATATTAAACCAGTCTTCACTATGGTATTTCTTTGAATGAAATGTTGGAAGTTTTCTTGTGGGTATGGCTAGTGAGTTTGGTCAAATTCCGCGACTTATCAGTAGTCGAGCAGCGTTCATAAGTAACATTCCTTATCCATGCTCATGCTAGGAATAGCACGTTAAAAGATAAAACTTTGTTACAGCTCGCAGAAATTTCTATTTTTGAGGGTTGTTTCTTAGTAAACGGGTGCAAAACATAAAACTGACATCGTAATCCTCTGAATGAGGCTTTCATTTTTACCACTTCCGCGGTAATTCAATGAAAATACTTTGAATTCCATAGTGAAAATTATCAAGATCAAACTTTTTTGGCAACGTAGCTATACAAATATCATTCGAATTTTTAGACTGGTAGATATAGACGCACCGATTGAAGTCCATGAAACTGCCAGAGAGGTTCTTAACGTCGGAGCCCCATTACTGCTGCCTCAGTTGCATGAGAGGGTGGAGTTCCTGCATTCCCATTTGTCGAGCGGAAACCAGCTCTCGCAGGGCCAGCAAATGCTTCTTGGCATTATCTTGAATAGTCTCGAGGATCCCATACATATAGCGGCACTGTTGGGTTATAGCACCTCGTCCGATAAACTACAAGATTCCAAAATGACAGCGACTCTCATGCATACCCTGTTGCAGGCTTATAGTAAAAATACGGTGAATATTTATACTGGTTTGATACCATGTTTATATTTCACGTACTAATTTTTCAGGAGGACACCTTGGAGAATATGTTGAAGTATATGTCGATAACCACCAAGTATAAATGGCAGAGCCCAGGAAATTCTAAGATAAACAACCTACAGCGACTTCTGTCGTCTTTACAGAACCACATGCTCGCTCATTATACTGTTTCTTCAAAATCTGTAGAAAGCGACCACTTAACCGATCATATCTCCCACGTTTTCCAGTTCGCCATTAAAATTTTGACCAGAGCTTCCAATATTTTGATAATGTACCCGTCGAGTTTGGAATTATTGTACAACGTACTACTAGAATCTGTTACCGGGGCGATGCTCTTCAAAATTCTGAACACCTTGTTGTTGATGCCGTCACATTTTTTGAAAAACTTGTATCCGTTCATTTTGGAATTGATGGATCCTTTGGATAGATTCAATCAGCTGCTGCCGAAAGAACTGACGAATAACGAGAAGGAATCATCCAGTAAGTTCGTTGATCATTAACAATAAAGTGCTACTAGTGTTTTATTCGGGGGTTAATACTGTAACGTTTTTCCTGTGGGTTCGGTAATGAATGACACTCGGTATAAGTAAAACAAAACGAATTTATTCACCAAACCAGAGAACAAAATATTTCGCGAAACTGTCGCTTATCTATCACTTGTCAACACAATTTCCTATTCTTTCATTTTCGGAACGCCACTGTCGAGACTGATTTGACTGTTCCGCTGTCACTCCTACTCATACTAGTTTCTTGTTGGCTCGAACCTTCACGAGAATAAAGAATAAATCGGGGTCTACCCAGAATTTTCGAGACTATTTGAAACGTTTTCACGTTTCCATTGTTTGAAGCAATCCTTGAGAATTTTTTCGATGACTTATTATATTGGATATGCAAAAGAAATTGCTGAAAAAAATGGAAAATGAGATATATTTTCCATACATTAGGAAAAAATGCTTTTCTTTGTTGATATGCAGCTGTTCTTCTATGCCTCTTATCATTTTTCTTTTGCAGGCGGCATTAGTATATTTTTTTCTATAAAGAATATTACAGTATTGGAACAGATTTTATCCAATGATATAGCAATGATCGAAGAATGGATAAATAATATCAACCTGACCGTCAATTCAGGAAAAACTGTCTATATTTTTTTCAAAAAAAAAATATGAATATTAAACTTAATATACAAATCAATTATAGACCTATCACTGAATTTTAAAGTCATGAATAATTAGGGCTTATCATCGACAATGAAATACATTTTTAGATACATGTAAATTAAATTAAGAAATCTGTTTTTGGGTGCAATTAGAAAACTTATTTAATAAATGAACATGTTCATATTCTGATATATAATTCTCACATCAGATATTCATTTACGATTTGGTACCCTTCAAAATTTAAAAAAGCAATTACGATTATATTCAAAAAATCTTGGGACACTTTATCTTCAGTGTTACAATTGTGATTATATTGTTTCTAATGGTGAATCTATAAATAGATAAATCACCAAAAATATTTTTTCCAACTGTCTAAGTAAACTCGAAAAAGCTCAGCTTACCTACAAATTGGCAAAAAATATCCAAAACACTAATATTCCATTCCTGAAGAATACCATATACTGAAACTATACATAGTCGCAATAATATTCATCTCAACGATATTCACTTTAATGAAGGAAAAAAAAAATATATATATATATATATATATATATATGTATAGATGAGGTAATGACTTCTTTATACCTGAACTAGGTTCTGTCTGGAAGCTGTATGTTTAAATAAATGTGTGTAGATTCAACGCTCCTCAGACTAATCCTGATGCAATTTATTCTAAAATGGTTTAATTAAGCAGAATAAAAATGTCTAACACAGACACCTTTTTCAAGGAAGCGAAACACCAACCCTCGACCAGCTGGCGGAGCAATCTTGGATCTGGATAATAGACATGCAGAAAACTTGCTCCTTGGTAGTCGGTCATTGTCTGGGGGGAATGCTTATTGGGGAGGCGCCTTCAAGGGAAGAAATCCATTGCCGTAACTGGCTCTCTAACGACATCTTCTCTTCAGGCATAGAAAACGAAAATGTTCACTTGGCCACATTATCGGAAATTTCATATTTTGCCGCGTCGAACAAGCTCGAGACCATCCTCATAACGCTGGAAAATTTACCAGAGAATATTCAAAATGTGTGCAGACTAGCCTTCGATCTACCTTGTCAGTATGAAGAAGCATGTGCCATTCCTCAAGTGCGCAAAAGCAGTAATGAGTTCTTTGATACTCTGCTGGACAATATGGAAATTGAAACTTGGGAGTTTGAGGAAAACGACAAACGATTACTAGATGTCGTAACGAGGTGTTTTTTGACGACTGTTTTGAAACAAACCGGGTTGTTACAGCAGTCTACTTTCCATCCAGCTGTGAAGGAGGTGTACAAGATCGTTTTGAGTTTCAGGCAGAAGATGATAAATTTGCTGTGTAGCGGGAATTTCAAGCAGGAAGAAGACTTGTTCAAAGATGATAAGGAGCGAGACCAGCAACAAATTCCATCGTTGGTTGGAGATCCCAAGGTTTTCAAGGACGAAATTGAGTGTAATTTCAGTACTTCCTGTCAAGGGGCCTTGAGGAGGTGCTTGTTTCTCTTGATATATGTTAAAGGTGAGTATGACAAGAGCATTGATGAAAATATTCATCGTAAGGATTTTTCAATTTTAATTTGCATAATGAAGTGAACGAAGTTATTCTTAAAACTTTATTTTAATGTTCTTCACTTGACATACTTGTTGATGATGAGGTCCTTAGAATTTAGATATGGAAAATCACTGCATTCACAAATCCAATACCAGAGAGCTGTTTCGACTCGACATAGGTTTCTTCAGTGGTACTTGACAAGAGTTGCAAAGGCAATGCTTTCTAATCGTCTGACCTTGTTAGTTATGTAATGGTAATAGTGTTTACCATCCAGTGAATCAAACTCGCAATCGTACCAAACGATGATCTCTATTAACGGTCACATCATGTAGCCAAGCTGTAACAATCGATCCGTCGCGATATTTGTTAGTGCATTTGCCTTTTCAACTGTGGGAAAAATACAATAATCTACGGTACTACCCAGTTAGTTGATGTATCTGCGAGACTTAGGACTCACCGTACACTACATACTAGCTAAGAGCGTTTTCTCGTGTTAATCAAAAAAAGTCTACAAATGTTGTGTCTCACAACGGACGCGGTTCCGGTTTCCATCATTTTTTTTTTAAATACTGGATTTTTGTTGAAGAAATATCGATTCTCATTGACTAACTTTTTTGCAAAGGATAGAAGTATGGGAATGATGATTTATCGAAAATCCCTTATTGCAGAATTTCTCATATTTACTGACTTGTATCAACAGGTGTGGAGGTCGAGATTTCGGCTGCACAAACCGACTCCGACGAAGACGTCAGTTGCGAGAAAGCCTATATCGAATTCTACAAGACCAGCCGCGAGGCAGAGTCGTTCGCAGAACTGCGAAAAATCTGCGCGTCCAGTCTCAGCTTCGTTACTAACGAACCAATCGAAAAAACGAGAGTGTTCGCCAACAGCGACTCTTACGGTTGGTGCACCGACCCGAACGTACTCCACCGAGCGCTCTCCGATCAAAAGGTGCGAGCCGTCGGCAGATACCGAAGCCTAGACCAATTGTTATTTCATTTAGTCACCAGGGAACCATCTCCAACCGTGTTGAATTGCATCCAGCAACAGCTGCTCGAAGGATGTTTCGGATTTTGTAACGTCAAAAACGAGGAGTCCTGCACCCCGTTGCACCACTACCTAGAAGGGATCAGATCTTCGCCTATCGGAGTGCAGGAGAGAATTCGCACCGTAGTTCAGCGCATCTATCAGTTCCTCACCAGGTCGCTGAAGCGACAGATCGATGAAAATTCTGAAAATAAGCAGCTACTGCTGGTCACCGTGTTCGCTCTGAGCACACGCTACCAATCCAACGATCTGACGATAGTGATCAACAACGATCTCGTCCAGCTCTTGATGCAGCTCGTCCAGGTGAATACTAGCTTTCCAAAGATGCTCGGCAAGACAGAAATTCTTCACGTTGCGGCGCAAAGGTTAACTCGTATCCTGGCTATCTCCTGCTGCGTACACTCTAAAAAAGTTGACCAGTCTTCGCTAGAACACGTCGTCAATATATTTCACGAGCAGTTCATAAAAACTATGGAGTCCTTCGACGAAAGCGAGAGCTTCGCCAACGAGTGCTTTCCTGCCGGTAGCGAACGCAGCTTAGGGGACTTCCTTCTGTACCTCAGAATAATCTCCTCCAGCCGAATCATCCAGAGATTGCTTGCGTCAAAAAAATGGATCTTTGCATTTCTTGCTATACTGGATACATCTAACTCAGTAGTTTCCTACGCATCGCAGCTCAGAACCCTGCGACCTAAACTACTAATCTTACAGCTCTTACAGGTCATTTTACCCGGTCTCCAAGCGGTGCATATCGATGACGATTTGAGAAAGCACATCGTGAATAAACTTTTCAACCAGATCGGCAGGGAAATGTGGAATTTCCCCAACGATCCTTCCGCTGTCACTGCCTGCTTCGACTCGACAGACAGCGAGCTTCTAGATGCCCCATTGAAAGAAGGCGAAGGTATAATTCCCATCCACGATATGGGTTTCGACGAGGAGAAGTGCTACAATTGCACGATAGAAGGAGGGCTCACTCTCGTTCACGGGACCGGTGGTAGGGGATACGGTTTGGGGTTGCAGCCGATACGTTCTGGGTCTTACCAGTGGAAGATCCTCATTGTTAGAGAGAACAGGGGCAACGAAGGTACTTGTATAGGCGTTTCCAAGTTTCCCGTGAAGGATTTCAGTCATCGGTCGACGAGCGATATGTGGTTATACAGGGCGTATAGTGGAAGCTTGTACCACAATGGGGAGAGGGATATGAGTTTTCAGAGCTATACTCAAGGTGAGTCAAATCTACATTTTCACTTACTCTTGATTGGTTGAGATTCATTTATAATATTGGACTATCATACAAATATTTTTAACGAATTTGCTTTTGAATGCTGTCTGAGTAAACACTTCCCCTAGCAAATAATTCTATCCCTAGGCGACGCACTATCGAATATACAGGGTGGCCCAGCGAAAACGAATCGGCCGGTATTTCATATTTACCGTTCGCAAAAAAACACTCGGGCCGGTCGATTTTTATTGCAAGCGGGACATCTCTTGCACATATTCTCCACTTTGTCACTTCAATCCTCGGAGAGGTTAGCTCCAACTCTTAAATCTTCAATGGGATTATGGTACTTGTGATACCGCATTTTGAAGGTCAGCGAGTTCTCTTTCCGCTGCTCTTTAGTTTTTTTTTTATTTGATGCAGTATTTCTCGAGAAACCAAGTTTAGAACAATCATCAGCTGACAATCTAAAGTTACTCTTGTTTCACTTTCATCAGTATTTATCATCGTGTAGGTAGTATGGATTTTATCTAAGACCAAGACCAATGAACTTGTTAGAAGATACTGTCGATCCTGCATTGACGGAAATTCTTGAAAATAATGACCGTTACAGCAAGATGGGGCACCTCCTCACCATTTCCCTGCGGTTCGGCAGTATCTAAATGAAACCTTTCCTGGGAGATGGATCGGCTGAAGAGGAGCAGTGGAGTGGCCCGCAAGGTCACCAGATTTAAGCCCGTTTGATTATTTCTGTGGGGTGACTTTCATTTATAAAACTCAACCAGATTCTTTGAATAATTTACGTCAGCAGATCATTGATGAATGTCGGAATTTTACACACCTGTAAGGCTGGATTCATACAGATCCGAAATCCGATCGTACGAAGATCCGATAGCTCTCTGATTGGTCTAAATTCAAATTTTCACCAATCAGAAAGCTATCGGATCGTCGTACGATCCAATTTCGGATCTGTCTGAATCCAGCCTAAAGCTTCAGAACTTTGGCAATCGTTTTGAATAAAACTTCTATTACTGCATGGAAGCAGGAGGCCAACATTTTGAACACTTTTTGAAATAAACAGTAAAATATTAGCATTTTTAATTTTTTTTTTGAAACACCCCTGTTATTATTATTATTAAAATATATATATATATATATGTATGTATATATCCCCCTTGCAATGAAAATCGTCGGGTCCGAGCGGTTTTTTTTTTCTGCAAACGATAAACATGAAATATCGGCCTTGTTTCGTTTTCGCTGCGCCACCCTGTGTATAAAATTCAATCATATCTTGGAGCATAAACTAATATATAATCGTTCTGGAGCATATTAAATCAATATGAATTCGGAGGTTTCTCAAATAACTGCCGGACTGTGAAAATGTAGATTTTTTTGGATGTGATTGTGCGACTACTTAGATGTTTTCTACAACCGTTATCTGGCGGAACCAACATAACGGTAGAGTGGAACTTGCGAGAACTGGATTCGCACATGCGCACGAATATTATTATTATTATTATTATTTATTTATTTACGAGCGTATGCTCATTGACTTATACAAAATAGGAATATATAATCACAAGTCAACACTAAACCTAATAATACATTAAATTCGAGTGTCAAACATTTAAAAGTATATGGAATCAGAAATAAAAGGTAAGGTATAGGTCATGACGTTTTTACATAATAAAATAAAACAATATGACAGAAAAAAATATCACAATATTACATGAAGCATCAAATATCACAGATTCTCATGCACAACCTGAATTGAGTGTGGTTTGCAGAAAAGTTCAGGGTAAGAGAATGGGTATTAGCGAGCCTAGATGCTCTTGGGATAAAAGAATTGTTAGCTGCATTTGATTTGTGTAGGGGAATTTGAAATAAATTAGTGGAGCGAGTCTGTCTAGACGGGACATGAAAGCAAATATTTCCAATAAGCTCGGGACATGAGTGGACCGAATTCATAATATTGTATAACATCAATAGGTCTCTCTCGCTGCGCCGAGAACATAAACTTTTAATATTCAACTCCATTTCTATATCCTTGTAGAGGAAATCAGTACGATTCATCCTTAAAGCTATGTAACGTAAGAAGGCATGTTGAACTCTTTCGATTTTTCGTATATGGGTATTATATTGAGGAGACCATACGCAAGCTGCATATTCTAAGTGAGGACGGACTAACGTGCAATAGAGTAGTTTAATGGTACTAATCGAAGTGAAGTCTCTAGAACATCTTTTGATGAAGCCAAGTATCATGTGTGCTTTAGACGTTATGTTAGAAATGTGAAGGCTATAGTTGAGGTCAGAAGTCAAAATGATGCCCAGGTCTTTGATGCTTTGTACTGTTTGAACACAGGTATCGTTTATTATATAAGGATATGTTATTTGGTTTCTGGAGCGGCTAAAGGAAATTTTGAAGCATTTAGCAGCGTTCAGGTACATATAGTTCTTGGTGCACCAATCGGTTAAGTTGGTCAGATCTGACTGGAGATTCCGACAGTCGGTGATGTTAGTGACAATAGAATAAAGCTTTTGGTCGTCGGCGAATAAAAGGAACTTTGAGTGGCTGAAAGATTCATGAATATCATTAATGAACACATTGAATAAAAGTGGTCCAAGGTGTGAACCTTGGGGGACCCCGGAAGGTACAACAACTTCCTTCGACTGGAATCCGCAAACCTTAACGATTTGTCTCCTGTTTGTAAGATAGCTTTCGATCCACTTGAGAAGTGAGCCATTAAATCCGAGCTTCTCGAGTTTGAATAGAAGTAGATTGTGGTTCACTTTATCAAATGCCTTTGAGAAATCGGTATAAATAGAATCAACCTGCATTCCTTGATCCAGGGCATTCGAAAGAAAATTATCGTATGTCAACAGGTTCAGTTCTGTAGACTTATGCGCCTGGAATCCGAATTGTTCGTCGATCAAAAATCCTCTTGTTGATGGTGTTATGAAGTCACACACTAATGATTCAAATACTTTCGGTATTGAATTTAAAATGCTTATGGGTCTGTAGTTTTTGACAGAATTTTTGACTCCAGATTTGAACAGGGGTATTAAGAAACTAACTTTCCAGAATTCTGGGAAGCAGCCGCTAGCTAAAGAAAGATTAAAGATGAAGAACAGTGGTCGAGCCAGGTTAAAGCTACAATATTTCAGTATACTAGGGGTTATGCCATCAGGACCAGCACTTTTGAATGGACTCAAGGTACACAGTTTCTGGTACACATCTGAAATGGACAGGAAACACGATGATAGATTTAAAATGGTATTTGAGTAAGTGTTGGATGGTAGGTCACCGGATTTGTTACTGTAGACAGTAGAAAAATAATCAGCAAACATGTTCGCTTTTTCTTCTCCTGAAGAGCTGGTTTTCCCATCATAAAAAAGTTCCGAAGGGATGCTGCTGTTTTTCCTTTTGCTGTTGGCAAAACTCCAGAAAGTCTTGATGTTCACGGGCACAGATTGCTCAGTGTAGTTAACATAGCTTTGATAGTCCCTTTTTGCGAGTTTTTGTGCCAAGGTGCGTAGTCTGGAAAATTCTTGGTAATCTGCAGCCCTGCTCGATGATTTGTATCTTAGATGTGCCATTTTCTTACTGATGGTGCATGATTTCAGCTCTGGAGAATACCATAAAGGAAACTTTTTTGATGAGTATTTCTTTAGAGGAACGTAGAGATCTATAGAAATGTAAAGGATATCGTATAATATGCTAATCATATCGTGTAAAGATTTGTTAGCAAATAGATCATCCCAACTAACTTGGTCTAAAAGTTGCTTGATTAAAAAATAATTTGCTGACTTGAAGTCCCTATAATACCCGCTAGGGCACAGTTCACTGTTGTTAGAGTAAGATGCGAATAAAAGTTCGAAGAATAGGGGTGGGTGATAAGGGTCCGGTGGTATAAGAACATCCATGGCGGGGCTAACTGTGCTATTTGAGTTTTGTGTCAAGACGAGATCTAGTAGGGTGCTGGTGCTATTCACAACAGTATTTACTTGATGTAGGTTGTGGTAGCAGGTCATGTTTGAGATGGTTTCGATGGATATGGATTCATCTGCTGATGCTAGCTGGGTTGGTGAGACAGTGGAGCTGTAGTTATCATGTGTCCATGAAGTGTGCGGAAGGTTGAAATCGCCAGTAAGACAGATATATGTTGGTTGTATCTGCGTAGCTAGGTTATCCACATTTTCGCTGAAGGAAATATATTTTACTGAGCTTGATTTTGGGGGCAGATAAACTGTTCCTAGTAGAATCGATTCTTTGCCAACAGAAACAGAGACGAATAGTTGTTCAATGTCAGGACTGGAGGGTAATACACTACAATTATAACGTTTATTCACAGCAATCAGAACGCCGCCGCCTCTCTTACAACAACTTGTCAGGTTTGACCTGTCGTTTCTGAAGATATTGTAATTGAATAGGTTGAGCTCCGAATCAAGTATTCCGTCTGTTAGCCAGGTTTCTGTAAAAATCAAAACATCATAGATACAGCCTTGGGTGTTCTCCATCAAGTGGTGTAATTTCGTTCTGAGACCTCTAACGTTTTGGTAATATATTGTTAGGCTGGCTGAGGGACTACTGGAGAGACTTAGTTTTTTGAAGTAAAGATATCCCTGACCCTAGTGCATCAAGTTTGATCAGTTAAAATATATGCACATCTATGATTCTCGAAATTTTGCTCAGTCATTATACACGAAAGCTTTTGCTCAAAAGCAAAATTTTGAAAATTATGGAAATGCACGCATTTTGGTCGATTGAGCTTGGTGTGGGAGGAATTTTTGTTGAGATTATTACCAGAAAGAAATTAAACTCAAAAAACCTGAAAAGTGAGCCAATCTAGGTTTATTTTGATCGGGTAAACAGGTCTAGTTCAAATAATTGCTGTGAAACTGTGAAAAAGCAAATTGATGTTATCAGTCAACTTTATTTTAACCCGTTTTTGTAAACACATAATATAGATGTTTGGAATTATTATAGGAAGTTACCTGAGAAATTTCATATTTATTTCAAACTTTATTGTAGACAAAATATTCCTTCTAACATGCAAAATGCTTGCTTTTCTTTCATGCCATTTACATGCCATTGTAAAGTTAATTTTCACTATATATATATATATATATATATATATATATATATATATATATATATATAATTATTGAACTTTCTTTCCTTCTTCTTCAAGGCGACTACATAACCGTCGTGCTGGACATGGACGCTAAAACGCTGAGCTTCGGCAAAAACGGCGAAGAACCGCGAGTCGCATTCGAGAACATCGAGCCCGTGGAACTGTACCCGTGCGTTATGTTCTACAGCACGAACCCCGGCGAGAAGGTGAAGATGACGGACATGAAGGTGCACGGCGCGCAACGCGACCTTCTACCCGGCGAGCCGAACTTGGCGCCGCTCTACGCCGTTTTGGTCGAATCGTACGTGTGTTTGTTGAGGAAGCTGCACGACGCCGCCACGTGGACGGAGGAGATCAATCGTGCGCTTTTGACGCGCTTCGACAAGATCGAAACGTTGTTCCCGGCGGCCGACACGCACAACCTGGAGGACGAGCCGGAACTGGCGGACGAGAAGGTTAGGGTTCAACTTTTGTATACTAATCGGTGCTGATTTCCAAGCCTTCTTTATCATATAAAATCGTTATGATATCCATTCTGTTATGTTTAACAACTTGCGTGATTTCCGGGTGGAAAAATATTTAATCATGTAGCATTCTCTTCACTCAGCGTCTATAATTATACCGATTGTATTTTTCTCTAAAAATCAATTCAAGTGGGAGTGAATTATTTTTTAAGATTTCAGGAGTAATGGTAATAATCGATGCCGATCTGAAAGATTCGGTAATTGATGTTATCGATGATAATTATAGCATTTTTGAGTACATAGAAATCGCCACATATTGAATTATCAATAGAAAGCAAGTTTTATTGTTGCTGCTGTACGATGAGGTTGCAGGTATAATGAATATAATCAATATGTTGATATTACGTTTATTTAGCTATAATCCTTCTGTATATAACAATTCAGTAAAATCAAAAATCTCTTGAAAATGAACAAAAATTACATATAAAGTCGAATATCTAATAGTATTGTATATAAAATTAATGCGATATATAAATCAAATATTGTTGGGTTGAAAATACCAAACATAACTCAATGTTACTATCACGTTTTTCGAATTTTTACTACCATTTCTCATTTCTGAGAGCCTTTTCAAAATTGCATTGATTCCAAGATATATTGATCATTGATTGATCAATGAAACTCCCAAATCGAATTCCTCACACTTTGTAACATCGATTTGTGTACAGTGCACTGATCGGAACTGTTCAATATTTGAAAGACTGGCTGTTAGCGGTATATTGAGAGAGTACTGTGCGAGGTCTGAGGGTCAAACTTTCAATAGGAATCTAAGACATGTCTGCTTGTGGGCATGTTCAATGAAGCAAGACGTATTTATTTCAAATCAACCATGAATCGCACAACATTAATATTGTATTGGGTTTTTAGACATTCAAATCTATTTTATTTTGTTAATTGGAAAATAAAATTATCATCACTACTTATTATTCTCTTCCAGAAAGAGAAATATCTCCCAGTTTCTTTTCCTATATTTTGAGATATGATTGTTGGCACTTTACATTGAATGACATAGAAAAATATATACAGAGAGTGGTCCAACGAAAAGTATGCACCTTGCTTTTCTCCTTTTTCGTAACTTAACGCAAAAATGCTCGGACAGGTCAATTTTGCTTTTGAGGGGGACACATTTTAGATGTATTTTTCTACCTGTGCCTTCAACCCCCTAGCGAGGGTGAGTAACAACCCTAAAATTTTAAATGGAAAGTGGGGTCGAGTGATATATCATTTGAAAGGACACAAACTTCTCTTTCCAATGATACCTAATTTGTTGTATTTCACTCAAACATGTAGGTATTATGAAGAAAAATAACTACAACCCAGTACTCTGAAATGTGTAATTGACTTATCTATTCCTGACATTCTGTAGCATATCAGGTGTTATACGTCTGCACTCTGCTGTAATTCGTTGGCGAAGATCTTCTATGGACTCGGGCTGCGTAGCAAAACATTTATTTTTCAAGTGTCCCCAAAGGAAAATGTCTAAAGGCGATAAATCAGGTGACCTGGCATGCCATTCGATGGGGCCTCTCCTTCCAATCCACCGTCCAGGAAACCGATCATTTAAAAACTCTCTTACCGGAGAAACATAGTGAGGAGGTGCTCCATCTTGCTGGAAATGAAACCGATCATTATGATGTTGGTCATTTTCAATTATTTCTGTTATGAGAGGATCAATTGTATCTTCAAGCATGTTCAGGTGGTAGACCTCACCAGTTAAATTCCCAGGAATAAAAAGTGGACCTACGATATGACTACCTAATATGCCACACCAGACAATGATTTTTGAGGGTACTGGGTATGGATCTCTCGAAATAAGTGTGGGTTACTGTCATCCCAGTAACGGCAATTATGCCTATTCACAGCTCCATTCAAGAAAAATGTACTCTCATCGGAAAAGCACGTGTTGAATGATAGGTGCGGATCATCAATTAGTAGCTGGCTCAGTTGTTCACAAAATTGCAGCCGTCTATCAGGATCATCTTCATAGAGTTCCTGTACTAATTTAATTTTGTACGGATGAAATTTATAGGCTTTTAATATCCGTATTATGGACGAACGGGAGATACATGAGGCTGCAGCAAGCTGACGGGTACTTTGAGTATGATCCAATTCAACATGTCCCAAAACAGCGACTTCCATTGCTTCATTTCTGATCGGTATCACTCGACCCCACTTTCCATTTAAAATTCTAGGGTTATTACTCACCCTCGCTAGGAGGTTGAAGGCACAGGTAGAAAAATACATCTGAAATGTGTCCCCCTAAAAAGCAAAATTGACCTGTCCGAGCATTTTTGCGTTATGTTACAAAAAAAGGAGAAAAGCAAGGTGCATACTTTTCGTTGGACCACTCTGTATATATTTTTTGTTGTTCTGGCAGTGACAGCTATATTTTAATGGTTTTAGGCTTGATTCTCCAACTGTTTCAAAAACTTTTACTTAAACTTGCGGTGATTTTTGGCTTATCTCCGATGATAACAATATCAAAATCACAAGTATATTTGGATTTCCAAAAATTTGATTTACTTCTAACCATTCTTGCTCAACAGGTAGAGTTCAAATCCGACATTAAAACCGAAGAGCTGTGCACCAGCGTATGGGCGGCTCTAGTCGTCGTAGGAGGCTTGGACCGAGGACTGCGTATGGGCGGCTTCTGCAAGCACAAAAACACTGGCAAGAAAGCTATCGTCCTTGGCATACTGAAAAGAGGAATCACTACGGTGAACGTCCAATGGGAGGGAGATGGAGGTGTGTCCGATGTCAGCCTCAGCAATCTAGAATTCGTTGAGCCTCCGACTTTCGCCACAAGTAAAATGAATGGTCGTCTCACGGCCAAAACTCTACTGCAAATAGCAAGACTCAGCGGCGTAACGAACGAGACGGCTCTGCCTACGTGCAATTTGACAGAAGAAGAACGATCTCTGCTGAATCCGAACTATACCGAAGGGAGCCGAAAACGCTCGCAGCCTGCCGAGGGCATGCGATGCAGCTCCGATTCGCAGCTGCAGTTGGAACGACCGAAAACGGTCGAGTCGCTTACGAACCAAATGGTGTCGAGCATCATGGGCGAAGTGACGCGCATCAGCACCGAGAAGATTACTGGGTCGCAGAGCGAGTCGACGATTAAGGACGGTGGCGAGGGGCAGGCAAGGAAAGAGACGAACACTGCTGCCACCAGGGTGCTAGAACAACGCCTGCTCGATTTGGAGGGGGAGTGTTTGCGTTTGGCGTTTTTGCAGTTCGCGGCGTTGAAGGTAAGGCAAGCTTGTGTTCTATTATTATTCGCAGGTCTAATTGAAAAAAATGAACAATGAGATTGGAACCTTTGTTGTAAACGTTGAAACTGTTCCTATAGATCAATTACTTTAACACCAAACTGATATTTTTGCACTCAAAGCGTGTTTCGCTAACAAGGTTAACATCTTCACGAGAAGAAAATTGATACTATACTATATAATTAATAGTATCAATTTTCTTCTAAAGATGCTAACCTTGTTAGCGAAACGCTCGTGTTCTATTATTATTCGCAGGTTTAATTGAAAAAAATGAACAATGAGATTGGAACCTTTGTTGTAAATGTTGAAACTGTTCCTATAGATCAATTACTTTAACACCAAACTGATATTTTTGCACTCAAAGCGTGTTTCGCTAACAAGGTTGACATCTTCAGGGGAAGAAAATTGATACTATACTATATAATTAATAGTATCAATTTTCTTCTAAAGATGCTAACCTTGTTAGCGAAACGCTCGTCGAGTGCAAAAACATCAGTTTGGTGTTAGGGTAATTGATATATAGGAAAAGTTTAATTGAAACAGTTCAATTTGAAAATGCTTATAACACCATTCCTGATTCTCCCATATATCATATGCTCTTGAATTGAAATTTAAGGCTGACTGGATTTGACCAATGCTCTTCATTATAATATTAACAAATAATTTAAATCTTTTATTTCGAGATTTTTTTATTTTATGTTATGGCTGACCTGAAACTTACTCCAATTCATCATCGTATGCAATTTTCTCATTCAAATATATATTTCGATATTTATTTCCCTGAAGGTGCCAACCTAGTTATCAAACCGAAATTTAGGAAGTGCTTAGATCCCCGCTAAAGTGTACTTACCTACGTAGTCATACAAAAATAACTAAGCCAGAACTTGGGTATTCTTGTGGAGAGAATGAAGTTTAGGGAATTCTTTTCGACTTTATTCTCTGAATCAAAAAATAGATTTCTATGTAACCCAGTGCTCGTCTTGCCATATAGGCAGGAAGTAGCTGTTTTATCTGGATTATTCCTTACTTTTTGTGAATGAAACAAACGTCTTTGAATGATATACACGTACCTATAAACAGAGAGTGTGAAAAAAATATTTTACCTATTTCATAGGAGTTATAATTTCTACTTATTGATTCGGAGAAAAAGGAAGCCAAAAAATAATTCCGTAAACGAACTAACTCTGACACGATTTATTTATTTATTTATTGCACAATAGGGATACAAACAGAAAGAATCCAAGGAGTATCCACATTTACATTTGAAAGATAGTGAGTAAAATACAATTGATATCATGGATGCTATACATGTAAAAAAGAAAAAAAAACGAATTATTACAATATTGATGCGATAACATATAAGAATATAGTGGTTTATCATTATTGATCTAGCAGAATGTGTTTTATATAATTCTTGAACTTGAGGAAAGGGAACCTTAATATTTCAGCATCATTGCAGTAAACGTTGAATGTTTTTACGATTCTGCACATGGGTGAGTTTTTTCTTGAATTAGTTTTTTTAAACGGTATAACAAAAGTATCATGTTTTCTTAGGTCAGTTAAATAGTTGCATAGGATAAGCTGTAACTGTGGTTACAAATTGATGTAAACGTTGTTACTGTTCAAGGCTCTCGGCGTCTTCATGACCTCCGTATCCTTCGCCGAGCTCTTCTTGCTCAACAACGACACCCGACCCGAAGACGCGGACGCAACGAAAGACGTGATCCGCGCGCTCGTTGACAAGAGCACTGACCACTGCAAGCTAGGCCACATCGTCACGGCGGCGGATATCGAACGTGCACAGACCGTTCTCCACCTCAGCTACGTCAAGGCAACGTCGTCGGATGACGCTCAGAAGGAAATGATGTGCGAAAAGGTACTAGTCGTTCTTTGCTATGGTATGGATCTAAAGCTCGTACAAGTCGAAAGCTGGTGCATGCATCGATGACTGCATGAAAAAAATCACCGCAGTTGCACGAATCCAATGATGTAATTAATTGTAAAGTTTATGATGAATTTTGAATTTTGCACCTATTATTCTTTGGTATACTGTTGGCAGCATATTCGATGTTACCGAGAATTGTTCGATATTCGATATTTATCAATAAATAACTGTAATTTGAAAGTCACAGCTTTATGTTTTGGTAAGTAATTCGAATATAATCTCACAAACAAGAACTGTGCGATTCATTTAATACTACTAATAACCTTTCTGAAGAATGCTAAAATAGTCAAACAAACGATCTAGAAATTTGGTGCTATTTTTGATTAGTCTTTTTGAAAGTGAATAAATCTTTTTCTCCACAGTTTTTTGGGTTTTTAAGCTACCACAATTCAAAAAATGAAGAATCATAATTTGAATCTCTACAAATGTAGAAGAGTAGACTTCTAATCTATAGTATTTTTCACAGTAAATGGTATTGGCTTATTAACTGCAATAAACTACCCGATTTAATCCCATTGTGTAAAAAATCATCTGGTAAAAGATGCAAATGTGCTACAGGGTCGAACTTAAGAAATTTGAATTTTGCATAATGTAGGAGATATACAAGTAATTTATTTAAATTTTCAGACCGGTATTTTCTTATTGACGTTATATATTCAGAACGCCAGTTTATTAAACGTGTGGATTCCATTATTATTTGTCTCTTGTCAATTTTGCGATAATTAAAGCCCATTGCAGACAGAGCTCGCCAAAGAGTAGTGAGGCAACAGTTGATGTGAGTTTCGTCATTGATGAGCCGCTGTT
The DNA here is from genome assembly GCA_032362365.1 of Zygogramma bicolorata. Taxonomy (NCBI): domain Eukaryota; kingdom Metazoa; phylum Arthropoda; class Insecta; order Coleoptera; family Chrysomelidae; genus Zygogramma; species Zygogramma bicolorata. Next base: position 218,329 of record JAVJAQ010001406.1, read on the forward strand.
TCAGACTTTTGATTGTAGGGACACGCTGCTCATCGTACATAGTGTAGATTTTTCGCCTTATCAAATCTTTTTCCCAGTCGTCTAGACTTTTTGTGACACCGGAATCTTTACGCTTTTTTCTTGATTCCATGGAATTTTCAACAATTCGTCTAACTGAAGTAAGAGGCACCTTCGTCAAATTACTGGTTACTTTTGCTGCAGCACCCGCGTTATATCCGTGCTGAAGTAAGGAACTATACACATTTTTTATAATGATTTTCGCGTCACAAGATAAGTGATTCTTCTTTAACGAACCACTGGAAGAAGCACTATTACTTTTTATCCACGCACGCCACATACTGCCTATTCTGTACGTTGGGGTATAAAATCTTTGCTATTAATGTCTGTAATAACAAATAAATGTTATAAAATTATTGCACGCCGTAACACAAGTGAACACTTCCAATGAAATACAAAGACTAAAATGAACAAGAAGTGTAAGCTGTAATCCTCTACAATCCCTCTCTGAGAAATAAAATTACCTGAATCCGGTCCTTTTACATTTATGATGTGCTTCTCGGATTTTACAACTTAAGGGTCTAATTGGTTTTATTATAATCCTTCAGTCAATACCATTTATTGTGAAAACTACTATAATCAAAATCTGTTCTTTTAGAATGAACATAAAATCCAAGAACTAATTTCGGAAACCAATTCTGCTTCCGTTCTCAAAACCACCCTATAAATATTTTCCTTCTGTGCTCGATTAGAAAATCAGTCTACAAAAAGCAGAGAAGAAAAATATTCGTAGATTTGGTAACGGAAGCAGATTTGATTTTCGAAACGTTAACGATAAGTATTCTGATAAACATTTGTTCTTAGATTTTGTTTAATTTGCTGACTAATGATATGTAGTTCATTCAAAAAGATCTGATTTTTCTACATTTGAATAAATTCCAATATTGATCCTTTCATTTTGTCAGATTGTGGTAGGTCAAAAACCCAAATAACTGCGAAAAAGTTATTATTATTGAATAGTACCTATAATGAATCATCACCGTGAGACATATGAAAAGGTGTGTATGAGCTTTGGCACATAATATCTGATGCGGGCAATGAATTAGTATTTATGGAAGGTAAAAAAATTATTTCACCTCAATGAACTCAGAATTGTGACTACCATGACCAAATAAATTCAGAAAATTCAAATAGATTATCAAAATTGGTTTTGCCCATAAATTCAGATGAACTCGTACTTTGCTGCTGTGAAATTTTCAAATGCAAAATAAATTATAATACTACAATAATTCATGATATTTTCAAATATTTGATAATAATATGACAATTTGCCCACAGTGTTCTTCAAAATTTAACCACGCCTTTATGACGTGCAACACTTTATATTTCTACATATTGTGCTTGGAATTATAACCGACGTTCTGTAGTATATAGTTCTACAATTGTAATGTATTTCTCTATAACTTTTTTCTGTTCGTCTAGTCTTCGTTCGCCGATCGCTCTAGCCGTCTAGAGGGCAACCCTTCTAACAGCTTCTCGAGCGCGACGTCGTTGAACGAGGGCAGCGACTCTTCGAGGCGGGACCTAATGCTTCGGCCGCCCAGGCCCAGCAGCTCGGTGGCGAGACCGCCTTCGTCGTTGAACGTGCAAAATCCGATGATTCCGTACGCTGCTACCGTTTCTGCTTCATTGGGTAAGTCATTATTCGATTTATATAATATATATATATATATATATATATATATATATATATATATATATATATATATATATATATATATATATATATATATATATATATAAAAAACGAGTATGATCTTGACTGTGCAATATCTAGTGTATTGGGAGTATTGGGGATGCAGTCAGTAGATTGTTCTTCAAAGAAAACTCTTTGTTACTTTGTCAAGCTTTCGAAAATTGATATTTTCTTCTTCAGGACAACTACAATATGATACATTATGATTACAAACTAACAAATACGGATGTACAAGTACTTACTTAACGTGAGAAATGAAAATTTTATGAGGGAATCATAAAAAGTCACTTTGAGTTACTGGTATGTTACAATTTGAAAATCTTTCACAATGGAAACGATATTCTTCTTTTTTGATGAAATTATGTCATGTTATCATACCGGGTAAATCAGTACTACTATACGATTGATCTCTAGATTTGTTTCGATCAAAAGTGAGAATATAACTGTAAATCACACTAAGGTTATCAAAGTCTGTTCTTTTGTTCATACTATTGATGTTTTCATTGATATGAATCATTTCCAAGAATTTTCGTTTGATTTCATCAGTTTCGTAATCTAAAATACTCGATTCGCTATAATTCATTTTGTGGTCTAAATCATAGCTGTCCAACATACGGAGAGCGGGCCGCATGCGGCCCGCGAACTCCTTTCTTGCGGCCCCCGCTTCACGGTTCTGTATACATCACATGTATAAATTACTCACAAATACCGAATATACATCACATGTACAAATCACTCTCAAATACCGAATATGCACAATGCGATAAAATACAATTACCGATAAAATACAATAACATGTGACGCCACTGGCGACCGACAGCAGGCCGCAGAGCATTTACTGGAAATTGGACCGATCATCCCCGAATATTCGAGAAGCCAACATGAAATGTATCAAGTCAAATTATAGATGTTCCCTTTCTGATAGGTCACTTACTCACTTACTTCGTTTATCAACAACTAATATTAATGTTAATATTGATGCAATGTTCCACTGATTTTTTCATATTTTTCATAGGTATTTTCTGAATAAATAAAAATAATAGAAAAATTATTTTTGTATACCATATTCACATAGTATTATAGTATATACCTATTAAAACTCAGTAATAATGTTGTATAGAGAGATTTTTCAATGTGGCCCTCCAAACCTCCTTTTTTTTTAAGTGGCCCTTGGGCCACTTGAAGTTGGACGGGCCTGGTCTAAATCATTAACATGTTGTGATAATGCACATGAATTTAGATTACGTCTACTGTCACTTTTGTGAGTTTTCTTTGAAGAACAATCTACTGACTGCATCCTAATACTCCCAATACACTTATATAAAAAAAAAAAAAAAAAAAAAAAATATATATTATATATATATATATATATATATATATATATATATATATATATATATTACTATCATTACTATATTTATGGCATAATTTTAAAGCACAAAGTTATCGTTCTGTGCTATAGTCAAAAAACAGATAAATTTATTTATTCTGTTTGGGTAAAAAGTAATCTGAGATTTGGATAACGTATAACCATAAATAAATTATCTGTTTGAATCAATTTTTTTTTGTATACTAACAAAAAAAAATAGGTTCAAGATACCTTCTTACCTTTGGACTTAGGAAAGTCCTGGGTGCTCTGCAGAATCCGAATGGTATAAATAGACACTTCTTGACTCGAATGCTTGTCGTATTCAACTGATTCAATGTATATAATAATAATAATAAGTGTATTTTTTCCTCGTGAAGAAGTTAACAACTTTCACAAATTCTTAGGTTACACATTCTTTACATTCTCTCAGTTTTTATTAGTCCAGTTTGGAAAATCATAAACTGTGCCAACCCCAAGGAAATTAATCCGCACGGGGTTATTGGCATATTCCTGAGTGCACAAACTAACACATTCCCATACATGATGAAAATAATGAATTTGAAAAAAAATCTAAATAGGTCGTTTTCAGAATACAATAAAATGACAAGATAACTCCAACAGTAAAGAGGATAATAAAAATAAATTTGTATAAAATAGGTCGCGAGTACAATGATACTGACAATATAACTATAACATGAAAAATGTAATATACAAACAATACCTAAAAACTATAAATGGAATAATTGCATAATAGAATGCCATTAAAAATGGTTGACTTCAACAACCCTGACGAGTTATAAAATATATTTTTTAGTCATTTTGGTTGAATATTCGTGTTATTTCATAAAATATATACACACAGATAATCATTGGAGAAGAATAAATAATAATAACAGAATATTAGATTTCAGTAATTTTCAATATCAACTAATTTATGAATTTCGTGTCTCGATAGACTCAGTATCCACTTTTTTATTTTGAGTTTCCACAACTTGTACGAGTGGATTGTCTTGATCTCGATAGGGAGCATATTGAATATTCTCGAGCCCAAAAAGTAGTAACTTCTCTGCCCTATTGTTTTGGAAACTTTTGGTACAAAAACTGACTCTTGCCTATATCTTGTATTATACGCGTGTTTTATTATCTGTGTGCTCTTGTCTCTGAAACGTTGAAGCAAAATGGCTTGACAATATAATTGTCGTAAATCAAATATTTCGTTTTCACGGAATAATTTATCCGAAGAATATCTGAAGCTTTTTCCGAGAATTATTTTCAGTAACCATTTTTGGGATATCTCTATTTTCAGCATGTAATTGTTGAGTAGTCCCCCCCAGGCTACTATACCATATGATACTTGGGATTACACTAACGCATAATAGAGTATTTTGAGAAGTTTTAAATTGAGAATTGTTTTGCATGCTTCGAATTTAGGAATCAAACTTCTCAATTTACCCGACAATACTCTTGCTTGCATATCCCATCTGAGATGGCTACTCCTTTGTACTTATGTTAATAGTTTGGAAGTCGGGTAGGCTGTTACTATAACTTGTGAAGGGTATGAAGCGAGTTTTTGATTCGTTTACTGTAACATTATACCATGAAGTATTTCAATCTCTGAAGAAGAGTCTCGTTTCAATTGCATCATCCGAATATCTGTACCCAATTATTTTACACCGAAAATTCAAAACGTCCTCAATTGCTCAAAATGCCCTTCACACCAACTTTGGAGAGTTGTTCAACAAGTAACATGTTTCAGTTCACTTCATTAAAAACATTTGATTTTTAATCACGTACTGTTTTGAATGATTGTAGTAGTAGTTTAATCATACCATACAAAAATGTTTGAATGTTTTAGTGTGACTGATAATTGAAAAAAAATTATTATCGAAGAACTAATCAATTTCCTTGAGCTCATTGCCCTTTGGGCTATTTCCACCAAAAAATTTTGAATTTTATCTGATTTATCAAATTCGCTGATATCCTTGTCGACGCAGGGGCTACTCCGAACATAGGCTACCCCTCGCGTAACCGCCTGTTCGCCTTCTCCGAGTCCGAAGAGAACTTGTGGGGGCCGCGCCGCGCGGCGGCAACGACTACATCTCCCCCGCCCCCTCCCATAGTCAACCCGTTGCTCGAGATGGGCTTCAGCTTCAAGCACATCCAGAAGGCGATGCAAGAGACAAAAACATCCGGCGCGATCGACGTGCACACCGTCAACACGCTGGCCACTTGGATGGTCGAGCATCCGTACCTGGAGGCGGCCGAAGACGAAGGGGCATCGACAAGGGCGCATTTCCTCAGGTCGCTGATGAACAGGTCGCAGGATCTGGTGCGGCCGCAGAGTTTGGACAGCACCGATATCGAGTACATCCAACGCAGAGGTAGTTTAATTAATTATTCATTCACCACCTGTTATATGAATGGCTCCCTGATTCCATGTCGCTTCGCATTAGTCTTTTGTTTCAGACGAACTCGCCTCGATGGTACCTGAATGTTTTCCCGTTCCCGTCTTGCTTCTCGTTGCTCATTTGTTTCGGATAAATGAACTTCGATAGTCCTTACCAGTACGGGTTTTAGTTCCACTCATACTTTCCATTTCTCATCTGTTTGAGATGAACGGTGTTCAATCGTACCGAACAATTTCCCATTACGGTATCAATTTCTTTCCGTTGAATATCTGTTTCAGTCAAACATGCTTCAATAGGTTATAGTCAAACGATATCCCATTCCTTTTTTCCTTAGTTTTATGGATTTCTAACCTACCACAATCGAAAAAAATTAGAATTAATATTGGAATTTATACAAGTGTAGAAAGACAGATTTTTAATCTACCCCGAAAAGTTGTTGCGTCCACTGAAAAACAGCTCCTTCTGGACAGAACAAGTCCAACCAAGCAGCAACCTCTCACACAACTCTAATATGCCTATCAAGAAAATAACAAGATACACATGAAACACTCATCGTCAACGTTTCGGAAACCAACTTGTGTAGATTCCAGTGTTAATTCTTATTTTTTCAGATTGTGATAGGTTAGAAACCGAGAAAACTACTGAACAAATATTATCCACAACAAAATAATGACGTGCAAACAGAATCCCATTCCCGTTTCATTTCCTTTTCATTCAAATCAAATCAAAACTGTGCTTTATTGTCCAAGAATAAGTTCTTATTGACAAAGCGATGGGTACAATAACTTGTGGTATAATCCATATTTTCATATATAAAAATGAAATGTTAATATGTACAGGTAAATATTAAGTATATAATTCAAAGTATAAAATGTAATTTATGAATTGAAATAATAATTGTAAAATAATTATTAATAAAATAAAGGTTAGAAAAATGAAAAACAATAAGTTCAGTTCATTACAAATAAGTAATTTCGCTAAAACACACACCTACAAAATGTGAAAACTTCTATTTCAGGTCAGAAATTTTCATTATAGTATTCCTGCAGGTCGTAGTATGCTTTTGGCATGAGGAAGTCCTTTACTGCTTTTCTGAAGTGCTTAAGATTTTTCAACTCTTTTAAAGATTCTGGTAGATGGTTATATATTTTTTTACTTTCATATACAACTGAATATTTTATGAGAGTTGTTTTTGGTATTGGCATGCAAAGGTTATTACTTCGGGTGGTTACGTGAGTGCGAATCATATTAATTCTTGTAGACTGTTTGTTATGAATTAAACAGACAGTTTCCAAAATGAAAATACTTGTTATGGTGAGAATTTTTTGGGATATAAACAGCGGTCTACAGTGGTCTCTTGCTTTGGCCCTGCACAAGTACCTTATGGCCCTTTTTTGTTGGACAAAAACAGACTGTAATAAATTCTGGCTACAGAATCCCCAGAAAGCTATGCCATACCTAATATGAGATTCAATGAGGGAAAAATAGGTGTTTCTAGCAATGACTGCACCAAGTTCGTTTGATACCACTCTAATTGCATAGCAGCCTGATGCTAATCTTTTTTTTAGTGACATAATATGGTCTTCGAATTTAAGTTTATTATCAATGTGTAAACCCAGGAACTTTATACATGATTTATTTTCCACATTATATGTGTTCAGACAGATATTATTCAATTCGAATTTAAATGTTAGGATATTAGTTTTATTTATATTTAAGCAGAGATTGTTCGTGTTACACCAAGCGATGATCTCTTCTAGATCCTGGGCTATGATTGTTTTTAAACTATCCACATTTTTGCCATGCCATAAAAGGGTGGTATCGTCAGCAAATAATGTGAATATCCCTGTAATAGGTAAACAAGTCAAGTCATTTAGGTACAGCAAGAAAAAAATGGGACCTAGCACTGAGCCTTGAGGTACTCCGGATCTGATATCAGAATAACCCGAGCATTCATTGGAAATTTTAACTATTTGTTTTCTGCCAGTGAGATAAGATTCGACCCACTTCAAAGCAACACCCCTGAATCCATAATGATGAAGTTTATTCAGCAGTATTCTGTGATTAACGCAATCAAATGCCTTGGAGAAGTCACAGAACACTGCCGCAACCACCTCACCTTCGTTTAGGCTTAAATAAACATTTTTAGGAATGAAAAGATTGCATCAGTTGTACTTTTTGATTTTTGGAATCCAAACTGACATGGAGATAAAATATTATGTTTTTTCAGGAAGAGCATAATTCGACTTTTTACAATTTTTTCTATAATTTTTGAAAGGGTGCAGAGTAGTGAAATTGGACGATAATTCGTAGGATTGTCCGTTTCGCCACCTTTGTATAGTGGAATTATGATGGCTTGTTTCAAGGAATTGGGAAATGATCCCGACTCAAATGATTCATTAATACATTCCACTAGGACATGAAGAGCATTGTCTGGTAAATTTTCAAATATGTTGACGGAAATTTCATCTACACCAGCCGATTTCTTGTTTTTGATTTCTTTGAAAGTTGCTTTCAGTTCATAGATGTCAGTTGGACCCAAGAAAAAGTTTTCGCAAATTTTATTTTGAAGGTATTCTAAAGGATCTGTTCGACTCTCTAAATGAGATGTAATTCTCTCTGCAACTGAGCAATAAAACTGGTTGAGCACATCTGGGTCAATATCCTTAGCAGATGATGATGTGTTATTTTTACCCCTTAAATCATTAATTACTTTCCATTGCTCTCTTGTTGAATTATGTGCTTTCTCGAATCTTAGTTTGTAGTATCTGTTTTTGGCATTTTTTACTACATTTCTATAGATGATCCTATATTTCTTGAAGTATGCTATAAAAAATTCACTATTGTAATATTTTCTCAAAGAGTGCATTGATCTTAGATTCTTTGCTGAAATTCTAATACCATTTGTGATCCAAGGTTTTTTGTGCGGTTTATTTTTGATCATTTGTACAGGAAAGCAATCATTGAATATTTTGAATAATTGATTATGGAATGACGATAATGCCTCACTTGGGTTTGGATTATGTTCCCAGAATGTTGACTCGCAGTGTTCTTTGAATTTTTTGAAATTATTTTCACTATAGATTCTACCGTATATCATTTTCTTTGTTGATTTTTCTAATCCGGATTTTATACAAGAGGAGAAAAGGACTGCCTCATGGTCAGAAAGACCTGCAGGAATAACTGAAGCGTTAGCCTCAGAGTCATTGAAGTTAGAGCATACATAGTCAATTAAACTAGCTGAATACTGAGATACTCTAGTAGGTTCTGTTACATGCATCCTGAGGTTGAATGAAAAGAATAAGTTGTTTAGCTCATTGAATTCCGCTGATGTTGTATCAGAATAGTTAATATTGAGGTCACCTGCTACTATGATTTTTGGTTGGATAGGAATTTGAGATAACAGAATTTCAAAGTTGTTAAAAAAAGTTTTCTTATCATTGCTCGGAGCCCTGTAAATGCATACTATATAAAGATTATTTATTTTGTTATAAATCACCGAAAATTCGAATATTTTCTCGATTAGCAAATAGTCAAATTTTGTAACGTTTACTAGGGGAAACGTTTCAGCAAAAAACTCGTTTACCAAAATCATTGTTCCTCCATGAGAAGATATTTGACGGTTGAATCTGCCTACAATTATGTAATTTGGGATGGAGCAAGGTTCCTCATTTTTCAGCCAGTGTTCAGTGAATAATATCAGGTTGGGCCATTTTTGACTTTCCAAAAATATAATAAGTTCGTCAATTTTATTTCTTATTGACTGGATGTTCAGCATCAGTAATGAAAGGATTAGATCTTCTTTTCTTGTATGTATTTTCTTCTTTTTCTTTCCGATCCATTGTTCTCCACTCAGCAATGCTTTTTCTATTTTTTCCTCTGATGATTTGAGAGACTCGTTTTTTCCATAATGTCCATTTGAATTATCCACTAAATTTCTAATCTTCCATTCAATAGCTTCTTTCTTTGTTGTGTCCAATATATTCATTTGAATGTGTTTTATGAGGGCTTTTGATAGGTACCATATTCCTGTATTATTGAGAATGTAACCATTTCTATGGTAGTTAGATTTTCTCAATATGGAATTACATTCAAAGAAGTGTGAAAGACTCAGCTCCTTTTTAAAAATTTTTTTCATGAAGAGTAAGTTATTTTCATAAATCTCATCATTTATTTTTCTATAATCATATCTAAATGGTTGAGAGACAACAATTGTATTTGTGTGTTTAGACTTTAGGATGAAGTTCTCGATAATTTCGATGTTTGCTATATTAGGCCATAAAAGCACAACGTCATTTTTTGTAAAGTGCAATGAATTTTGAGTGGCAGTTTCCACAAGTTCCTTGTCCGGTGCATTTGGTTTCAAGAATGTTTGTAACTGAAAATCATGAGTCTGTCTGAGGATGCTTTCTATCAAGTGTTTGCCGTGCAGACCAGCTACAATCAAGATTTTCTTTTTCTTCTTTGTTGCCTCTGATTCATTTGCTTTTTTAGGTCGGCAAATTGTGTTTTGGATAAATTTCAGTTTTTTACTTGCCATCTCCCCTGTATAGGTTTGTGTTTCTACTGTAATATTTTTCTGTTTGGTAGGTAAAGCGGTTTGGGTTGAGATTGAAACAGTTGACTTACTTTGTATGACTTTTGTGGTATGTAGGAGTTCATTCGTGTACAGCTTTGTTTCAATATTATTCTTCAATTTCAACTGTTCCTCATTATTGGGAAAATATTTGAGGGTATTTAGTTCTTTTTTCATTGAAATAATTTCTTCTTTCAGCATTTTATTTCCATTTACCAATTCAGTTCTTTCCTTTTTCATTTCTTTTAGAAGTTTTAACATTTCTTTGTTTTCATTTTTCACCTCCTCATATTTTTCAGACATGAAATTGATGGATTTTTGTAATTCTAATACCGTTTTCAATAAATTTTCCATTACATCATCATTATGTCCTTTAAAATTACAACTAGGGCACAACCATCTTTTACCGGTTGGTTTCTTGAGTTCCTTAGAATATAGCTCGAATTCTTTGGATTGTAGATTCGAACATTTCAAATGGAACCATTTTCCGCATACTCCTTTGCATTCTATAGCACACTGGTTCGTTTTCAAATTCATATTGCAATTTCCACATGTGAAAGAATCAGAACAACCGGCATTTTGTTTGTCTTGAGTGGAAACGAGAAAATTTCTAATTTTTTTCTGAGTTGAAGCGCCAGCACAAGGATATTTTGGTGGCAAATATCCATTTTCATCATCGGAATCTTCAACAGCTACTGGACTAATATTTTTCACTTCAGATTTTTTTCTTCCCATTGTCAATTTCGACGTGTTGTCAGTTGGAATTTGAATATGATATTATTTCTCAATAGATTAACTTACAGCCGTGATTTCAACTTCTTCAGTTAATTGATCCTCTTAGGTAGCTATATTCGGTCTCCAAACAATTTTAATAGGGAATTATCAAGTCGAAAACTTTACTTGAATGGGAGCAAATAGTTTGCAGGGCTGTATCTAGTATCTGAAGTCATTCAAGTCTATTACACACAAACCTCCTTTCGGTACTGCCAATCATCAATAGGGGCAGGATAAGGATAATGCATGTTTTTTTGTTGTCTCAAATGGATCATTTACAACTTCATAACGTAAAAAATATATAAGTATACATGAAAATAATCAAATTATTAATCAAATTGTAATATAAAACACTCAATAAATTTGAGCAATTCAAACGCCACCGTGTTCCCGCGCTTTGGTAGACATTAAAGGGCATGTCCCGTCATTGTTTATTTTAAGCGTGTCAGTTACTCAAACATATTTTCAGTTTATTGCTATGTAGATGGTCGTCCGGTGGTCTATCGGTCTACAGCATTGTCGTATATTTGATGAGGCTATTTCATTGCTGGTTCAAACCGCTGTCGGGGTAGAATTTTTCTGGCTAGCTTGATGCGATAGGCAATTGTTGGTTGCCTAGATACTAATCCCAGTGGGTGGAATATCTTGATCGAATACATCGACCGACCAGGTAGTACTGTTTTTTGGGGTTTTCCTACAATTAATAAAGCAAATGTGCTTCCTCAAAAATCACTAAGACTCCCCAGAGCGCTTCGGCACCTAAGATTATTGTCCGACTCTTTCCCGCACAAGGCTCTGCCTTCTGGGCGCACTCGTTAGAATGATTAACAAGGAGTTATATTAATGAATGAAAAAAATAGATCATAAAGGAAGCTAACAAATTCTCTTACAAGTACTATTTTGTACCAAAGTGCAAACACCATTAGAAATAGCCCTGATAAAGTATATTTTCGTATTCCAAGCGATGTGAACGTACGAAAACATGGGTGTATGGGTGTGAGTTATCGTGTTTGTATTGTTATGAAGACCATTTTAATGTGGGGTGCTACATTGGTATACAGCTTAGTGGAAATTAGTCAGAGGTAGATTTGTATTAGCTATTTAGCGGAAGAAAATTCGATTCAAAACCAAACTTTCCCATATCTATTTATAATATACATCAAATTACTTCATAATTATCTGATTTTTGCAAAAAATGAACGAACTTATCATACTTGAGTGAACCTTAATAATATGATATTGTATATACATTATTATGATATAGACGTAAAATAAAACTTCTGGTTCACTTCAATGACAAATAGTTTTGTATATGTTATGTGTTGGTATGTGTCAATCCGCTGTGTGCGTTTATGACACAAATATATGTTGGGACTTAATCATATCATTTAACATAACGATTACCTTGCAGCTTACACTCCTTTGATCTCTGCCCACGAAAAATCTACAGTCAGCTGACGCGTTTTTTGAGTTGAAATTTCCCCCCCTACATTTTATTATTAACACTTTATTATCCCAAGAAACCTTACAGTTTATAACAGGGAGACAACAAACATATCTTAATTAAAAACTAAACTTAAAGAAATGAGTTGTGGAGTTATAATAAATACAAATTTAACTAGTATCATCAACAAATGATTGAATCAGGAATATCACCTTTTTATTTTTTCATTCAAATTCAATAAATATTTCTTCAAATGTTTCTTGAATAATATTTTGCTTTTTATTTTCTTCAAGTTTTTTGGAATTGAATTGTAAATATCAATTCCATTATGAAGATCAGACTTCTGCCCAAAACTGGTTTTGGAATTACAGGATCTCAAGGCTGTGTTCATCCATATCTTTTATATACATGAAAAAAATACCTTTTGATAATAATGTGACGATTCGAGACAAATTTCGATTCCATGCAAATTTCCTATTCCTGGACTAGAGACCAATCCTGGCTGGTGGGACATCTTGATCGAATACACCAACTAACCTGATAGCACTTTGGGGTTTTCTGGGTTTTCTAACAGTGGAAATAGCAAATGTGCTACCATTAAAGCTCTGCCTGCTGAAAAATATATGGAAAAACAGTACGTACCTGCATGATTTCCCAGTTTCCCCGTCTTGCTTTCTGTTGAATGTGTATGACGAAGGGATTCTAATGGACCGTACCCAAATGGTTTCCTATTTTCATCTCACCACCCATTGCTGTTTCAGAAGAATGGACTCGGGCAACCTGTACACTATAATTTTTCTTTTTTGCTTTACTTTCCCCATTTGTTTCATACGAACTGGTTTCATTCCATGAAAGTAACCATATCTCCGAATAGTTGTTTATCTATCCGTTATCTCCATAAACAACCATATAGATAAAGTGCGTGTTTCTAGTACAATTTTTTTCAGGTGTAGGTCCAAGAAGACGCCCGTGTTCGGAGCTACGCAACTTTCTGGAACGCGTGGATAGAGCTTTCCATGACAGAGTGAGGGAAAGGCAACACGTTAGAGGCGAAGCCCATCCCCTACTCAGAAGCCCCTTTTGTGATGACTCGAGCAGCGAGAACGCCACTCCTACCTCCAATGAAGAAGCGGCACCTGCCACCAACTCTGTGTTACCAGGGGTCGAGAGTTCCGGCGCCGTATGCCCTTACTGCAAGCAACTGTCGCCTTATCTTGACACGCACCTCATGGCCTGTCACCCGGGGTGCGGGCACTTGTGGGGGCAGGGGGTGTGTGGTTACAGCACCGATGGAGGCTATACTTTGTGCTGCAGGTGTAAGAATAAGTATTCGCAGAACAACAAGTCAGAAAACCATCTTCACCAGCAAGCTCCCGATATTATATTCAACGAAGACGATATGTCCGAGGCTGATATTCAGCTAGTGAAATTCACTGTTCCAAATTGCGAGGATATCGAAAAAATGAAGAATTATTTCGGCATGCATGAATTGAAGGTGTGTATAGTTTAGCAGTAGTAGTAATTGCCATTTGAGTTCTTTTCATACCAAACGAAAGTAGGCCTTGTTACTAACTCTTTACGCCATATCTCAACAAGACTATGGCTATAAGCGGACCTGGCAACTATGAAACGTTTCATTTCCCAATTCTCGGAAAAAATCGCTGTTCTGGCGAGGGACCGATTCCACGATATCTAGACCATGAGTGGGGCACACAAACTCCTAGTTCCTTCCCAAAGTAACGTTTATATTTTGACAAATACTATAACGGTATCCCTGAGAATGTTTAGGAATGAATATATTTTGACAAAATGGTTAAGGCTTTCGCGGCCGAGGTTTTCAGTATTACTACTTTTCTTCGAGTTTGAAGGCCGTCGTTCTTTGGAATTTTTTTTTATTTTATTATTATTAACACTTTATTATTAAAAATCTAAAAACTAAGAAAGAAAAATTATTTATTATTAGCTTCTTCAGAGGCTCACTCATCTCGACTATTATTCCGATGACTGAGTCGGTTGTGGATCTGATGGAATCCCAGCAATTGTTCTTAAAGTGTGTGCCCCCGAATTGACACCAGTACTTTGCGAATTATTCAACCTTTCATATAACTTAGGTGTCTTTCCTAAGTCCTGGAGAACAGCAAGAGTTCAGCCAGTTCCTGAAAAAGGAAAGAAAACTTCACCTTGTAATTATAGACCAATTGCACTGCTTTCTATCATTTCCAAAGTCATGGAAAAGGCAATAAACATGAAGCTTATCAAATATCTAGAGAAACAGGAATAAATAATGATCGACAAAACGGATTTCACCATCAAAGATCAACCAGTGACTTATTGGCATGCCTTTCTCATATTTGGCAGCATTCAATCGAAAAATTCGGAGAAACGACAGCTGTTTCACTCGATATTTCAAAAGCGTTTGATCGAGTTTGGCATCGGGGTCTTCTTTCTAAACTGCCGTCTTATGATTTGCCTCCTCAGTTATGTGCTTTGTTGAAGAGTTTCTTGTCTGCTTGATCTCTGTATGTGGTTATTGATGGAGTATCATCTGATATTCTCCCAATAATTGCAGGTGTTCCACAGGGTTCAGTTAGGGCGCCCACTTTGTTTCTGTTTCATATCAATGATTTGCTCGAAAAAACATCTTGTTCAGTACATAGTTTTGCGGACGACAGTACTCTTCGTACTAGTTTTTCATCCAGACTCCCCATACCAGCTCGAGAAACAAAAATTCAAAGAACTATTCACATCAATAAAATTAACGATGGCTTGGAAAAAATAATAGAATGGGGTAACATGGATTTGATAGAACTCAATGCTGGGAAAATCCAGACATCTCTTCTCAAAGAAAGCTGATCTATCATTATCTAGTATTCAGATGTAACTTTTCCCAGAAAGTCAAGTATCTCGATGCTAGGTTTTACGATCAGTGATAATCTCTCAGGGGAAAACCATGTGAGAACGATCGCTAGAGCTGCTTCCCAGAAACTTGTCAGCTCCTAATGATCTACAAGGCTCAGATACGACCTGTCTTGGAATATAAATCTCATA
This sequence comes from Zygogramma bicolorata, assembly GCA_032362365.1. Classification (NCBI taxonomy): domain Eukaryota; kingdom Metazoa; phylum Arthropoda; class Insecta; order Coleoptera; family Chrysomelidae; genus Zygogramma; species Zygogramma bicolorata. The sequence goes on from JAVJAQ010001406.1 coordinate 233,701, forward strand.
TATGGAGCTCGACACCAAAACATTCATTGAAGCTTCTTGATTCTATTCAGAGAAAGGCAAACCGTCTTGTTGGCGATTCTTCGCTCATGGACTATCGTAGAAGGGTCGGAGACTTGCCTCTCTTCTATAGATATTTTCAGAATCGGTGCTCCTCTGAATTGATACCAATCGTTCCACCCCTACAGAATTTCCAACCCTTTGTTGTGAACTTGGAGACCTGTCGAACCTCTCTTGCTCAGGGATCTTTTTTCAATAGAACAGCTGAACTTTGGAACTCCTAGCCGAGAGAAGTTTTTTCTGAGAATTACAAACTTCAAAGTGAATGTTGATTCGTATCTCCTGTCCCTTGATTCGCACGTGTTCTTTGAACATTACAGGGCCTCCCATTCGTGTGATTCTGCTTAAAAAAAAACAACTCTTATTAACTTCACTTTAAAGTACAACTACTCCTCTAACTTATAATTCACTTAGAAAATGCGGCGTTAGGGAATTTCTTTCGATTTCATAACAATTCTCATTTACTGACTCTTTCGCCCTTTTTACCATCTCATCGAATATGTGATTCTATTTAACCTTCCACTGTTTTTCACTTGTGATCTGAAATTCGAAAATCCATACAATACAAAAAAACAAACAATGAATAATTCGAAGAAAACCGATTTTTTCTACCGATTACGTTTACGAATCACCAAAATTATCTGATTTTTTTATATGTTGACAGCATTCTGCAGGGAGTCTTGTAGACTTCCAATTCTCTATAATCATTCTTTAAGGTATCTTATGAATACGCCAAACTTCCAACAATGAAATAATTCATTATCAAATATTAGTTCTTTGACAATAAACAATATACTTCTGAATGAGCCTGATTAATACAGATCAAAATATTTTGCAAGACCGAATAACACTTAACAAAAACTTTCTTTAAAATTCGCTTGGCAACACCGTTTTTTTCGCTCTTCTGAACACTTGTCAATCTATAACACTTCACTTCGAATAAAAACTGTAGAGTCGGTCATCTTTATTCCTTGCAGATCTTATGGAAGGAAGATGGCCGAATCGACGAGTATTTTATCTTTTCCTGAAATAGAATTTCTCTACAGCTATTCGAGATCGAATTAGATTTCGAGAATTTTTCTTTCTTAGTTTTTAGATTTTTGAACTACCACAATCTGAAATCCTGAATTTTTTTAGCGTATAACATTGACAAGCATAATTTATAGAGACTCTGAGTACCCGAAGACTTGAGAAACGCGCCCTTTGTAAATTCTACCAGCTGTAGAAGATACGTCGCGAATGTATCTGGCGCCAGGCATAAATTTGAAAAATATTTATCGAACGGTCAGGGCTTAGCAATTGTACAAAACGCCGAGGAGAGGATAACTATACCGTATTAATGAGAATCGGGATCTGCTTTTTGGAGTTCAGAACATGGATCTCAATTTGGAGTTTGGAAATGAGCCCCGAGAAAGAATCTACTTTTACACTGAAAGTTACGATCATTTCGATAATTTAAATGTATTTTGAAAAGTCAGCATAGGTGGCTGAGGCACTCTGCTTGCAATCATCTGGTCACAAGTTCGTACCCTAAATAGGCCAGAGTTGTCTCGAAAATTTATCTAGCTTATAATCATTACAACTGTTACAGTGTCTCAATTGAGATTAAATGGTAGAGATAAAAATTATAATGTTGAAAACAAAAGGCCAATTTCAGTTTTTATAACGATAAATCGTTATCAATTGTTCTTCCACTTATTGAAGAATAACTATTCCCACCGTAGCAACGCCATATGTTCGTCGATAACATAACCTCCATCGGTGATGAAATTTAAATTTTTTTCATTTCTGAATTTAGATATATGTGCTAGAACGTGATGAAATTGGTTTTTGGCCCGTTGCAGGTGGAAAACATCGCCTTGGAGCGATACGACCCTCTTGGATCAAACGCCGTTGCCAGGATAACGAGCGACGTAGAGGAGGAGCCCGAGGCTCGTGTGAGATACATCGGCAACCAAGCAATGGGACTGTGCTCTTCTATGGACAGGATCCTGGCCCTCAGGCACCTAACCGTCACCATGCACATCCTGTTGTCGAGAACGATCATCTTGAAAGTCCTATCGCTCCTGTCCATGAGCACCAACTACGTTACCCTAGTAAAATGTCTGCATTCGATTGGGTTGTCGGACGTGAAGAAAGTCGTTCGACTGATGACCCTGACGGCCATGAATCGCGTGGAAATTACCGACATTCAGAACATGCAGGACGTCCCCAACTTTCTCAAAGGTTTCCCTCAGTTGGCGACGAATTTATCTACAGCCGCCAACTGTTGCTTGAATTACTTGAGCGTCTGCATATCTGCGCTTGCACAGAACGAATTGAACTCTTCCAATCTCGTTATCGATATTTGCACCAAGGATCTGATCATGTCCGCCTTTGGTGTTTCCTTGTCGAAATCCGCCTTCGCGGTCACCCAAGCTCTTGTTAATATCCTTTCGACTCATGGCGGTTGTTCCTTGATGGATATACCCAAGGAGGAAGGCGTGCAGAATGTCCAATCTGAGGGTAACGATGTCGGGCCTTTGACGTTGATCAACGCGTTATCGGCTTTTATCATGTCGAATAGGGTCGATCCGGCGAACAAGCAGTGGTCTGCTCAGCAGCTGTTCAAGTCTTTGGCGACCAAGGTGCAAATGATGGCAGGTGAGTTGTTAGACAATTCTGGTTCCCTCAAGTACGCTTCTCGAACGCAGGCTTCAATGAATCGCACGCGGATGTAGTAAGTAGAGTATCTGTCACGTTTCAACATTCAACACGAGTAGGATATTATTGGAGATATACAGTTTTACGAATTGTAACAGAAAATTTAAAACCGCTTCTTGATAAAGGGGGTATGAGTAATGTAAGATGAGTCTTCGTCATTCGTAAAACTGTAACAGAATTTTTAACACAACTATGGGCTTGTTTAATAAGTGGTAAGACGCAGTTATAAACAATGGGTAAAAATATTTGGGAGTATTATCACATTCGAGAAAAAGTCCCATTGTCTGACAGTTCTGTTTAAAGGATTAACTTTTTATGAAATATTGCCCCCAATTTGTGAAAGAAAAAACTCATCTCTGAAGTCAACTTGAGCGTTATTATTTCCTACAACAAAGTCATATTCTTTCGCTGGGAAGAGTTCGAATCGATTTCGAACGGTATTTTTCTCTCACTATTTTAAATGAAGTTTCACTGTCTAATATAATCATCTATAAGCAGAATCATTAAATTCTGTCTTTACCAAAGTTATATTCTTAATTTTTCCTTGTACACTATATTCAATAGAATTTTATATTCTTCATACTGCATGTTAGTTGGTGACTTTGAGTCTTATTGAAATATATATATATATATATATATATATATATATATATATATTTATATAACTATATATATATTTATATATATATATATATAATGTACAGGGCTATTAAAAAGATATGTATGGGAGAAAATCCGAGAATCGATATTTTTTTGGAAACCACCTTGTATTAAATATTTCCTCCTTGAATTTCTGTAATACTTTTATATTACCTTTCCTTTGAGTTTGTTGGTCGGATGTAGAAGTTTTGTCAACTTGCTATGATCACTTTTTTATCCCGACAATATGATGACAAACCTATCATTATATGTTCTCTCAAACGACTATATGTGGTAAACAATCTGTTTCAATTTCTCCAGTCCCTTCGAACAGCTACAACCACGAATCACGGTCGAAACTGAAAATGTGGATGATTTCACGGACAATAAATTCAAATCATTGACATCGATTTCAAAAAATAATTTCAATGAATTGTATGAGACCTGTAATTTAGTTGAACATGACGGAAATCGTATAGTTATAACAAAAAAACACTTGACGACTTTCCTCGTGAAAATGCGATAGGCTTATCAGATAATTGTTTGAAAACAATATTTTATTATCCTTCTCGACGAACAACTAGTTCGATCATAAATGAGGTAAGGTTGTGTTTAATATGGTCCATTATTAGCTAGGATGTATCCATCGGGAGCGACTACCAATTCGGGTCTGATCACATGCTGCATTTGATAATAACAGTTAAATTGTCTTGGTACTCGAAAATTGGATCTTTTTCCTATTTTTAGATTGGTTGATTATAATATTGTTCTTTCTCTTTCTTCATCCAAGTTTATGTTACTACGATATCAATTTGTAGAACGTTACCAACTGAAATGAAAAAAAAGGATGCATTAGATATTTTTGAATATTGAGTGAAAATGAATTATTCATATACTGACCCATCTGTACTACCTTCTACATTATAGTAATAAATAGACGGGAATAATTATTCTTTCCTGCTACGTTAATTGGTAATACCATTACTTCTTTCATTTACTCAAAAAATAAATAAGAATTACGTTTCTGGCGCATTCCTCAAGAGATGCAAGCTAAATTGAAGCTCGACATCAGCATAGTGAGAGTAAGGAGTTTCGACACCTGCTGGTATTTTGAAATGTGGCACTTCATATGAGACAACCATTTCAGGTCTGAACCCGGGCCAGATAAACTTTGCCGACTTATCGTCCTGCCTTCCCAAACCGAAAGCCTTCCACATCGAGGGTCACGACAACCGAGTGTCGACTCTCGCTTGGCACGAGAAAAGCCAGCTCCTAGCATCTGCCGGCTATGATGGCACCGTACGCCTTTGGGCCATCGAGTCCACGAAACAACCAGTCCTAGATTCGACCCTGGTCTTCCACACGTCGATCGACTTATTTGGCAGCGAGTTACAAGTAAGATAACCCTGTTGTTGGAACTATTAGTCGAAATGACGACACGTGTCTACCATGATAATGGACCTCAACGACACTTCCATAATATCAGTTCAGATGATGCTTTTTTTAGATTCAAGACATTTTATTATGAAGTGGAAAAATATTCTTGGTCGGCATGTTGTTATAAAAAAATTTCAAGTCATTTGCTATGTTTTCACCAATACAGGAAAAGTGTATATTCATAGAATGTGCAATATCTAGGTTATTGGTGATGATATTGCCATTTAACTGTAATGATTCAATATCCCTATTATGATGAAATTCAGAGTTTTTTTCATACGATAATTCAATATCCCACATTTTCTTTGGATTGTCTTGTGATTCTTCAAATTGTTTTTGATTATTTAGATTATGTTTCATAATTTCGAATTTTTTATTTCTGATTTCAATTTCATGAATAATAGAGCTGTTGATCCAATCGTTATTTTCACGAGTTCTATGATATGTTTTAACAATAGATTGACATTTAGCTTCTGACAGTAATTTTGATAATTTTTTCAAAGAATTGCCATAACGGTTTTGTACTCTACAGATCAAAATAGGTTCATTGCAAAAATATTTTTAAAAACAAACAAAGAACTGTTCGAAAAGGAATTGTCAAAAACTTGAATGGAATTGTTATTTGTTTTACTAGGCAGCAAAGTAGTTGACTGCCACGGCTGATAGTTCATAGCCGAGTTGAACATATAATTTTTCCTTCAATTGTTTATATAATGATATATAAAGGATATTGTATTTGCAAATCATTACAATTCTCACAATCTTTTCATTTTTCCTGTAGTGATTGATGAATTCATACCAAATTTGATAGAAATCGCAAGTGTTGGAATGGTTGGTTGCTATGGAAATAATTATGTCATTGTCACTAATTATAGTTTGACAACTTATGAAATTTCTGACAATTTTGTGGCAAAATATCTGTATATTTATATTATGGACAGTGGACAGTGATAGCGACTCAGAAGTACTTATTCTTCCAGAAATAAGGGAAGTGGCAAAAAATATTGAGTTAAATTTGTTGCCGGAGATGTCTCGCTTCCCATTGAAAATGGCAGGAAAGTCCTTACTTTGCTGTCTAGGCAGGAAAAGTAATACTTTGCTGATTGGTATCTGTCAGCAAAATTAATATTTGCTGTCAGTCGGAGGAAAACTGATTTCCATGTATTTATAATCACTGCGTTAAAGATAATATCAAATTTCCAGATGAGCTATAGAAAATGTATTCACAATAATTTTCCTCAGGAGGAAATTTTGAGCGAAGGAATTGCATCATTGTAGCGAGGCCAAAAATAAGCACCAGAGAATGAATAGAAACGTAAACTTTAAAGAATTAAAAGACTCGACACTTCCTAACAATATGATGATAAATAAGAACATTTTAATTCTTCCGAAAACCACTTTTTAGAGATAATTAACGCAAATCATCTGACGTTATGGCAAATTATTCTGAAAATACACGAGATCTGTCATAAAATCGCCAAAACTGCTAACAGAACTTGTTCTTAGTAATGTCTGACAATTGATGCTAATTGGAGATGAAATGGGAGAGTTTCTGTGGTATATAAAAGTGGCGCCATTAAATTTTAAACAATATCACATCAGTTTCAACCAACACCAGAGTTTTTAGACATCTCAGTTACAGGGCAGACTCATCGGTCATCTGGAGTGGTCGGCGAATGGAGAATTCCTGGCTGCAGCTCTGGACAATTTCGTAAACGTTTGGCCGTTGAAGAAGTCGGAAGACGACGCGAATTGCTACAGCGATTGGTTCATCGAGGACCAGAAGGAGTTTATAACTTCGATGACGTGGGCCAAGAACAAGTCCGAGGCCGGCATCGGCAAAGATTGTTTGCTAATCGGCAAGATCGATGGGACCGTCTCCGTGATTACAGTCCACAAGGAGAACAGGAAGGTGGAAAAGATGCAGAACTTTACTTCGTCGAGAGGTTAGTACGTCAAAATTGTGTTGATTCTTACATATTTCAAAACTTTTAATACAGTTGGACCGATAGACTTTTTCCCATTCGTCGTTAGTACCTGAAGAAATAAAACAACTCAATAGTAGGGGAGCCCAATAGGCTTAATAGGGATTTACTCGAGCGCCTTGGGCACCTTTTATTTGGATTGTAGAGATTAGACATTGAAAAGAAAAAAGGGTATATCATGTATGCCCGTGAACTAGGGAAGGGGGGGGGCGTAATAATGTAAATTGTTTCAAAATGAGCCTATCTGAGACCTAAGGAATTGAGATATATTGATTGCAGTGGGTGATAAAACAAGAACGCATGCCGAATATAAAACATCCCGGCGATATTTTATTTCCTATACGTATCGATATGTTGTGTCCATTTTTTAATTATCCTTCTGCTCAATCTCACATGCACTCATTCCTGATGATGACAATAAAGATTATTGAAAGCTTGGAATCAGTGCTATGAGAGTACACTTGATGCACACCCAAATATTTCATCACTGTATGAACTTCTTTAAAGAAAACCATCCTACTGCCGAAGTCACCATATTGGGTGAGGTTGTGAACTTTTAGGTATCAGTGGAGAAATATATGTAAGATCATTTTCCTGTCATTTCCAAACAATTATCAGTAAATTTTAATAAGACGAAAATCATGTCATTCTCCAGAGGCCGGGCCACATCTAAATTCAAATTCTCTTTCAAGGGTAAAGAGGTTCCCTTCACAAATAATTACGTCTACCTAGGTATACTATTCACTTCCTCTTGTTTGTTCAGAGAAATGTCAAATACAGCAACTGAGAAGGCAAAAGAGGCAATCGGAGCAATACTACCAATAATGTCAAAAACCACACTCGATACATGGCATCCAAGGATAAAATCATTTGAAGCTTTAGCTCTCAGCAACTTTTTCAATTATAGAGCAAGAGCCCGCGTCCGCCAGACCTTCGTTATTTTATGAAAGCTGAAAGTTTCTCTGCGTATTCTCCTAACACAGGTGAGAACGATCAGCGACTATGAAGTTTGGATGATAGTTACTTCTTCAGATGTCAGGTAGCAGAGGCGTATAAAAGTACCTCACTTTCGTCAAAGTATAAAGCTCGACTTTTTCATATCTTCTTCGGAATGATATTAGAAATCACATCATCCATTGCCAGACACTTACTCTGGTTTCAACCCCCTGCCAGACACCCCTCAACTTCATTAAATCATAATTATACTTACGTTTGAGAATATTTGAAGGGTTTTCGTGACGCCATCTTGCCTATAATGTCGATATTTCTGTTTACTTGTCAATGTAAGAAATTTATCTTTTCTGAAGGGTAAAGTAGGTGCAGATATCTATTTTTTCAGTTTGATAAAATGGTTTGACTGAAATATTGACAGAAAGATGATGAAGCTTCACAGGAGTGTTAACAATAGAAGTTTATACGGAAAATAATAGTTCAATCCTGAAAGTACTTATAAAAATATGAATGATCTATAAGATATTGATGAAATTATTTCACATCTGTTACTGAATTGCTTGCCATCTTTTGACGTTATGTATAAGTAATCAAGAAAATGTGCGCTTGAAGCTACGACATTCGTAAGAAATATATAAGAAAACACATGACTTGGATAAGAATCTTTGCTGTCTGTTTCCTGGCCAAGCAACCAAGATCCAAACTCCACAGTCGCTGATTGTTTTCACCTTTGTTGGGGACACGCGCAGATGAACTTTCAGCTTTTATAAAATAACGGAAGTCTGGCGATCGCCGGCTCTTAGGCTATTATATTGGTGTGTGGAGCCTCCGATACTTGGATCTACTGGAGAGGGTTCAAATTTCTTTCCTGAAAAGGGTATTGCTCGTCCCGAACAATACACCTGATTATATAATCATACTCGAAACTGGTCGTGTAAAGTTGGCATATAATGTATTTAAAATGTCTCTGAATTGGCTCCACAAGGTACTTGCTATGGATGACAGTCGGTATCCTAAAATATGTTTTGAAAGGCAATTGCGATTAATTGGTCTCTGTGAGGATAAATTTAACTGTCCACACAATTGAAATCTTTTTTCTCATCCGTGAACTCTAGTATGAACTCTGAATTCCACTTCACTGAGAATGAACAGAAAAATTCTGCTTAAGAAATATCATTCAAAACTCCATGAAGCAGACATCTCTCTCATAACCCGTTCATCTTTTTTCCATTTTATGAGCATCTCCGTGTTTCTATAAAACCTAGTAGTTACATGAATTTGAAACCCCCCATACATGTCACCTACACTATTGCTCAGTTACGTATGTGTAACGATGTTAGACTTGATGGACTTGTTATAGTTAAGAATAAAACGACGTTACTCATAGAGTAATCAGCATACGACTGACTTCTTTATTCACAGTATCATAGAAAAGATAGAACATGGAATCACAGAACATAGTTAGATGGCGTTATATTGTTGAGGTTGTTGTACATGTACATTACCAACACCCTCCCTCAACAACTTTAAACAATACCCAGAGCTTTCATAAAATGATAATGTTTTGTATAACTTAAACTCTTAGTGAATATGTCAGCTAACATTCGATCTGTAGACAAAAATTTAACTTTAATCAGATTATTTGCAATAACTTCCCTAACATAATGATGTCTGACATCAATGTGCTTCGACCTTTTATGGTACATTGGATTGACTGATAAATTCAAAGCACTTTGGTTATCATTATGAAGAGAAATACAATTTACTACACCTGTCAATTCATGTAATAGATTACGCAAATAAACAGCCTCTTTCGCACCTTCGGCTAAAGCCATATATTCTGCCTCGGTACTTGAAAGCGCTACTGTTTTTTGCTTAACACTATTATATGAAATGATTGAACCACAAAATGTGAAAACATAGCCAGTATAAGATTTCCTATCTACTGAACTATCAGCCCAATCGGCATCAACATAACCTACTAGTTCATTACCATCATTTGAAAAAGATAGACATACATTCTTTGTACCTTTGAGGTATCTCAAGACTCTTTTAGCACACTTCCAATGTGTTTTGTTGAAACAAGAATTAAATTGACTAAGATAGCTTACACTGAAAGCAATGTCTGGCCTAGTCAGCACCGCCAGATACATTAAACTCCCAATCAATTGTTGATACGGAACATCGACATGTTCATCGTCACTTGTACAAATATTCAATTTACTTTCTAAAGGAGTCTTGACAGGATTACAATCAATCATATTGAAATGATTCAACAATTTATCCACATATTTCTCTTGGCTCAAGCTTAAAGTTTGTTTTTCATCATTATAAAAAATTTTCATCCCTAGACATTCAATAGCCCTACCCAAATCTTTGACTTTGAAATGTGAGCCTAACTGTTCTTCAACAAATTCAGTTTCAACTTGATGATTCGAAAAAACGAAGAAATCATCCACATATAGTGCAATGATTGTGATAGAACCACCACTATGTTTTTTTATAAATAAACATGGCTCCATATTGGACTTGATATAACCTAAATTCAGCAAAATATTATTTACTCTTTCATTCCAGGCTCTTGAGGCTTGCTTAAGACCATAAACAGCCTTTTTCAACTTGAGAACTTTACCCTCTTTGGTTTTTGGACAAATAAAACCTTCTGGGATTTTCATATAAATATTTTCTTTGAGAAAACCATTGAGAAAAGCTGTTTTTACGTCTAAATGAGTTATTTCCAAACCTAATTTAACTGATAATGCCATAAGCATTCTTAGTGTAGAATGCCTGATTACAGGAGAAAAAGTCTCATCATAATCTATGCCGGGTCTTTGCATAAATCCTTTTGCCACTAACCGAGCCCTATGTTTCACTTCACCAACACTACTTAGCTTTCTTTTGAACACCCACTTGCACTCTACTAGTGTTGCACCTTGTGGTAAATCTTCTAGCTCCCAAGCATCGTTCTCCTCGAACGATTCCAGTTCCTCTGCAATGGCACAGCTCCATTTTTCTGCATCCTGGCTGGACAGAGCTTCTTTCAGTGTTTTAGGTTCATCACTGAAACTTGACTGATCAATGCACATGTACGTAACATAATCGTTGTACTTTTTGGGTTTTGGATTCCTTTCCGATCTTCTAACAGTATCCTGAACTGTAGTCTCGATTGGAGCAATATATTCATCATCACTAGTGTCTATTTCTGAGCCACTGACTGTTTGAGACAACTCACCATCTATGATTGATGATTCTTCAATTTCATTGCGCTTCTCCATTGAGTCAGCTTTTTCATTCAAATCCTTTTGTTATTGAGAATCTCTATTTGAACATGCTCCTTTGTTTCCTCAATGATTGTAACATCTCTGCTAATAATCACCTTTTTGGTGTCGGGATCATATAACCTGTAGGCTTTGGTTGTGTTACTATATCCCACTAAAATCATTTCCTTGGACTTTTTGTCCCATTTCTGCCACCTTTCCTTCGGAATATGCACCATGGCCTTACTACCAAAAATTCTCAGATAACTAATATCAGGTTTTTTACCTGACCATACTTCCATTGGTGTCATCTTGTCCAAACCAGAAGCAATACTCCTATTTCGCAGATAAGCGGCTGTGTTGACGGCTTCTGCCCAGAATTTTTTATCCAAGTTGGCATCAAACAATAAACACTTTGCCCGTTCAATCAGAGTTCTATTCATACGTTCCGCAGAACCATTCTGCTGAAGAGTATAGGGGGTAGTCGTCTGGTGTAATATTCCTTGTTTCTTCAGAAAACATTTGAAGTTTCCACTACAAAATTCCCCTCCATTATCTGATCGCAATGTTTTAATCTTCATTTCAGTTTGATTCTCTGCCATACTCTTAAATTCTTCGAACCTGTCCATTACCTCATCTTTCGTATTCAAGAAATAAACGAAAGCCATTCTGCTGAAATCATCTTCTAAAACTAAGAAGTACTTTGCTCCGCCAATGGATTTTACTTCCATAGGTCCACATACATCAGCATGAACTATTTCTAACAGCTTACTTGCCCTGGTACCCCTCTTTGGAAATGGTAGCCTTGTCTGCTTTCCTTCGTTGCAAGTCACACAGTTGTATCTGTCAACTTTGATGTCCCCAGAACATGACAGTCCTTCTACAGCACCGTTCTTCATTTTCAAAAGATCATTACTATTTATGTGACCCAATCTACGATGCCATGTTACTCCAGTAGCTAGATCAGGACCTGATAGCATACACTTCAGCGAAATCTCAGTTTTCAGTTTATATACATTATGTACAAGTTCAGCAACACCAATCATCTTATTCTCTTTGTTGTAAATTTTACAACCCAATGTATCAAAAATAACTTGATTGCCATTTTTTATCAGTTGACTAACCGAAAGCAAATTGGTGGTTAACTGAGGCACACATAGAACATCTTTTACTTTAATCTCATATGTAGAGTCTTTTACCTTGGTCACAATGTCCACAGTGCCTGCACACTCGACAGAAAGTTTCAAATTGTTGGCAATAACAATTTCTCGAATGTCTACTGATTGTTTACTAGCGTCACTCAGCCATTCTCTGTTAGGAGTCAAGTGCGCACTCCCGCCTGAATCAACATACCAATCTCGATTATTGAATTGGGCACTTAGAAAAACAGCACTAAATACATTCGTGGATTGATGACTTTCTTTCGACGATTTCTGCGGGCAATTATTTTTGTAATGTCCTTTCTGTTTACATCTGTAACACGTAATTTCGCCCTTGACAGCTTGATTATGACATCTGCCGATAAATGCGCTGTCTCTGTTATCGACATCAACTTCCATATCTAGCAGTTTTGTTTTAATGGAGTCCGTCGTGATAGTTATTCCAGAATGTTCGACCGCCATTATCATTGGGTTGTATTTTTCCGGCAATCCAGCCAACAGTAACGATCCTATCCACTCGTCATCGATTTTGAAACCTGTACCTTTCAATCTTTGTGCAGTTTCCACCACCTGATTCACATATGACGCCATTGTATCGCAGTTTTCCCGCCTCAGAGAAATAAGCAATCGTAATAGTCCAATTTTTCTCGAAGCCTGCATCATCAAAGAGTCCCTTGAGCTTGTTCCACAACTCTTGCGCCGTATTAGTCTCTTTAATGTGAACATAAATAGAAGGATCAATGGTTAAAATCAGTTTTGCCTTCGCCTGGCTGACTTTCTCGGCGTCGGCTTCCGTACCATCTAGGCACTTTTTCAGGCCATCCAATATTAGATAATTTTCCACTGCATAGGCCCAATCGTCGTAATTTTCCCGACCTTTCAGTTTGGGAACACTCCCAATTAAATTACTCGACATTTTCCAGCAATATGCACTCTAGACAACAATAACGCCGGCCACGTGTTCTGGGCCCATAACCTGTTATAGTTAAGAATAAAACGACGTTACTCATAGAGTAATCAGCATACGACTGACTTCTTTATTCACAGTATCATAGAAAAGATAGAACATGGAGTCACAGAACATAGTTAGATGGCGTTATATTGTTAAGGTTGTTGTACATGTACATTTCCAACAGGACTGTCCTACATGATAGATCAATCAAATCTGCACTGTGTATAACCGTTATGAAAATGAGAATATTTTCCATATAATTTTTGAATGTAAGCCTCGACAGGAATATTCTTGCAAAATGCACAACAAACGCGTTCGTGTTCGTGCCTCACTCGGCACTGTATAGCTAGTGTATAGGACAGAAGGAAAACAAATCACGACAAGAATTTTCTTGCAAGAAATTCGACAAATGCGTTGTCACAAGTTTTTGAGCCGCAAATTGTATTAAAATTTTTAGACTTATACATTAAAATAATCAAAAATAATTTCAAAGAATCGAAATGTTCAAATTTTATATTCAAATTTAAAAAATCAAAACAGTCAAATGAATCGTGATTTTTTTAAAGTCAATGATTTTTGATTTTTTTAATAAAAATCAGATTCTGCCCCACCCTGATTTATATCCTTATTTTTGAAAATATGCTAGTTTATATTCGTCAAATGAATTGATCGGTAAATGCCAAATGAGTATGTGTAAATAGAATCATCTATTTTGAATGAAGTGGATCTATTTCAGCGATTGTCCATATCGATTGGCACCACGAAGAACATCCCTTCGCTATAGCCTACCTAGATGGCACACTGACTTTGGGGTGGATCGGCAAAGAAAACAGCAAAGTAACCTGCAAAGCACACGAGAATTCCATAACAGCCCTGAAGTGGGACCCCAGAGGCATACTGCTAGCCACCACCTCTGTCGATATGACTTGCAGAATCTGGAAGGAAAACGACGGCCAGCTGTTCATGGTTCACGCGATGATCCAGGCAAACGAGCCTGTCAGTTTGACGTGGTCGCCTCTCGTAGGGGAAGGAGATGCTCCTCTTCTTCTCGCCATTGGGAGCAGCTACGGGACGGTGAACGTCTGGAGACTGGCTAACGAAATCAACGAAAAGGGAAAAATGCCTGAATTGGTGTTGAGCGCCCAAGGTCACTCCTACAACAGCGTTACCAGTCTTAGTGTCGATAGTACTGGGTTGTTACTAGCCAGCGGATGTCTCAAAGGTCCTAGTGGCGTCGTTAATATTTGGTCGCTACACGATGGTAGCCTGGTTCACACCTCGACAGGTAGGTTTTGTCAATATTCTGATGTTTTTTTGGTGAACATTTTCTTACAGCAGTTCATTTATAAATCTAAAAATATTTCCACTTCGTTTACTATCTGCATTATGGGGTACTGAATTGAATTAAGTGAAATCTAGAGTCCGAAGTGTTTTAATTGAATATAATTTACATGACACACCTTTTCGACTCTTTTGTCATTATAAAAACCACATCTAGAAAACGGTATAAGATGACGACCATATGTCTTCTCAAATTGATAATAAAAACTCCTCAGAAGTATTGAGTGAACAAGTGTTTCAATTTTGATCGCTTTCAAAGCACCCGTGACTGATTATTTTTTTCTAAAAACGAGTTTGCCTTACTTCCATTAATCTCTTCCCACGTCCGTTGAGTGGGTAACCATTGGATCCGAGATTCGTGTGCTTAAGTAAATTCGTTAATCCGTTGATGATAGCCTTCTGATTGTATCCGGCAGGTCGATATGATCGTTAGGGTATCGCGAACAGCATGGTCTAAATGGGAATCCCAACTTTAAAAAATTCAGCTCGAATAATTTTCATTTAGGCTCATCCGTTTTTCATAAATTTTTTATATATATTTTGAGGGTAATATTCATTAGAAAAACCTCTGTAGTTTTTCCTCTCAAATTACCCTAAATGCAATGAGTTATATTTTATACAACAGTGTTATTATTGCGAACAGAACGTCCATTTCAAAAACCCATTGAACCCGACTAAGATTCTTAGAAATAGCCAGTAACTTTCTTGAAAGATTCGGTCATTTGCTAATATTTTTTTTCAGGTAGTGGAGGAGTTAACTCAAACGGTATGTGTTGGTTGAACGACTCTTTAGCCATAGCGTTCTCGAAGTCGAAATCCATAAGCGTTCTAGAATACAGCGAAGAGCTTCTTTCAAAAAATCTCCCTCTTGCTGCGGTCAGATGCTCTCTCCTGAAAAAAGGTATCAGGGGATTAAAATTTGCCCCATTCTTGAAAGTGTTCGTAACCCTACTACCCAATATTCTTCAAAACCAATATAACGCCGAAAGAATGCCGGTTCACACCGGAGCCCACTTGATGCATTCTGTTTACCTGAAAAGTTTAGCGTCCGTGACGGTTTTACTCGACTTGGACAAAGTGATATGTTACAAAATTCGACCGTTCAACGACAAATCGGAGTCGCAGGTCGTCCCGCAAATGCAATGGTTGCACACGTTTAGCCTTGGCGCCCAGATGGCCGACAGTTTGATCAAGAGGACCGAGTTGCCGGAGTCCGTTATCAGTTTAAGTCATGTTCTCGACAGGGACGTACAGCCGTCTGCCGTGCAAAATGTATTCTGGACTCTGAAGCAGGACGAGCAAATCATGCAGTGGGCTTCGCAGAGGCCGCAGGATTGGCAGATCGGAGGTAAGTGCATCATGAACAGGTTTGCTACAACTTGGGATGGAGAAGAGCCGTAGAACCCTTTCCGGCTCCTTCTATCTGTTTGTAGAATCTGTTGTTGAGGATGAAATAAGTAAGCATCATGCCGTGTTTCGTCATTCTGTGACGTGATATGGAAAGTCACAAGAATAGCTCAAGGAATAACCTCTTGAATTTTTGCCGTATGTTTATCTAACACCCTGTATATAGTGTATTAGCAAGAACCCAATTCTAAGAGTATTTTTTTTTAGTAATAGTGAGAATAAAAATATTAATCATTTGTTTTATCGCTTGAAAATATTACTCCGTCCATGTTAATTTTGCGATGCGATTTCAGGTAGGTGCAAGGCTTTTCTGTGGGGCTCCGACCGCCACGGACAACTTGCCGAACTCGGCTACAGTTCTTCGGTGCCGGGAGCTGTCGAATCGTTTTCTACGGCGAGGAAGATCGTCTGCGGCCAGAACTGCACTTTCGTCATCGAGGCGGACGGCACAGTACTCTCCTGCGGCGAGGGCAGTTACGGCCGACTGGGACAGGGAAATTCGGACGATCTGCACGCGTTGAGCGTCATTTCGACGCTACAGGGATTCGTAATTACGGATTTGGCTACGTCCGTGGGATCGGATGGGCACAGTTTGGCACTGGCAGAGAGCGGAGAGGTGTTTTCGTGGGGAGACGGCGATTACGGTGAGTAGCGTTATTGGTGCGCGGGAAGGGCGTCGGCCTAATTTTCACTTGATATTCGAACGTGTCTGCTGGAGGTGTCTTCCTCAAAGAGAAAAAATATATTATGATAAATTATAGGCCAATATCGATTTTGCCTGTGTTTTCTAAAATTATTGAGAAAGTGGTACATTGTAGATTGCTCGACTATCTTGAGAAATCAGAATTGCTTTATAGTGGGCAGTATGGATTTCGCAGGTCTAGTGATACTGAATCAGCTCTAATTGATGTTATTACCCAATTTCAACTTGACATAGATTGTAATAATGAATGTGGCCTACTATCACTAGACCTTCAGAAAACATTTGATACTGTAGATCACAAAATTTTACTGAATATACTTCATCAAATAGGAATAAGAGGAACCACTTACAGTTGGTTTCGAAGTTATCTTTATAATAGAAAACCGTTTGTTTGGATTGGAGCCAAAAATAATTCACTAGAAACAGTTGTATGCGGTGTTCCTCATATATATAAATTCCCTGTCTTATTTGAAGTTGAATGGTAAAAAAATATCATCATAGCTGACGAATCATAAGCTAACATTGAATATTGAAAAATCCTCGTATATGTTCATCTCAAGAAAATCCAACTCCATCCATTCGTGAAATCCTATCAGATTCCATAATGAAAATATTATGTATTCTCCTGTAGTGAAATTTTTAGGAATTTTAATTGATGAACATTTAATTTGGAACAAACATATTGAGTTATCAAGAAAACAAATTTCTCCAATTATTGGTATAATTTTTAAAATTCGAAATATGTTACCTTTTTTATGTCTGAAATCAATTTATTATTCTTTAGTATATTCCAAAATTCAATTGGGGGCAGCTCCAAAAACAGTAATGAAACCATTGAAAACATTACAGAATAAAATTATAAAGTATATATACAAACTTGATCGTAAAGAACCTACAGCTAATTTATACAAACACAGAAAACTTTCAGACATTCCTTCATTATACACGTTTAAAATTTGCACATTTATTCACCTGGTCAAAAATAAATTCGAGCATTCAAATTTGATGTTCAAAATGAATAGTGATCAACACAATCACTCAACAAGGTTTTCAGAAAATTTGGCATTGATGAAAATTTAAACAAATATAGGACAGAAATCTGTTTACCACAACGAAATGAAACTATACAATGGTCTACCGAATTCATTGAAGAAATATGGAAAATTTCGTTTCAAAAATAATTTGATATCATAATTTTTTTTCTTTTTATTGCTATATAAAGATCTGATTCAATTACTCATTTTTTTGTATTCTATTCTACTTTTATTGTATGGCATCAGTTTAATTTTCCCTGCAATAAGAAAGTATATGTTTCTTGGGAAATAAATCGTTATTATTTATTATTTTGAAAAACATATAAATAAAATTAAAAAAACGATTGTTCCGTTTCCAGGAGCAATCAAAAGAATGCCTTATTTGAATAAATATGTACAAATTCTATTATATAATTCATATTCATATTAATATTAATTTCATGTATAAGGTACCTAATCACAATTTGGTCTTCTTGCAATCTAAAACAAAAAAATATAGTTTATCGTTTAATAAACAAAGCAATCAAAGTAATTTATGAAAAACCATGGGACACTCCATCGTCGGAATTATACAAAATGACTGATAACATAACGTTGAACTGTTTGATAAAACTCGAAAAAGCGAAATATATATACAAATCAACGAAAAAAACTTCAGAAAAGTCATATTTTGTTCTTTAAAAATTCTACTGTACACAATTATAATACTAGAACTTTCAATAATTATCATCTAAACATTATTCACACCAATAAGGGTAAAAACAATCCTATTTCAAGCTCAATAGAAGTATTTAATGAATTACCAGAAGAAATTGAATCTTCCAGATAAAAAATTGAAAAACAAACTACTAGAATAATGATGTTCATCAAAGTACAAACAACAATTGTAAATGTATTATTAGGTTATATAATTATCATTGTTAATATTTTAACTTCCTTATACCAGAACCCCGTTCTGTTTGGAAGCTGTCAGTTGAAATAAATAAATAATTATATTCAATCATAAGTGACTGAAAATGACTCTTGGCGACCCACCTGATATAAACGCGGCTTGATATCTGCGGTCGTTTCAGGTAAACTAGGACACGGCAACAGCGACCGACTGCGCCGACCCCGTCAAATCGAAGCTCTGCAGTACGAAGAGGTCGTGCAAGTAGCGTGCGGCTTCAAACACAGCGCCGTCGTAACTAGCGACGGCAAGCTGTTCACGTTCGGCAACGGCGATTACGGTCGACTCGGCCTCGGCTCGACGTCAAACAAAAAGGTGCCTGAACGGGTGACGGCTCTCGACGGGCACCGCATCGGGCAGGTGGCATGCGGCTTGAACCACACGGCGTGCCTGTCTCAGGACGGAATGAGCGTGTGGACGTTCGGCGAGGGAGATTACGGCAAGTTGGGATTGGGCCATACGACGACCAAGTCGACGCCTCAGCTTGTGGAGTCGATGTGTAATGTCGGGATCAAGAAGGTAAGAGCTCGTTGAGGTATTGGCGATATTTTTACCAGCGCCCAAGTGTTGGACAAAACTATTCAGACGCATCGCCTTGTGTGGATACAATACATTGGGCCGAATTAGGTTTGGATTGTTTTCAATATTCCTCAAATATATGTTATGGGTAGTGTGCCATAATGGAGATAATATAGAAGATCCTCCTATATGCGGCTATTACTGCACTTGTAAATCTGGAACCAGAACTTCGGGAACTTCTGCACATGTGGCATCTGTTTTATGGTTCCTTGGCTATGCAGGACATGACCGAGATATCCTATATCCATCCTTTTCTCTCCTGGATTCAATTGTGGATGATGATACCTACCAAAAAATATCGATCATGGTCCTTATATAGTTAAGGTCGGCGATCAGTGTCTTCCATGTTCATTTCCAATTGCATTTGGAAACCATAAGTCATCTTGAGTTCAAATTTGGCACACTTATTGAAAAAATGTTGAATTTTGGAATGAATATAAAAAAATTCATCTTTTTTCAAAATTTCAAAAAAAAAAATTGTATTTTCGAAATTAATTCGGAAACAAGGCATTTTTATTATTTCAACCGAAAGCCCTGTGAAAGTTACGTATGTTCTGAAAAAATCAAACTGTTAGTACGCTTCCTTGCAAAATGCAATTAGAATTAGGAATTTGGCGGCATTTCCCACTATTTGAACCAGTTTCATGAAATACGTCGAAAATTACCGACATTTTTAGTTCAGCCCCTAACGGACAGATGGTGATGAGGCATGAGGTTTCGGAAAGCAGTTTCGATTACGGAAACACGCTGAAGGAAGGTCTTATTATTGCTTCCTTCCACATGGCTGGCTTATACATTGGCGTAGTTGTTTACAATGAGTGAAATTTGCACTTTATCGATAATGGGTATAATATGTAGGTATTGGTTCTTTTAGGAAAGAAACACATTTCTAGATATAATATGATATCAAACATGATAGAAAAAAAATAAACAATGATTCTGATGCCATTTAGAATATAATAAAAATGAAACTGATCAATACATCGAGAAATGAAATGGAAAAAATTGTAATCAATACAATTTCTTAGGGCCGAAGCGTTTCTTTCGAGAAAATTTTCAGAGTAATTTAATTTGTGCATCAAATGAGTATTTTTTTTTTCTTAGTTTTCTGGGTTTTCAAGCTGGTAGCATTTGAACATTCCGTGACAGTACGTACCTACTGAACAAATTGAATCGTAAAAAGTTCAATGGTTTTCTAACTGTATAGCGTGTCTCTCGGTCTCTTATGTCTTATTCGTTTATGTAAATCACAATGCTAAATTATTCAGTGAATTTCACATCAATCTGAAATATTTTTGACGCTGCGACGTAGGCACTTCGATCGAAAAAGTTCTAGCAAAAATTGAATAAAAATTAAATGCGCGGAATACCAACAAGTTTTTCATTAAAATTTTTCTTGTTGACGATTCCATCTTCCTGTTCATCGGTTCTCGAAAAAATAATTTGGGTAAGATATGGTTCGAATTATAGCCCTATTTCGACTCGGTTGAAAAAGTTGTATTTTATAATTCGATACAGATTTTTTATTACCATACAGATTTTCAACCAAGAGAAACCCATTATTCTTTCAATCAAGCATAATGTGCATGCTCTGCATTTGACGTTTGTCAAGTCAAAATCGGAATAGGAATTGAATTTTTGAAGAATATATCCAAATTTCGATAGTCATAACAAAATGTCTGATACCAGCGATATGGGAGAATTACCTTCGACACCTTCACCGGCAGAAATTCAGTCAGAATGGTTAAATTTCTCATTTGTCAAATGCATGATTCATTATTTTATTTTTTCAAACTTATTCCTGGAGAGGCGAGCGGTCTAAGGCGCTGAGATTATGTTAGCTAGTTGGAAGAGACAAGGGTTCGATTCCGGTATCGAGTAATCTTTTTTCTTCAATTTTTGATCTTCTCTTCATTTCTCATTGTTTTATTTCTCGAATACCATTAATTGCAATTTTGTAGAATTTTGCAAAGAAACGCGTTTAATTAGTATTATTGTTTGCAATACAAATATAAATATGATATTTGTAGTTCTCCACTAGTTTTCAGGTGTAGATGAAATAGCGTATGCAACTCTCATGTAATTAAAAATTAGAAATTGATAGAGTCTATATTATAATGTGAAAAGGCATGTTTCTAATCTAATCCGAAAAGTTGCTGCGTTAAATGAAAATAGTTACTTGTAAATGAAACACTTCCTATCAGTCAACTTTTCATATAATGTGAATTTACCTTCCACGAAAATACAAGAACTAATCTATGCTACTATTATAAAGATGTGATGTCTATTACTTTTTTGTTTGAAGGGAGCAATCTTCGGAAATACTGATCCGATCATGGAAATTCTCTATATATATATATATATATATATATATATATATATATATATATATATATATATATATATATATATATATATATATATATATATATATATATATATATATATATATATACCTCCAGTCGAGTTCGTAGGTCGAAACTCAATCATCACCTAGAAGATGGCAAATGAGACTTTGCCGAAACGTTGTGACAATTATCCTTCAGAGGATCAAAACCACAGAACACGGAATGAAACCCGAAAACACAATTCATCATACTTCGTCCGTGAGAATCTTCATGCTAACATATATATATATATATATATATATATGTCATGCCATTGAAGAAAAAAAATGAAAAAAAAGTTGAAGAAAGACATCAAGTTACAAGTATCTGAGTATCGTTTCCTATCTGATGGATATCCTTTCGCGCATTTCGAACTTGATGTCCTGCTCCGTTTATATATATATATATATATATATATATATAAATCTTTTTCCTGTGACAACAGCTGAGGAGTGATGAATTGGAATTTCACAGTGAAGTCGTATCAACTCCTTGAAAATGGCTCCAAAATCGACAGAAACGTCGATCCAGATGCGGTTCAACCCGAACTTAACGACAACATACAACTGACCGCGGAAACCTATCTGATCACATATATTATAAACATCTACTTCATTCCCTTTGTATATGAATAACTACTTCATCACAATCAATCATAAATCCTTCCAATATAAATTCAGAATTTGCACAAAAGACAAGTTTCTCGCGAAAAACTGTTGCCCGCGAGTTTTTTTGTGGCATGGTCAGAAATTCAATCCTACCGTTTGATAGGAGCTTATATATTATGATCTTTTTTCGTTTGTTTTTTTTTCTTATCAATAAAAGCAATATTATTATTATTATTATTATAATCTTATCAACTGAAATTTTTTATATAGTTGGGACGACTATCTTGTTAACATTGCATAAACTCGTGCATGAATAAAAATGTGTTCGATCGGGTTTTTATTCTATCAACTAGGTATTACCTATTACCCTCTTCCTTGTACATTTTGGGTTGAAACATAATATAGGTACCTGCACTCCAATAAATAAGTCATAAAAAATATTCAGCAAATCTATCCTTGTCATTATCAAACATCATTCAAGCACACCGTCTCACTTTCTTCCATTAGTTCGACCGGTCATAAATTCACTCTTCGTCCAAACATAGACAGGCGTTGCCAGATGGTAGTATCTTGCGTCCTTGTCTTAATGGTCTAAGAGACCATCAAAGAAGTAGGGATAACTAATGATCCGGCAACATAGTTCAACATCAATTCAACATTTAGACAGAAATTAGTTTTGATGCCAGATAACAAGGATGACGAAAACAAACTGTAAAATGGGTTCATATATGAGATAAATATTCATTATAATATATCGTAGCGCCGTCGCCGGATTAGTTTGTCAAGCCCAAGTGAACGCTGACCTTAATGAAGGATAATTTTCATTTTGTTGGTAATGCAAAGAAGAATGCCAAATGATGGTGAATGAAAGTAATCACTCACTCTTATTATCCTTTTCGATACTAATTATTCATCATGTCGACACTTTGATGACACAACTTTCATTTCGAGTCAAAGATCATCCATTATTGAAGATCCTTTTTGAAACTATCTTCACTCCTGATATCTTTCATGTCGGTTGGAATAAAGTTACAGTGAGTTACAGTGAGTTAGAGTTAAGATGACTTTGCAGTGATAATAGGCATCTTTTCAGAGAGTATCATTGTTTTAGTCGTTCTGGATCAGTTTATATTTTGATGTATGTCAGAATAAAAAATGAATAATAATAATAAATGAAATCGTTGCGAATAATTTCAGTCCTTATACGGAATGTAATAAGCAACGAGAGCAATACTGTGCTGGAACCATAGTTTCACGTAACATTTTCAGTTGTGATCACGCTGTACAAAATTATAACCCTGCATTTTGTAACATTTATTCCTATTCATTGTTGTTGAAAATAATTGCTACAGTCACAAATGGTTTAGACAACTACCTGTATTGAATCCTGTATTGCTAGTTGCCTACCTTTTCATATGCTTATTTGAATCTATCGTGCAAACAAATTTACGATTTGTTGGAGTTTTTTGCATTTTCAGTACTTTGTTTTTTCTCCGTTTTTACTGCCTCATGGGGAATATCGAGGCTTTTCGTTATAATAATCACGAGAGTACAGCTGATTTATTGTATCTGAGATAAGTGAACTCTGAATTGATTTTGTCTGATTTAAGTATAATATTGCTAAATATTTTACAATCATTTTTCATTTTTACATTCGGTCATTTCTTTTTAGGTAAGATGATTTGAAAAATATGTAATTGGTTACATGATCAACGAAACATTTCTTTTTAGATACAAAAAGTCATTTTTTATCGTGGTCACTGTGGATTTCGCACAATTAGTCAATAAACTTGTTTTCTGGGACATCTCACGGATTTCTTTATTTACGAACTCAGCTCAACCCACGAGAGTTTCAGCTCATCTTGACGCCCAACGACGAAGCTGAAAAATATAATTAGAAATCATTATGCAACAGGAACAAAACGCCTATAAATTACGGAAGAACAAAAGGCTAGATTATGCAAGTCTACATCACGGAAATTCAAGATGGCGACCGGGGCAGACGTGTTCGATGTCGGTCCTAATAAAAATTGTCTTTACTGTAACAAAGGAGTGTCAAAGGGCGTGAAATGTGCTAATTGTGGTGCAGTTTTGCACTTAAGTTGCTCTCAACGTAAAACATGCTGTGAGAAACAACAATTTTCAACAGAAAGGCTGACTGACGCTGAAGAGGAAATGACATACACATATACCCATTCAGAGTTTGCCACATATAAGGTAGAAAACAAACTAATTAAAGAATTATTAATTGAATTAAGGGAGAAAAATGACATTCTTAAAGCAAATAACAATCTGCTAACTCAAAGATTACATGAACTAGAACAGAGACTCGGGAAAAAAAGCCCGATAGATAAAGACAAAGTCACAAAAACATTCTCGGATACCATAAAAAAAAAGGTAAACAAAACTCCAAGTGCAAGCAGTAGCAATAGCAGCGCTGTCGCCGAAGGCCGTAAATGTACGCAAAATGATACCAACGTCCCGGCTGATAAACACAAAGTTGACAGGCCAGACAAACATTCGAAAAATAAAAAAGAAGAAGATACAAATTCTGACAAGGTTATGAATCAGGATGCAAATAAATTACTAATTACCCAGGGCCAAGAACAAAGCAATGTTTTGGACAAGTACATTCACCTAACCGATGACACAAATCCAAATCAAGATGGATGGGAAAAGAAACAAAGGAGAACGAGGCGCTCAAAAAATAATGTGGGTGAATCAAATGAGGACACCAATTTCAAGAGTGCAGCTAACAAACCAAAATGCTACATGTACATCTACAGAGTAGGCAAAGAAGTGATGGAAAATGACATTAAATCCTTTATAGAAAATAAACTCAATCTTCAACAGAATAATATGGAAGAAAGTGAACAAATTATTGTGAAGAAGGTTCAGTGCAGCAGTATAGATACAATCAGTTTCCTAGTTGCAACGGACTTCAGTTACAAGGACAAACTGTATACTCCCTCTTTCTGGCCAAGAGGGGTGTGTTATAGAAGATTTGACTGCAGAAAATACTATGAAGTGTTCAATATTCGAGATGTTATCAATGGCGATAGTACCAACGCAGGAAATTTTCAATGAAAGGGGATCTGAAAATCTGCCCAGATGAAAGTGATTACTCAAATAATGCAACAAAAAAAAGCCAGTTTTCCAATCATGCAACGCTTGCAAAAGCTGCCCACCCACCAAAGGAAGGAAGAAATCGCAAGTGTCTGTCAAATAAAAATTTTAAAGTTTTTTATGCAAATGTACAAGGGATTAGGGATAAAATTTCCGATTTTGAAATACTTCTCGAGGAGTTGAAGGCTGATTGTTTTTGTACTAATGAGCATTGGCTTCATACTGATGAATTTTCTCAAATAAAAATTAAAGGCTTCATGGCCATTTCCAGTTTTTGTAGAACCGTTAAAACACACGGGGGTGTTGGCATCTATCTTAAAGAAGGTTTGGATTGCCAAGAACTTAATTTACCAATCCTTTCCAGGGAACTACAGTGTGAGGTAGCTGGGATTCGCATTTCCTCTATCAATACCAACATTCTAACAGCTTATAGATCTCCCAAGGGGGAACTAAATAAATACTTAGAAGTTATGTCACAGGTTCTGGATAAATTAGACCTCACAGGTAATACTATTTTAATTGGTGATTTTAATGTGCACTACGAACAGCCAAACTGTAGGGAGGCTGAGTATCTAAACCTTTTTTTCAATTCAACTTGTATCCAACAGTGAAATTTAAAACTAGGGGGGAAGCTACTCTAGATAATGTTTATGTAAACTTTAATAGGTCAAATCTCAATATCTCTTCTATTACCTTGGAAGGTATATCAGATCACTCTGCAATAGTTTTTGATACACCTCTTCAACTTCCTTATAATCGTAGCACCAGGATCACGTATAGACCGATTACCAATGAAGGTCTTGAGATTATATTCAATCAGCTGAAAGCTTTTGATTGGCTTTCTATAACACAGGCTGACTATGATGTTGAGGCCCAATATTATGTAAACCTTTGACTGATATGTTTAACCACTGCATTCGTGTAAGTAAATTTCCATCTCAACTTAAACTAGCAAAAGTAATACCCATCTTTAAAAACAAGGGTGATCCTGAAGATCAATCCAATTACAGGCCGATATCATTGTTGCCAATAATAGCAAAAATTCTTGAATCACTGCTAAAAGATCAAATAAATGTATATTTTGAACAAAATGGCATTTTTTCACCAAACCAGTTTGGCTTTCGCAATAAAAGAAGTACTACTTTAGCCATAGATCGACTAATTGAATTTGTAGCTGAAGGTCTTGATAATAAACAGAATACTTATGCCACCTTCCTTGATTTGACAAGAGCTTTCGATTGTATTTCATTCGAAATCTTATATAAAAAACTAACTCACTACAACTTTCACCAAAGAAGTGTAGCTCTTGTCAAGTCCTACTTGGAGGAAAGGGAGCAATATGTTTTTTTCAATAATGTGGAATCAAATAAGTGGAGGATTCAGCACGGAGTTCCACAGGGCTCTGTGCTGGGTCCTCTGCTGTTCCTCATATACATAAATGACCTGCCCAACTTCACCAATGTCATTACTCTGCTTACAATCTTATTTGCAGACGACACCACTACATTGTTGCGGTACCACCCCTCAGACCCAATACTTCAGTGGACCCAAAATAAAGATGACCAGATTAAGAATTGGCTTTCTGCCAACAATTTGAGTCTTAATGCCGAAAAGACACATAATATGAACTTTACCTTGCAAACTTCTCCATCAAATCTGGAAAGTCAGGCATCGGTTAAATTCTTGGGGGTACACTTAGATCCAGGGTTGACTTGGAACGTACATATTAATAATCTAAGCTCCAAGCTGTCCAAAATAACTTTTCTAATAAGAAGCCTATCAAAAAATGTATCCAGGGACACCCTACTAGCGGCTTACCATGGATACTTTAATTCCAATTTATCATATGCAATTCTTAACTGGGGTCATGCTCCCAACACTGTACAAATCTTTAAATTACAGAGACGTTGTGTCAGAATTGTAGCAGGTCTGAAATATCGAGATTGTTGCAGAGATAGTTTTGTAGAACTGAGACTCCTCACACTTCCTTGCACTTTTATATTTCACTGTCTGATCCACATAAAACAGAACCTAGTAAACTTCAGATCACATAATGATTTTCACTCTTATTCAACTAGAAATAGAGATAATTTGGTGCTCAGCTACCACAGGCTAGAACGTACAAGAAGGGGCGCCGATTACTACGGCAAAAAAATGTTTAATGCTCTCCCAATAGAGATAAAAAACCTTAATTTCAACCATTTTAAATTCAGAGTCAAAACGTATCTTTTAACAAATGCCTTCTACTCCATCGAGGAGTATCTAGAAAGTGATTTTAATATGTAAATGTATTCGTCTTTGTATTTTTCTATGTATTTCTACCAGAAGTTTTATAAATTGTAACTATTTTCACATTTGACTTGTAAAAGCACTTCAGTGTAATACTTTACCAATAAATAAACTAAACTAAACGGAAGGCCACCAATTTTATCTCACTCAGAGCACACAAATAGTGGGACAGAAGGTAACATCTTTTCTAATAAAACTATGGATCCGAGAGTTACTCCAGTGATACAATCAGCTAGTACAGTGGCTATACCTAAAACTGTTTTGATGAGAAATGAACCACCTTCAGATGAATTTTCAACCCCTGTTGGAGCATCCTTGAGGTTTCCAAATCATGGCATGTCGGCACCCCCACAACGAAACAAAGTT
The DNA here is from genome assembly GCA_032362365.1 of Zygogramma bicolorata. Classification (NCBI taxonomy): domain Eukaryota; kingdom Metazoa; phylum Arthropoda; class Insecta; order Coleoptera; family Chrysomelidae; genus Zygogramma; species Zygogramma bicolorata. The sequence goes on from JAVJAQ010001406.1 coordinate 261,631, forward strand.
ACAGCGAACAATTTAGGAAGGAACTTTTCATTTTCAAGTACTTCAAATCCAAATTTTCAATTTCCCTCAGAAAATCAAAATGAAGCTAATGTACAAGAAAATCAGTTTAAATATTTTCAAGCTTATTCCGATTTGAATAGTTTAATTTCTGATACTGTTAAGAATACAATCAGGCAGCTAGAAAATGACAGACAGATAAATAGTTTGAATGTTCCTATAAGACAATCTCATCTTTCTTCACAAACAAATGTACAGGGTGTACCGAATGCCAATATTCCAAGCCTCTCAACTAGTTTTTCTAACCTGAATATGAGAACAGAGGCTCAATTTAATTTGGGTGATCTTTGCAAATTCATCCCAACTTTCTTTAATGACGGTAATTTACAACCATTAGAATTTTTAGAGTTCATTGAAAATACTGTGAACACTTCGCAAATACCTTTCAATAGTATGAAAATATTATTAAGCAGGTCGTTTCAAAATTCAGCGAAGTTATGGTGGGATGCTTTCTCTCACACATTCACCAACTATGCTCATTTCAAAGCAGAATTTATCAATCATTTTTGGGGAACAAAAACACAAAGAAAAATAAAAGATAAACTAGAAAGTGATAGATTCAAAGGTGGTTTATTTGTTGACCATTTCAATTATTATTATTATATATTATAATTATTATTAAGTGGTCTCGGTGGTGTAGTGGTTAGCATATCTGCCTATCAAGCGGATGGCCGGGGTTCGAATCCTCGCCGGGCCACCGTGCTGGGTAATCGCACGTTAAAAGGTAAGGCCTCGTTGATCCATTGCTCGCACAAGTTTCGACTTCTGAGGGTTGACGTTCGTCAGCTGGTTAACGGAACGAACAATTTTAGAACAACAATTATTGGGTGGCACAGACAAAATATTTACAACCTCAATATTCCCCTAGTGATTTAATAGATTTCATTGCACCCCATTTCCCTCCAAGTATCTCTTGCATTCTTTTGGGTTGTACTACTATTTCAGAAGCAGTGACAAGATTAAGACATGCGGATGAATATTACAAAAATGAAGCGAAACCAAATAAATTTCTAGGTATTCAAGAAAATAGTAAATGTTCCACAAACTTGAATCATAATCTCCATTCTGGTTCCAGCACAAACAAAAACTCAAACTCTACATTCACAAATAAAAAATATTATGAGAAACCTAAAGGTATTTCTAACCTGGAAATTGAACAGACTGAAGAAGATGATTCGGGAAACGTGGAAGCCCTCCACATTTAATTGGAGATGTGGGGGCAAAACAAAAAGTATTAAAAAACGAAAAACATTTTTTTTCTCACAAATAATAACCCATTAGATGACCTTCTTCAGGAAGAATGTGAATATGACCATGCACCCATGGAAAATCGTTGTCCTTTAATAGAAATTAACATTTTTAATTGTAAATTTGCAGTTTTGTTGGATACAGGCAGTAAAGTTTGTGCCATTTCAATGGATGCTTGGTTACAATTAAGCAATTTTCACAAATTCATTCCATATTTTCCTGTAACAGGAATACGAGTAATAGGTGCTTTCAAAACCAAACCACAAAAGGTTTCTATTCAAGCACAGCTATCTTTCAGCATGGGAGGTGAAGAATTCATTTTCGAATTTCTAGTAATTGATAATTTGCATCATCCTATGATTATTGGAGGTGACTTTCTTAGGTTTTACAATGGTACAATGTTTCTATCTGAAAATAGGGTTACATTGCAAAATGGTAGTAAAGTGGTGAATATTCCGGAAATTTTTATTGTTCACAATGTTTCTAGTACTGACAGCATGGCAATTTCTACTCTAGTAAACAAAAGTGTTCATGAGAAATGTGCGTTTGTTGAACAGGGTGAATGTCAAATAGGTTTGAGGTTTAATGAAATAGTAAAGAATTGTGATCTCTCACCATTTGAGAAACAAAAGTTGTTGTCAATTTTTGAAAAGTTCTCAAGTGTGTTCTCAAATATACCTGGAAGAACAACAGAGTATGAACACGAAATAAAATTGAAGGATGATTCAGAGTTCTTTGTCAAACCATACCCAATTCCAGTGGCGCACAGAGATGCTGTTGAAAAGGTTATTCAACAAATGCTATCTTGGGGTGTCATTGAGAGGTGTTCATCAAAGTACATATCTCCCTTAATGACAACGCTGAAACGAGATGGAAACGTCAGAGTATGTTTGGATGCTCGATATCTGAACAAGGTCATGGAACCAGATTTCGAACATCCAAAACCTATTCATGAAATAATCAAATTGTTCTCGAACAAACAGGTCATGAGCACTTTAGACCTTACTCATGGATATTGGCAATGTCCAATCAGAAAAGAGGACAGACAATACACTGGATTCATGGGAGGTACAAAAACCTATCGCTTCTTTTCTCTTCCGTTTGGCCTGAAAAATGCAACTAGCTCTTTTACTAGATGCATTGATAAGATATTTGGCCCAAAATTTCACGATTTTCTTATTGTCTATGTAGATGATATTCTGGTAATATCCAATAACATAGATGAACATTTGCAACATCTTTCTATGGTTCTAGAACGTTTGTCCAGCGCAGGAATTACCCTAAAAATTGAAAAATGTCAATTTTTCAGGAAAGAAATATCTTATTTAGGATATATTCTTAACAGTGAGGGTGTGAAAGCTGATCCAGATAGAATACAAGCTATCTCCGATTATCAGCCTCCTCGAAATCAAAAGGAATTACAGAGATTTCTTGGACTCTGTCAATATGACAGAATGTTCACGCCTCATTTCGCAGACTTGTCAGCACCGCTCACTCGTCTTCTTCGAAAGAAATCCACTTGGAGGTGGCAACAAGAAGAATCTGAGGCATTGGATAGTCTGAAAAATGAGTTGGAAAAAGATGTGATGCTTTACCACCCAAATCCTCACCTTCCTTGGGAAGTTATGACGGATGCAAGTGATGATGGGATATCTGGTATTCTTTTCCAAGTTGTCGAAGGAAAAAGACAGATAGTCGCTTGTGCGTCACGTCTTCTTTGGGATCGTGAAAAAAACTACAGCATTTTTGAGAAAGAGCTACTCGCAGTGCTGTGGGTGATACAAAAATGGAGAGTATATTTGCTCGGTACCCATTTTACTCTGCATACTGATTGCCGAGCCATTGTTTATATAAACTCCTGCAGGTTGTTATCCCCAAGAATCACCAGATGGGCATTAGCGTTGCAAGAATTTTCATTTGATGTCAAATATTTACCGGGACACGAAAATGTGGCTGCTGATGCATTATCCAGGCATGCCTGCGGTAGACTGCCCGTTCCGACTGACAAATGTTTTCAGATTTTCAAACTGATGCTCTCCAGAGATTTTCTACCAACTCTGAAGGACATAAAGAAACACCAGATGGAAGATGAAAAACTGAAACAAATTAAAGATTTTATAGATACTGATCCTAAGGTTCATAGACAATTTGTCATTCATGAGGATATCTTATATAAAAGAGGTGACAATGAACATAGTTACCAGCTATGTATTCCACATCAACTGGTTACGAAATTCATTACAGAATATCATTCTGCTCTTGGACATCCCGGTGTTCATAAGACCTGGTTGAGTATGAGGGAAGAAACTTGGTGGAGTAATATGCATCGAAGGATAAAATCTGTTGTAAAAAGTTGTGACATCTGTCAACGAGCCAAGTCTTCTGCTTTGTCAGTACCACCACAGAGTAATATTATTTCACGAGGTAAGGATGATCTTATTGCAATGGATTTGTATGGGCCACTTGTTAAGAGTCGTGGTGGGGCACAGTACATATTTGTGATTGTCAATGTATTCACAAAGTATGTTGTCCTGTATCCTCTGAAAAAAGCAACTTCTCGTTCTATGTTACATCGTCTGTTTGCAGAATATTTTCCCACACATGGAAAGCCCAAAAGGATCTTACAGGATCGTGGAAGTCAATTCACTTCTAATTTGTGGAAGAAATCTTTAGAAGATGCTGGTATCCAGCTTGTCTACAGTTCTGTTCGTCACCCTGCTTCGAACCCTTCGGAACGTACTCTACGTGAAGTTGGTAGGTTGTTCCGCACCTATTGTTCGGACAAACACTCAAAATGGGCTTGTGAAATCACAAAGCTAACAGAATTCTTGAATGAAATCGTTCATGAGTCTACTGGATTTTCACCAAGTGAGCTTCAGCTTGGTAAGGAGAGAGTAAAACTTCTTCCAGCCTTTTTCAGAGCATCTTTAGACCAAAAGGAAGTATTGCCACTAGAACAAAAACTTATTCTTGCGGAAGCAACTCTTTTGAGTAAAGCTGCACGCAGATCTTACCGAAATCCAGGCAAAAAGTTCATTGATTTTCAGATAGGAGACCTTGTTCTTCTCAAAGCTAACAATTCTTCATCTTCCATAAAGTCTGAAATGAAAAAATTCCTGTTATTATTTGAAGGACCTTTCAGGATTAAAAAGAAGATTCATGACCATACGTACCTTCTAGTAAACCCGGAAAATAATAAAAACGAAACAGGCATTTTCCACTCATCACATCTGAAATTGTATCATTTACCAGCTTCTGTTCTGTAGTTAATACATACACATAAGCTGTGGGGGCAAGTTGTGCTGGAACCATAGTTTCACGTAACATTTTCAGTTGTGATCACGCTGTACAAAATTATAACCCTTCATTTTGTAACATTTATTCCTATTCATTGTTGTTGAAAATAATTGCTACAGTCACAAATGGTTTAGACAACTACCTGTATTGAATCCTGTATTGCTAGTTGCCTACCTTTTCATATGCTTATTTGAATCTATCGTGCGAACAAATTTACGATTTGTTGGAGTTTTTTGCATTTTCAGTACTTTGTTTTTTCTCTGCTTTTTACTGCCTCATGGGGAATATCGAGGCTTTTCGTTATAATAATCACGAGAGTACAGCTGATTTATTGTATCTGAGATAAGTGAACTCTGAATTGATTTTGTCTGATTTAAGTATAATATTGCTAAATATTTTACAATCTTGGCATTCGGTCATTTCTTTTTAGGTAAGATGATTTGAAAAATATGTAATTTGTTACATGATAAACGAAACATTTCTTTTTAGATACAAAAAGTCATTTTTTATCGCGGTCACTGTGGATTTCGCACAATTAGTCAATAAACTTGTTTTCTGGGACATCTCACGGATTTCTTTATTTACGAACTCAGCTCAACCCACGAGAGTTTCAGCTCAATACATGAAAAAGTATCTTTCAGAAAAACGAGACGGATGACCTAGGATATTTTCACCTTCAAAAACATAAACACTCCAAACATCAAGCAATATTGGAATTTGGACGATATTAACCGACGCACAGAGGCGAATTTTTCAAAAATTGTGGCCAAAATTATTTTCTTGAATGTGAGTGTCTAGAGGAGATTAAAAATGAGAATACTTGTGAATTAAGTTAAAAAAAGTGTATTTTTAACTTAGTGGCACCACCCTTCCCTTTTTTATACAAGGCAATTGAGAAGAATTTAAAATATCGTAAATTAAAAAAAATATTTACTTCAATAAAACGATTTACAAATAAATCAATCAATATAAAAACAAACTTTATTACAAATCTAATTTTGTCGATTCTAGAGCATAGTTTGAAACAATATTTGCATTAACTACCAGAAAAAAACAATACAACTTTAATTTTCGTCTACATTTACATTTTCTTCATCATCATTATCACTATCGCTTTCGGTTTCTTTTTGTATTACAAAGGGCTCATCTAAAAACATTAAATTTTCCAAAGGATATTGTTTTAATTGTTTAGGTGATTTTTTTTTCAAGCTAGAAATTAAAGGATCTGATGTCACAAGAAGATTGTGAAACACATCTTCTATATTTTGAATACTAAAAAATTTTCTAAAATGCAATTCTCTGTACCGCTTAAGAGTGAGAGGCCCGGTTTTGCCGGGTATGTCTGCAGACACGTACGCTTTATCAAAATGTGTAATGACAGATAAGTTTAAAGGATTTCTGCTTATTTCATTATATTCAGAAAAGGGCATGAAAGGTTTGGACGAAGAGATTTTTCAAGAAAAAAAAATACTTTCACAAATATTATTGCGTGAAATGTCTTGTTTGAAGGAGTTTTATTGAACTTCTGCACGGGACAATGCTTACGAAAAATTCAAATATCTCTTCGTCCGAACCTTACAATATCTGTGTAGATTACAATGAGACACTCAGTTTTCAAAAAAAATAATTATAAGGTCATATTTTGCAAAATTAAATTTATAAAAACGCCACTAGTTAGGCAAATTATTTACAGCAGATCATCGCTAGTTGACTGAATTCAGGCCAGATAGAATAATCAGGGAAAGTTTGTGGTAGTAGTCACGCCCCCAGAACAGCGGCGGGCGAAAGCATACGGAAATTATACGGAATAAATATTTAGGACTGGATATTTCACAGGTAGTGGGCAAAATTATAATTACGGGTTAGAGCGCATAACGTGCATTTTCAAAAGCTTTTATTATAATTACCCAACACGCTTGTATTAGGTTCACTTGCAGGTAACAAACTAACAAACAATGTAAGAAATCGTGCAAGTTGAATTTGATCCGCAGTTCTGATCATCCGATTGATTTGAAATTTTGCAGGTGTACATAATTCCGGTGATAATGAAATTAAGAGAAAAAACAAAAAAGGCGGCTTCACTATGGCGCACGAGATTTGTGATTATAGTCCGATTCGAATCAAAATTGGTATCTAGGGGTTTAAAGATAGGAGATTATTATTTTTTTGAAAAAAAAATAAGATGGAGGCGAAATAAACGAAAAAAATGTTGTTTGTAGTTGTTAATAACAAGAGAACTAAAAAGATAAAAAGTATAAAAAAACGTTTTCAAACAAAAGCTTTTATACGAACACACTAAAAAAAAGGAAAATAATTATTCATTGTTTGATCTAGGTTATTCAGTGAGTTTTTCATTTCAAATTATACCGGGTGTCCCACATTTTATGTGACAGGCAATATCTGGTTTGTTGAAGGAGATACACAAGAATGTTTCATACAAAAGTTTTAGGAGTTCATGAGAGCTTTATTTAGATATAATTTTTAAATATACAGGGTGTTTGGTGTAGGTGCTACAGACCAAAATTCCATTTTTTTAAATAGAACGCCCTGTATATCATTACATATTCAGATGCTACGTTAAATTTTGATATCATTTCATGTTTGGTTTTTGAAATTCGGTTACGGCGTTGTTGAGTTATTGCTAAAAATGTAAAGTCTTGAGAACGACTATTATTTTTAAAAATATCTCATACAATTATTCTCTCTGCATCAGATCACATGAAAATTAGTCAAAATTTTGGGTGTTCGAAGTAACGGTTTCAATTTTGAGTTGTGGAATTCAGTCAGGAACCATTTTGAATATGAAACAGTTGCGAAATTGAAAGAGGTGTATTCGAAAACAAATCTTTAATAACAATGTAAATAATATAACTTGATAAATCATTTCATAAGAATGGTAGGTACCTAGAAATAAGTCATAAAAATTGTTCAAAGTGATGCCTATTAGATATTATACAGGCTTCGAAACGTCGAATCACTTCTCTCGTACAAGTCGCTCTTATAATATCAGGCGTAATATCACTGCACGCTAGTCGAATTTTCATTTTCAGATCATCCACATTCAAAGGGGGAGTAGTGTAAACAATATCTTTTAAATAACCCCATAGGAAAAAATCAAGCGGTGATAAATCTGGGGAACGAGCCGGCCACCGAATTGGACCCTTATTACCAATCCATCTATTTGGGTACGTTCTATCCAGATATTCAGTAACAACCTGTGAATTGTGAGGAGGAGCACCATCTTGTTGCCACCAAATTCCTTGTCGTTCTGCTATGGGAATATCTTCCATCAACTGGATCAAATCATTTTCTAGAAAATGTAAATATCGCAATCCATTGAGATTTTCATTGAAAAAGTAAGGTCCTATGATGCGGCCATTGAACAATCCACACCATACATTAATACCCCAAATACTTTGAAAATTACTTTCGCGGACCCAGTGGGGATTTTCTTGAGACCAATAGTGACTGTTATGTCGATTCACAACTCCATTATTGTGGAATCGCGATTCATAGCTCCACAAAATTTGACTGAATATGTTAGGACTTTCATGTAATATTACCTGAATACAAGCAATGAATTCAAGTCGTTCAAAGTCCGTGGGTTTCAAACCTTGTACCAACTGAATTTTGAATGGGTGGTATTTATTTTCTTTCAGAATTCTCTGTACATTAGATTTACTCACACCGACTTCTTCTGCAAGAGTACGGATAGAAACATGTGGATGAATAATAATATAAGCCAACACATTGATCTCTAAATCTTCAGTTCTAACAGATCTCGTATGATGACGATGCTTTATAGTAGAAGGAAATGACCCAGTTTGCAATTTTTCTTCAACTCTCGAAAAAGTCATTCGTGACGGAATGGGTCTGTCTGGAAAACGTTATTGGTATAGACGTTGTGCTTGACGGCAGTTTTTCTGACATTTCCCAAAAATTAATAACATATCAATGCAATCACTTGGACTAAACGCGAAAGGCATACTGGAGTTTTCGCACAAAGAACACAGTTACTGTTTTGCAAAGAATCACTGAATCGAACTGACAAGTAGATACAATTCAACAACATTTGTTACTATGGCATCAACAAGCATAAGCTACTTGATGAAATTGTGCAATATAAAGTAATTCACCCTCAAGTTAGTCACATTCTCAAGAATTTCAATATTATATTCAACTGATATCGATATCGTATCGTAGAGGTGAGAATAATGGTTTGTATTCAGTAGTAGTCTAGTTCAATTCAATAAAAGATATAGACTGGATTCGTGTACGAGTAAATAAGTTTTTTTGGAACTTTATATTTAAGGAAAAGTGCAATAACCCAACAACGCCGTAACCGAATTTCAGAAACCAAACATGAAATGATATCAGAATTTAACGTAGCATCTGAATATGTAATGATATACAGGGCGTTCTATTTGAAAAAATTAAATTTTGGTCTGTAGCACCTACACCAAACACCCTGTATATTTAAAAATTATATCAAAATAAAGCTCTCATGAACTCCTAAAACTTTTGTATGAAACATTTTTGTGTATCTCCTTCAACAAACCAGATATTGCCTGTCACATAAAATGTAAGACACCCGGTATACTCAATTTTTATTTTAGATATTCAACGTGTCGCAATGCTCCATATAGAAAACATTTTTATTATCGATTTCTCAGTAAATTTTCTTCCTAATAAAAGTTTGTGTATTACTTGAAACCCAATGTGAACTACGTGCAAATTCACACAGAAACAAAAAAGCAAAATATAGAAACTTGGGGATGAGTTTAAAAAAGTTTCAATAAGAAAGTTAAAACATCAGAACAATTTATTTGCAGTAGAACAATCAATTAAGGAATTATTAAACTTCTAATCTCTGCCCGACCCACCCCCAGACCACACACCTTAGTGACATATTTCTTATTTTCCTAGGATCAACCAGTTCCTTTATTAAATGGTTGTCGAAGAAATTTTGTAAGGGACCCTGCATTTTACTTTCCCAAAAATTTTCGTCCTTTTCGATTTCCGTAATTTTGATTCCCTTGAAAGTCCAAACTCCGAATATACACTTTCTATATCCAGTTACATGCAACTGGCCTTGTATTTGATAATACCATTTGTGACTCGTATTGACAGCTCCAGTTTTCTTTCTCCAAAACGTAATCTTTCCATTCTCGATTCCTTCTTGAGGAGTCATCGATTTTGCCGAATATGGACATTTCACTTCTATAATTGCAGTACCGTCTTGCAAGACTCCATCTGGTGATGCACCAAGAAATTGTTGATCTTTATCAACGTAAAGACCACATTTCAGTATTTTTTGCTTTAGTTCTATTTCCATTGCCTCAAGGGCTTTTTCTTCGTATTGCTTTCCATGCATTATTGCTGGCGTAGATAGGTACTTGGGGTAAATTATTTGTTCCACTAATCGTTTCCTGGATGTTTTTGGTAGCATTTTGCAGACATTTCCAAAATTTGATGCCGTTATTCTTTTGCCCCTTTCGTCATGCCATAATTTGCATCCACTTTGGGTTTTAGAAAGGATTTCTATTTTTTCCAGCTCTTCGACGGTTTTTTTGAAATGTTCAGCGATGTAATCCTCTTTACATACTTTAAATACTTCATCATCTAAATCTGGTTTTTTACAACTTTCACCGTAATCCTTGTTGTTACTTTTTTGCCAGGCCCTCTTTTTAACACAAAGTTTGCGACGACGTGTGTATCTCTCCTCAATTTTTTTTGTTAGTGCAGGCATTCTACCTGTTAGCGACTGCGATAAAATGGACACAAAATGCTTTGTATTCCATTCCACAGCAGAAGCTTCACATCTGGCTTGAAAGGATCGTCTTGAACAATAATTGATCCGTTTTCCACCTATGTGTTTACAAATGATGGAATTGAATTGTTCAACAGTATTCGTATCGACATTATATAATAAACTTTTGGAATGCGTAGCAAGATATTTGACTGGGACCATCATTATTTCGTATAAAGCTGAAAGAAAATGATAAGTTAGTATTCAATTTACACACCATCAATGTTTTAATTTGAATCTCCGAATTAAATTTCAACCTTATCTTGATAAATGAACTTCACTCACCTGTAAGCTTCATATCAGTTATTACTGAGTTTGCATTCGATTTCTCTTTGCAGAAGTATGATGAACAATTTCTGTGTTCTCCTAAAATATGACTGGGCCCATTCAATATATCTTTCCTTAAATTTTCTATTTTTTCATGTAAAAAAGCATTTTCTTCTGACCTATATTCGATAGCCTTTGTCACTGAAGACCTAAACCGCAGAAGAGTATCCTGAAATTAATTTAAAAAAAAGTATTATTACCCGAGAATATATTAATGTTGAGGTATATGTCATATAGATATTTTTTCAATTGGACTGATAAAATAATCCTTTATTTACCTTGATTTTTTTTCTCAAAACTGCAGGGCCAGCATGTTTGTTCTTGCAAATATCTGCCAACTTATTGATATAATTCCTTAGGAGATGGTTTCTACATTCAATTTTTTCCACTGTTATGTTGTATTCTCCAATAACTTTTGATAACAGGAGCTGTCTCCATCCGCAATCATCGTTTTAAAAATTACTCCGTGCTTTTCCAAACTTTGTTGAAATGCCGTTGCGATTACATCTGATTCCATGGCACTTGAAGACAACATCCAATTTTTGAAACAGCGATGGGGCTTTGGCTGACTTCCTTTATTTTCATGTTTTTTACACAGAACGCAATATTTATTTCTAACACCCATGCTAATGACTTTATTAGTTTTCGCACCAATCACCACACCACAACCAGACAATGATGTATAGTTCCTTTTATACGACCTTTTGGCCCAAAATCCATCGCATTTTACAGTAATAAATGGAATTCCGTTAATAATATTTCCAGAGTCAATAGCAATTTTTTTTTCTTCTATTGCTTCATCTAATACTTCTTGTGATTTCTCCTCTATCTTATCACAAACTTTATTGTGAAATTTATCGTATGTTCGATGGGACCCATAAGGAATTTCTAATGTTGCTGCGATCTTTTCAAGATGTTTGTATCCCAATCCTATTGACATGATCCCCAAAACCGCTTGTTCATTCACTCCTTCGGCATCATAATTAGTTTTTATATTGTAATATCTTTTGCACATGTTACATTTCAATTTAATAGTCGATGCGAATCCAGAACGACGTTCATGAATAACAATAATATTTTGCAGAGTGCATCCAGTACCAGCATCATGATTTTCTGGAAGTGAAATTATTTTCAGTGCATTAAAGAAATGGTCGACATCTATAATTCTTTTCCCAACCAAAATAATTTCTTTTTCAACAGTGTCTTTGAAATTTATTTTTTTACATTCATTGGTTCTACCATCCATTTGGGTATTTGTTACTTCACCAGAATTCGTATCTGATGATGATATCTCTTCGTTATCGCTTTCCAATTGTTCTGCAGAAATATTTTCTATATTAGGATCGTTATTCTCATTATTTTCCAAAATTAATGGTAACTCATTCGTTACGTTGTTTGTTTTGGACCTGAAATAATAAAGAATTAGACACATATTTAATATTTATGAACGAGAAGACATGAAAGATATTTTGTGAGTACAAAAAGTGTAATTCACGCCCTAGTGCATTAAGTTGAACTTTATAAACTACGCGTAAAATTTGTACTTTACGTATTTACGGCGTAAAAAAACTTCACTTCTCCAATGAAATTCTAATTTCGGTTCACAAAAGTATTTCTTTTGAAAATACAAAATTTTTACTTACTTGTATTTGGATAGCCTAGCGATTCTTGTTTTTGTACTAATGCGCCTTATACTCAAACTAATTCTTTTTTTAGGACCAACGTCTCTCCAACAACGTTTGCTTTCCTTATTCATATCGTCCAACAGCCTCAAATCACTAATTGTCTTTTAAAAATGTATTCTAAGCACAACTTATACTTTACGAACTGAACTAAACCGAAATAGAAGAGCAATAATCCAACCGAAAAACCTAGAAACACACGATTACAACGTATTTACGTACCACCACTGTCGAGTTGCTTCTGTGCCGATATCGTTTTTATGGGCATATGTTGGCTACCTGCAAGCTCCACCTTTTCCCTTCCTCCCGTCCGACCCTTGCACCCCTCATAAACTGTTCATAGAAGACCTGACAGTGTTGATATCTTTAGTTCTGGACTCCTGGGCTTCTTCCCAAAGCTGTCCAATTGGTATAATGAAGTGAGAGATTATTTGCGAACTATGTATCAGAATTTTATGTAGAGGTTGGCAAATCCACAAATCTTCTAGCTGTATCCAGACAATAATTTTTTAAATCCACAATTTTGATACCATAGCCACATGATATTGTTAACAAAATGATTCGGCATCTAGATATCAGTTCTTCATCTACCCCTGTTATTCTTGACGATTTGACTGGATCTGCAAAAAACCTTCTTGCAGTATTGCCATCATTAGTGCTTCCAAATCCAGGCTTTGGCCCATCAACCAAGAGCCCCATTTCCTTTTGAAATAGTTCTTGGATTCGTTTCTTATTATACGCAACCTTCTTATGTTTTTTTTTTAACTCGAGCTTGCCACTGCTGAATTACTAATTTATAAGAAACATGAAGCATACACTCAAAGAAATGAATCCAAGCATGCAAAAACGATAATCCGAACTGGTATCTAGATTCATCCACAATTTGTTTTCTTAAAGCCCCCCACAGACCTCGTGACTATTTGTCGATTATCGGTGAACGCGACAGGCCATCGTGATCGACCGTCGCGCTCGATGAAGCCTCAGACCTCGTGATTAGTAGCAGTTTTCGTGATGAACAAGACACAACTTCTGGCATTGGCGGCAGCAGCCGCAGTTTTGAGTAAAAGCAAAACAAAAAAAAGACGTCGGACTTGGACGAAGGAATGATTTCTCAAACGAAGAACATTTTCACACATAAATTTATTGACCGACTCGAGACTTCAAGCTTTATTTTTTCTGTTTCTGTCTTTATATTCACTTGATTTTATGCGCCACAAACAAGGATATCCCCTCTAGGCCTCGATGAATTGTATAAGAAACTCCTTATGGATGTGTTTAATATTATCCATTTTTTTACTTCGATTCGAGAATGTGTGATTATTATTGAGTGAAAACGTCATGTGAAACGACGATGAATAAACTGTCACGTTGGAACGAAATACCCACACACCTCTGTTTTTCATGTCAACCGACGAACCGTCGCGAAGAAAATAAAGCGTCGGCAGATGTCCGTCCATCGTGACAGTTCTTGCCCCACAGACTTCGGTTTTGTCACGATGGCCTGTCGCGTTCACCGATAACCGACAAGAAATCACGAGGTCTGTGGAGGGCTTAGCTGTATCAATTTTGTTGAAATCTTTTGGAGTTGAGGCACAAATGTAACAGGGCATAAAATAACATGTTAACTGGGCGACACTTGTGTCGCCCAGTGCTGAGATTTTGTCGCCCAGTGGCTATGGGTGGTGCCGGCAAATTTATATTTTTTAATAATTCACATTTTATATTTATCGGAATTTTAAAAGTATTTGAAAAATAACATTAGGTAAATATTTTAAAATATTCTCAGTTTCCGTTAAGTAAACAAGCGAGTAACAATGAAGAAGAAGAAGAAGAAGACTTTTATCCTGGTGGATATGAAAAGAAGTTTGGAAAAGAATGTCCTAGAGAACTTCATACAAATGGATTAGATGTTGAAGATCTTCCTAGAAGACGCCAAGTAAACCAATTCGTTTCAATAAGGCGAGACTGGTCGGCAGTAAGAAGAGAGGTTGTAATGAGTTGCAAAGAGTTTATTTTACAACGACTTCCCGACGACCAGAAGGCAATATATAGTAAGATTAAGGGATTATTAAATTCTGAAAATCCAACTGAGCTTGTGAACGCTGTTCGTGTAGACGTTGAAGGTCTGTTTGGTAAAGAAAGATTGTCAGATTTCACTGATGACGTTGGAGTTGTTTGCTACCGAAAAACTCCCTGCATCATCTAGTTTGACATCATCAAATGGAAAGTTGTACCACTTTTTGAAGGTGTCTCAACCTCACTCAATCTTTAGGAAGTTGGTGCAGTCGTACATTTCTCTGACACCACACAGTGCAGGTCCTGAAAGGGCAGTGTCAGTATACACGACCTTAAAATCAAACAAACAATCTGGCCTGTCACGGGAAGTTCTTAACTCTAGAATGCGCATCGCTCTCAACGGAATTGGGACTGCTTTTTTCGACTCAAGGCCATCGGTGGCGAAGTTCTTAGAGAAGAAAGAGAGAAGAAGAAAACTGCCTGACCCAGATCTGTATCAAGACCAAGAGTTTGTAAAAAAGTTTTTTGCAAAGGACAGTAACCTTTAAACTGAAAATTCTTCAATTCCTTTTTTCCTATTTTTTTATCAAAATATTTTTGTAATACAAGTAATTTTATTACTCTTAAAAGTTTTGATGCATTATTTAAGTATTTCCTGACGCTAGTTTATTGTGTGAAATAAAAAAAAACAATTAAAAACAACAAAAGAATTGTGTTATTTACTACCTCACAAGTGAAGGTACATACATATAAATAAATATAAATAGGTATAAATTACTGTTCAATGCTCTCGTGAATGTGAATGTTACAATGTTATGGAATACGTAATTAAGTGAGATTACTTGGACTATTTACGAGCAAATACGATCGGAAAATCCATTAATAGAGACGTAAAAATCTGTGATTTTCCCTTAAATTCAGGCAAAAATTTTCCGGGGGAGGACCCCCGGACCCCCCTCTCTCCTGGGGGGTATTCCATACCCCCCAGACCTCCCGGTGAGTATAGGTCCTTGTCGCCCAGTGGAAATCCCTTAAAATATGCTCTGAAATGTAACACCTCTGCGTTGACGAATTATCAGTAACCGCTTTGCCAAAGTTACCATCTATCATTGTAAAATATAATTTATTGGGAATTAGTGAATCATTCGGTTGAAAAGGAACTTCTGTAGGTTGTAAAACAGATATTCGTTTTTCAACATACTGCTGTTCCATAGCTGAAAGTGCAGTTGTGTCGTGCTTGAATTGAATGCGAATAGGTCGACAAAATCTCGTGCAGGAAGTTCTAGGATTTTACCATATAACGAATTTATGTTGTGAACTAGTATCGTCATTTATTAATTGAATAATATTTGAATAATATAATATTATTTACAGTTGTAAATCCAGCCTGCTGGACAAGCAAATGAATCTACAAATGCTTAATGTGCATTTGTGTCATATTTCAAAATATTTTTTCTCGATAATGCCTCAATTTTGAGCGATTGTGAAATGTGGAAGTAGAAGCGGCAGAGATTCACTCCATTGATTCCTTTCTATTTTGACAATAGAAAAAATATTAATCCTTTTGCTGAAAAGAGACGTGAATTGTGGATTCGGGCAACTAGAAGAGCAGCTTTAAGTACTGATAAGTTGAAATGGGCAACGGTATATTCGAAACATTTTGTATCTCCTCAGATTTACAATTATAATCTCATTGTTTTACCATTGTTGTTTATGGAAATACGATTTGTTTGTCCAGCAGACTGATTGACAGTTGTCATGTGAGGTCACATTCCCGCGGTCTACATACTTTTGCCTCATCCAAAGTCCTAAAATAGTTTTCAATAATACTTTATGGCATTTCAGCATTTATACATTACCTGAACAAAAACTATTGGCATCTTATTCAATATAAAAATTTATAGGCTTCTACTTACCACCAGCAATTGCTTCCATACTTGGTTTTTGAAAAATAGATCAAGAAAACTCAATAAACTGGCACAAAAAACACAACGTTTCACAATACTTTTGTTAACTCACCAACCACTCACTAGAAAGGTAAACTTTCAACTGAAATATTGTTAAGGGTTGCAATAAAATCATTGAAATGCAGATAGTTTAGAACAGGCTGATCCTTAATGACTCTATTAGTAATGGGTAACGCCCTTATTTATCATGTTGGAATTTCCAAATTATGGCCAAGAATTTTAGAAAATTCGCCGATGTACGACGATTAGTTCAAGTAAGGGTATTCCAATGAAAGAGACGCTTTTTTCCGATGACCTAGTAAACCCAAATATATCAATCCACCCTGTATTTATCCCTGAGCATACTCATAACAGAGTAACTTATTTATGTATAATCAACCAATCGTACTATTGATAAAAAGGTAAAGAGCTTCAAACCCAATTTTTGACTCACCCTGCATAAATACATTGAATGTCAATTACTCTGAATTGTGGATAGGGTTATCTAGATGGGTGATACATATTTGATTTGTCACCTGAGAATGCAATTAGAGATTTTTTTTCAAATTCGAAACAAACTATTATCTATTCACCCTGTAACAAGGTATGTGATATCTGATAATGGTTGTTCTTCATCAAATGACACGATAGTATATTCTTACCAAAAGATGACATTTCGAGAACTAAAGCTCTCCCGATTTTTCAGTCTTTTCATAAAATACCTATTTTTTTCCTCCAATACCCAGTATCTTGATAACTGGTCGGAGGATTTCGTTGTTCCCATTGACACTTCTGATGAGGATAACAAAATACAATGAAAATTCAGAAAATTCAGCATCGAAGGCCATTTCCTATAAGAAAGGTTTTTTATTTTTTTTATTTATTCAATATACAGCTTCCAGACAGAACAGGGTTCCGGTATGAGGAAGTCAAAAAAGAAAACATAAAATTATGTACTATAAATAATAAATTGGAGTATAATATTAATTTAATATTATTTAATAATAATTTGGTGAACATCATTATGCAAGAAAATATTTTTAAAGTTCTTTTGAAAAAATATGAATACTTACATAACGCAATTAATTCGCTCAAAATTCCAGGTAAGTAACAGAAAATGATGAATTTTTTGAGATGCTTCATGTCATGTCATGTCAATGATGCAGGACTATTTCTGTCGGTGCCACTTTTACTTTTGATGGTCATGAAATAGGAACTCCCAATTGAAATCAAAATATTTGATTTCAAATGGCGGTAACTTGACTAATGAGAGCGAAGTTCTAGGGTGACTATAGTCGTTCTCGATTGAGCTTTGGTTCATAAACGGTTGACATAAAAATGACCAAATTTTTGACAGCGGTATATCTTTCTAATGCGAATAAGACAGAGAAAGTAATATACCGCTTGAGTGATACCAAAGTGAATCGAGAACGGCTTATAGTAATCTTGGAGTAATGGTTTCCAGGTCGGATGCGGCACCAACCTCACCATCTTCTTGACGAAGAGTGGAAAGATCTATGTGTGTGGTATCGACCGCGTGCCGTGGCAGACCCATCTCCGAGAACGTTCCGACTACCGGCCGCATCAGCTGATGGGTCTCTCAGAGTACGCAACGGAAGACTTCGCCGTCGGTACGGAGCACGTCCTCTTCTTGACCAAATGCGGCAAGGTATTGGGCTGGGGCATGAACACCGAGGGCCAACTCGGGTTGCCGCACGTGTCGCTGGTTAGGGAGCCGGAAGTTATCACCGAGTTATCGAACAAGGTAAGAGGGATGATATTGTCCTGAGGTTCACGGTCTACTTCACTAAAATACCAGGTGAAATTGAAATAATTGTACACGGCGCTATTTATTCGAGTCTTTCATCAAGGACTCTCTGCTGAACCCCTTCATATCGCTATCCTCCTCATTTGTGTGCTCTATTAGGGAGTTTTCAAGGGTTTTGTCTCTGTGTTAAGCAACAATTGGGTTCGATTCTGGCACCCACATTGTTTTTGGGGTTCCAGTGGAAGTACAATTTAATGCCAACAAAAAGCAAACATTTATCTTCTCAAAAAAGTTTGATCTATTACAGCCCAGTACTTTGATATCAGGAGTGACTGTACCATGGAACAATCTTGTGCTTCAAAAGCTTATTTTTCTGTTTCGTGCCAAGAAATATATTAGGCTTTGCTAGCCCCTGTTGATTTATAAGGCAAAAATCCAGCCTATAATAAAACACTGTTTTCGTGTGTGGAGTTCAATACCACAACATACGTTGAACTAAAAGACTCGACAAAATTATGACTACCCCGCTAGATCAAAAAGCTTATTGAAAGCTGAACACTGAACCAATATCAGAAAAGTCATCTTCAACGTGGTTTGAAAATATTCAATGAGTTGGACATCCATAAGAGATTCACCATCTCGTTGATGATGCATCGCTAACGAACTTACGCTCTTTTCTGGAACATGGTAGAAAGGTCAGCCACTCTTCTCTCCTGGAGTTTTTTTCCACAAACGTTTCGTTTTCGAAATATCATTAAATTAAGTTCCTTCATACGTTTCACTAATGGTGGGTACATTTTCAGAAAAAGTCGTAACGAAGGAATCGCCTTTTAAAAGCTTTTCAGAAGTGAAACATTCGTTTCATTATTGCGTATGGTTTTTCAAAATGGACGGAAAGGGTAAAGTCGAATTTCACTAGGGATTGTGAAATAGTTTCCTCGAGATAAGACACTTCGAGAATGAAAAATATGGAAATATCAACAAGAACTACTATTGTAGTCTATACAAGTGCAGAGAGGTAGATTTCTAATCAACCCCGATAAATGGATGCCTCAATTGAAAAGCACTTCCTTCAGGATGGAACACGTTTTGTCAGTCAGTAAATCCTCGTTTGTCTTGAATTTGCCTATCAATAAAATACAAGAACTAATATTCATCAAAATACTTATCTTTGACGATTCGGGTACCAAATTCGCCTCCGTTTTCAAAACTTCCACAAATATTTTTTTTAGATTCGATTTTTTATTAAATATCAAAAATTTGAGGATTCAACATATTGTTTTCGAAAGTGGCAGCCAGGCGCGATTTATATCAACTGATCTGTTTGAGATGCAAGCATGATAAAAGCAGACTCCTTCAACTTTCGTCTCTGCTATTGCTATCATTCGAGTGTCATTCCATTCTACTCTATGATCGGGAGTGAGAATCTGTTCTGGTAATTCAGAACCACCAATCTGTTCTTGATGTACATCTTGTGTTCACTCTTTCGTACATCTAGAGCTCTGGACGTTTTACCGATATATCGCAGCAACTTATCGGGGTAAATAAAAAATCTGCCTCTCTACACTTGTATAGATCCCATTATTGATTCTTATTTCTCCAGGTTGTGGCCAATTGAGAACTCAAAAAACTACAAAGAAAGAATACATCCGCCACAAAATAACAACAGTCTTTTTTCCAATATTTCACCTTATGCAGGTTTTTTCAATCTCTAGTAATGTTGCGTTTTTACTGTTAGTTCGGTAATGAATGACAGTCGGTATAACGAAACAAACACATTGTTTGAACGTCATTATTTTGTGGTGGATCAATATTTGTTCCGTAATTTTCACACATTCTTCGTAATTGACAATTACGAAGATTGACAACAAGAGATATTTGCATTTGAAGAGGAATTTGCTTATAAGTTTCGAGAACGGAAGCGGATTTAGTTTCAGAAACGTTATCGATGAGTATTTTCATATATATGAGTTTATTCACTGAATTAAAATTACACACAAAACAAAATATTTTGCAACTAAAATACACCAGCACATAGTGTTTGTCTGACTTAACGTCAAATCTATACGTGCCCAGCTATTGATAATCGTATGAGATTTCGAGAATGTTCCCACAATCTCTTGATTCCTTCGATATAACAAATGATTCTGTCAGTGATGTCCTTCCGAAATTTTCATATTAATGTAAGTTTGTGAACAAGATAGCTTCATTTACATCATTTATTGGTCCTCGTATCAGTGATCTCATTTTTATATGTTTTATATGGCTCTATCATTTGATTTTTTCTACCCGTCGAGTTTTTGACGAGTTTCATTAAAGATGATGGAAGTATCCACTTCCCTACCCTTTCTGGTGACATCAGTTCCATTGTGTGAGTCTGTCTTTTTCTAGCAACACATGTCGAAAAGGTCTAGGCGTAATCCCGATTTTCACCGCTTACTCGATGGAAGCGCCCGATAATATTCAACTGAAAACCTTTTGCCATCCGCATGAAACAAACAATTATTCTTTCAATTGTTTTTTTAAAGGGCATCAAGCAAATTTCCACCGGCAGGACGCACAGCGCCGCCTGGACCGCCTCTACTGTCGGCGCAGCCTCCAACTCCCTCACGTTCGCCTTGCCCGCGGAAATTCCACCGCAATTCGATCATCTACAATCCGCGTCCATCAAGTCGATACGCGCTCGTCTGAAGTTCCTCTACTCTTTCTCTGGCAAGCTGTACCAGTGCTGGACGTTGATGCCGCTCTGCGCCCAGCAGAACGATATGCTAGTGCCGCCGCTAGAGGGGTTGATTTCGCCCAAGTTGAGGCCGGTACTCGCGCCCAGGGTGTACACGCTGCCGTTCGTCAGGTGCATCGGCAAGACGATGATACAGGGCAAGAACTACGGGCCGCAGATCACCGTCAGGAGAATATCGCAGGAAGGTGAGTTGTGGGGATTCCCCATATGGGAGACGCAAGGGGTTCACCCTTTGAAATCGTTGGAGAAATGTGGGCGAATCATGGACACCCTAGGATCTTGGTTGTAACCGTTCAGAATAATCGTCAGGACAACTCTTCATTCTTCCTTGAACCGTGGTATTTGGGCGTGTAAGGTATTCTACGCATGTTTACCGAAACCAATCATACCTTCAATTTAGCATTATTTATTTATTCTGATGGTGACGACGAGGAAATAGAAAGACCAGGAATCCCTTGAATTGATGATTTCATATGCGATTGGAATAGTGTATATGGCTTCATAATCCATTATCTTTTATTATTTTCAATATATTCGATAACTTCGCTGATTATAGCAACATTTATATACCATAAAAACATTTTACCGAAAAATGAAATTTAATATTACAAAATCATACTCACAACGAAGCCTGACGCATGTGACGTAATGCACCACGATCCATATCGTTCATAAATTTAGAGTGTATTTTCGGTGTGACCCCTTGAAAATTGACATTTTTGCCCGAGCCTACGCTCTGTTAATCCAAACGCACCCAGGAATACAGAATATGAATTTTGAATAATTTCAATTGCACACTTTCAGCGCAAAATTCATAAGGTTAGGGTTACCAACCACCGAGGGTGCTGATTATGGTGTTTGATAGACCCGTTACAGGGAGGCTTGTACCTCAAATAACCTGACAAATGCTACTTATGTATTTATTCACGTCCTATATGTCAAAACTTGTACATGTTTACGGATATTTTCTACTATATATACTATTCTATTATACTATTTCAATATTTTTATGTTGTTGATATACATTCCAAAAATGTCATTCATTAACTCTCTAGTATAAAATCAAAGCTGAATATTTATACCAATAAAATCAAATTGGCATTATTTAAATCTAGGTTTCCTACTCGATAACGTTTTTTTTTTTTTGAAAATTTTCAGTCCACATTTTACACGACTGAAGCTGTTTTCTTTAATACGTTGACTGGAAATTTCTCAAATGGTTATGTATAACTAGCCAATTTTTATTACAAAACACCACGATTTTTTTTTTTTTTTTGGACTGAGGTGGCCTTTACTTGATGGAAATCCATAGTTATTACGCTATAAGGTAGACACGATTAAATTTCCACAAAATTTATTGTCTTCGCGACATGTTTCGGTACCGAAACATGTCGCGAAGACAATAAATTTTGTGGAAATTTAATCGTGTCTACCTTATAGCGTAAAAACACCACGAGTCTATTACGTTCGTAAATGATTGCGATTAATCTATTGAAGTTTTAGCTACACAATTTTAGACACTGGGTTTATTAACTGTTATTGTTCAGTTACCTGGACCTTGATTCGTGAGAGGCTTCTCTTCGGTTGATTGTTCGCAGATGGGGACGACAATGGTGGCCGTTGTTTCTGATGTGGTTGCCACATATAAGCAAATTCATTCTATGCTGCTGTTGGCTGCTAATTCAAATAAACGAAATTCTTATTCGTGCGTTGTAAAATAAACAGCTTCTGCCACTATTATAAAAAATTGGTGACATTCTGAAAGCGGTTTTTCGAATGATACCAAAATATATTTTTCAGACCATGAATGAAACCCATCAATCGGAACTCGAACAGTTAGCATAATAGCCGTTATAAAATAATGCAATGATTAATATAATTGTTAAAAAAACTCGCTCTTCCAATCAACTATCCTGACATTGTTTCGGTTGTATTTTTCTGTCACACATTTCAGGCCGCAAATGCAAACCAATCTTCATCCAAATAGCGAGGCAGGTGGTCGACATAATGCCACAAGACTTGCGACTGCCGTCGAGGGCATGGAAAGTGAAACTACTGGGGGAGGGGGCGGACGACGCAGGCGGCGTCTTCGACGACACCATAACGGAAATGTGCCAGGAAATCACGTCGGGCGTAGTGCCGTTGCTGGTACCGACGCCTAACGCGCTCAACGACGAAGGTTTCAACCGGGACAAGTACCTGCTGAATCCGCAGCTGACTTCGGCGCAGAACAAAATTTGGTTCAAGTTTCTGGGTGAGTCGTCGATGGTATTCTTCATAATCGTATTATCTTTTTCACTCCCATTTGAGGCAGAAATCTATTACGAAATACTAGAAATATTTGTAAAATAAATCGATTTTGTTGATATACAAACAAATTGCTTCAACACATCTTGCCTCTGTCTTTTTTCTAACATTTTTTATATATATTCCCCTTTGTCAAACACTCTGAAGAAGTCACCCAGAAGGCAGAGCCTTGTGCCGGCAAGGGTCGGCTAATTAATTATCTGGGGTAAAAAGTCCGTTAGAGGTAGGCTTCAATTTTTTTCATTCATATTTTGTTCTGTCGGATACTACTATTTTTTTATTATATGAAGCTCTGTAACATTGTTTTCACGAATAATTTCAATTATTGTAACCATTTCAATTCCAAGGTATCCTATTTGGAGTGGCTGTTCGTACGAGGAAACCTTTAGCACTACCCCTGGCTCCAATGATATGGAAGCTGATTGTGGGAGAACCTCTGACCATAGAGGACTTGGAAGATACGGACTGTATGTACATCCAGAGTCTCAGAAGCATCCGTGATATTCACCTTTCAGGCGTTACTGAAGAATATTTTCATGATATTATACCTCTGGAAAATTTTGAAGGGACCAGCTGTACGGGAAAGGTAAGTTTTTAAATGAATGTTCGATAGTCGATATTCAATGAGAATCAAAGTGTCTTTATTTCATATTTGTTATTGCTCGCACAAGTTTCGATTTCTGAGGGTTGGCGTTCGTCAACTGGTTAACGGAAAAAAACATTTTTCTCAGAAGAAACATTGTCAATCGTGATTTAAGCCATTAGTGTCGATTTTGTCAAAGAATCACTTGTGTCACCTGGCTACTCAGTTTTAAATATTTTGATATATGACTTAGACAAAAACTACCATTGATGACAGAAACAATTATTTCCCAAAGCTCAAAATAAAATAGAGAGAATAACTGCCATGGGCCGTATTTTAAACGAATCGGTGGCGCAGAATTCATTGTAGGAGAGTTAATAACACTCCATAACAAATTGTCAAAGCACGATTGATCAGCATAGGCACACGTCAACTACCACTTTCTGTGCGTCAACCGTCTTTTTTCTTGGTGTCTCCTGCTGTCCGGGGCAAATTTTTTCACAACCGATTCAAACAGTTAGGTCTGAATTTTTCCCATAAAAAAAGTTTTTGATCTATTATACCAGAAATAATAGCATCAATTTCTTCTGTTAATCATGATAGAAGACACATGTCTTTGGCAAGGAAATGTTCTGAATGAATCCCAGTTAATGGCTAAATGAGACGTACGTTGTTGAATAAGTTGCTATTCATCGAGGAATATGCAGAAGACAATTGTATTTACTCAGATTGAGAGTTAATTTGTGGAAGAAAAGTCTGGTTATAGCAGGGAAGGAAAAAGTGCTTTGTAGTTTTTTCTCAATAATTGTTTTCTTGTACATATAGTACCTAGTAATGCCATTACAAATTTATATCATCTGAAAATTCTCGAGTGTATCTGAGAATACGCTATAATTCAACTGCTGTTTTTTATGTTTCCCTTTGCTGAACACTCTTACGAGTGCGCTCAGAAGGCATAGTCTTGTGCGATAATGGTCGGCTAATCATTTTGGGTATCGAAGCGCTCTGAGGCGCCATAACACCGACCGACATAAACAGTTCATCATCATTTTTTTATTATTATGTCGGTAAGATTATCAAATATTTTTCATATTTCATAAGTATGTAATTCTCATTTAAATATTTTTGCCAAAAAACACGATTTACCAAATAAATGCAAAGCTCGGTCATCCAGGAACTCAACATAATATTAACAAGATTATTATGTGGCGTAATATACCACCAAGATATGAACTTTCCATTTTCAGTATTTTTTGAGGTATTCAAAAAAATGTTCATTCTACTCGGACTTTCAACACCCCGAGCCTCTGAAACAAAGGAGTCTTGAACGTATGTTCATAGGAATGTTCCTTTACTAAATATTACAAGTTGAAATCAATGACAATACTTAAGAAACACCCTGTATATAGAGGAAATACATTTGCTAAAGTTACGATTTAGGTCAGGAAAGAACAAAAACAAAAATTTAGTTCAAACCCAAGCTCAAGAGGAAGAATCTGACCGAAAATTCAAGAATTGTGTTTAGATTTGAGACATCAAACTTAGTTTTCGTTTTTGGTAAAATTTTTGCTTGAGCTGTTTAAAACACAACACACAACCAAAATTCCCGGAAAAACTATGCCTGAGCACACGAAACGGTTACCATTACAGGTCGTTCCCATAGTCCACGGAGGACGAAACATTCCCTTGACGTTTGACAATCGAGCGCAATACTACGAGCAGGCGGTGAAATTCAGAATGCAGGAGTTCGACTTGCAAGTGGCAGCTATCCGAGAAGGCATGGCCGGCATCATCCCCGTCCCTTTGTTGTCGCTGATGACGGCCGAATACATGGAGCAGTTGGTGTGCGGCTTGTCCCACATATCTATCATGACTTTGAAGAGGATCGTTAGGTGAGCGGCGTTACGCAAGGATCGAAACTTGGCCCCTCCATTTCCTTTACGTGTACGTAAGTTGGTGCAGGTGTACTCAATTGCGATCTTTACAGGTATAGAGAGCTGGATGAAAAACATGAACTTGTACAATGGCTGTGGAGTATTTTAGAAAGTTTTACCGATAGTGAGAGAGTTTTATTTATGAGGTTCGTCTCGGGCAGATCGAGGTTGCCGGCCAATTTAGCGGATGTGTCGCAGAGATTTCAGGTATGTTGATTATAATAATGTTGTGAAATTGTATTTTTTGAGTCAGACATATTTATAGATTGAAAGCATTTAACAGCTGAGATTGGAACCTTTGCTCTAAAAGTAAAAACTTTTAATAGAGAACAATTTAAAACAAAACTGCTACAATTATCACTCGACACGTGTTTTGCTAACCAAACTGGCATAGTCAAGAAGATACATCTTTTTAATATCAATTTCTTTTCCTTTAGATGCTAACTCGGTTAACGAAAAATGCTCGAGTGGGAGTGATCTCATTTGCTGACCCAATAAAAAATTTACTTTTTTATCCGAAACGTTTACAGTAGTCCAGCGATATCAAATCAGGTGAATCTGTTGCAACTGGTGTCTATCTTAAAGGCAAAATGCCAGGATCTAGATGTCCAAAAACTCAAACTCCTTGCACACTAAGTGCTGGAGAACTTCAACTATGGACATATCGTGCAGCCAAGCTATAACAGTCGACTCGTCGTGAATGAGAATTGATTTCGATCCAGAATAAACATTCTATATCTATCATTATGCCTCCAAAGAATTACCAATTTTTATAAAAAAAAATCTCGAACATTTAAATTTCGAAATCATTAGGATTTATTTATTTATTGAGGTTAGGTCAAAACATTTCAGTTCAGTGAGAATATTGGGAGGGGCCTGCTTCTTGACAAGATACTATGAAAGCAATCATAAAAAGACAAGATAATATGAGTGGTATTGGTTCGGACTTCCATGTCTAAATAATATATCTGAAATTTTATTATATAAAGTATACGTACATTTTTAAAAACATATAGGACATAGATGGTATCCATATCAGACGCGCTCGAGTATATTCATGCAATAGTTTTTTTTTTACATTTTTGAAAATATGTAGCCGCTCCCCTCACCGATGAAAAGGTATACCTTATATAACATTTTTTCATCATCTAAGCTTCGCAACCCAATAGACGGCGGGCATGTGACGTCACCAGACAACTGTCAATCAGCCTGCTGGACAAACATCCATAAGCAACAATGGTAATTTAATGAGATTATGATCGTAATTATGAAGAAATTACTGGTTTACCCTAATTTTGGGTATACCCTTAGTGTACCTGACATATATAAATATCTATATATTGCAATCTATATTTATTATTATTCCTGCTTGCAAGGAAATTGTATGTGGAATGGCTGATACAAGTGATTATTTCAAAACCTTGTCTATGGATATCCAGAAGAGATATTTAGAGAAACTGGAGGGAAGTGATGGATGTGATCCTTTTTTATTGAAGTTTGGGGATTGTAGTAATGCTGTGCAAAAACTTTCCTGTAGTTTCATGACATGTTGTATGACATTATTAACTATTTTGTATATGAGAGTACATGCACAGAAAACTTCAAAGGCTATAAAAGTTTGGATTCATACAATATGTTTATATCTAAATGGATTAGAAGGAATGGAGTGAAGCTTGTGAGAAGAATACTGAAAATGTACTTTAATAAATAATAATTTTGAAAGAACAGATTTAGGGTATGTTATATAAGGCACTACAAAATTATGAACCACAACCATCTTTTCATATGGCAATCCTGTATAAAAAAGGCATTTAGATGAGTTATGCTTTAAACTTTCCAATGTGAATGATTAAGTCTGCAAAGTTTCCCGGAGATAATGGCTTTCACGATAACAATTCTGCAACTTGAAATCAATATCGGGACATAGGTGTTCAACAGAGTTTTGTGCATGGTCCACTTCTTCAACTGGTTAATTTATATCATTCAGAGTTTGATTCTGCTCATCAATAATATTCAAGTTTTGAACAGCTGGATCATTCACACAAAGAATCATCATCAATTTTATCCATACCAACTGGAATATTTGCGATCTCATTTTTATATCACGCTGCTCCCTACGATACAATCTCTGAATACTTTGAACTGCATTGATATTTGTTTTGTAGCCAAGTAATTGATTCGGTACCCAGTCCACATTGTCAACATCTTTGAGTGCACTTGGCTTGCCTGAAATGAAAAATAAAAATAAAATTATGTTGCCTATGTTTCCTAGATTCTTTGAAAATATCTCCTACAAAATGTTTTGAACACACCGTTGCCCATTTCAACTTATAAGAAGTTAAATCTGCTCTTCTAGTTGCCTGAATCCACAATTCACATCTCTTTCCAGCAAGAGGATTAATCTTTTTTTCTATTGTCGAAAATAAAAAGGAATCGATCGAATGAAACATTATGCCTGCCGCTATTACTTCCACATTTCACAATCGCACGAAATTGAGCCTTTATTGAGAAAAAAGATTTCAAAATATGACATAAACACACACTTAGCATAGGTAAATCAGGTTTGTTTGTCCAGCAGGCTGGATTGACAACTGTCGTTTACTGTCGTCTGTCAGATATGCCCGCGGTGTATAGGTCTCTACGACGCTCGAGTAAATCCCGACTTAGCATCGTGGGCTCCTCTACTATGACGAATTTAAAAGGTGAAATAAACGACATTCAAGTTAAGTCATCAATCGATTTTTTTGAATTTATTAATTGGTCATTTTTGGGGTGCTCGACGTCAACGACATAAAATCACTATTTGTGGACGCGACATTAACGTCATCGTGTTTCCTGGGATATTGATGGATCTTACAATATTCCAGATGCTCACCATAATCAGAGAATAGAAAATAACAAAGAACCAAGAATTAATCCTTGTGGGACTCCAAATACTCTGTCCATTGTTGATGAACGTTGATTAATAATTTCCACATATGCAGACTGCCAGAATAATTTTCTATGAGTTGGACTGTAGACTTGTCAAAACCGTAATATTCAAGTTTCCTCACGAGTAATTTATGTTCTGAGGTATCGAAAACCTTACTATAGTCTAACAAAACCAAAACCGTAACGTCCCTGGTCTGTGGAAACAGGAATATCATCTGTGATCCATGCCAGTGCAGTAGTGGTACTATGTTCAGCTCTGAAACCTGACTGAGTGGATGGTCATTTCAAGAATTTTCGATAGTGACGGTGAAATACTAATTGGCCCGAGATGGGATTTGGTATCTTGGGAAATGGTAAGAATTTTGCCACTTTCCATGTTTCTGGATAAACACCAGTCTTCAAAGCGGTGTTGATAATATAAGTAATATGATCTAATAGCTGATAACTAATCAAGTGAATCATTCTTTTGGAAATGCCGTCACAACCAACAGCATTAGACTTTAGATTTTGTATACAATTTGATACATCATGATTGCTAACTTCAGCGAAAATGAAGGTTTTGTTCACTTTTCTTCAGGAATATCGTTTTAATGTGTCAATTTGATGATTTGATTTTGTTACGGTTGGAATGTTAATGAACTGGCTATTGATTGTGTCAACATTCTGCAGATTTATTGGGAGGCAATTATTCCCTTTTTCTTCAATGACTTTCAATGTTTTCATCCGGAACCATCTTATTTTAGACCGATTCCGCCACAAGACGTAATCCATGAATGCCTTTTTCTCTATGTATCGCACTATTGACATAGTTTCTCATCCCCTCATAAAAGTTCCAGTGGCCGAGGTCATGGATTTTTTTGTATCTTACGTATGCCTCATCTCTAGTCTTGATCATTTCTTTTATGTTATATGTCATCCACGGACTTGTTTTGTGACAACAACGATCAAATTTTGATATCAAGTTTTGGGAAAGAAATGAAACCATAATTTCAATATTTTCCATAGAGTAAATAAGATCCTGGTAAAAATCATTTATGTGCATAAAGAAGATTTTCCAATCACGATTCTTTCTATACTCAAAATGTCTATTGACTGTTTTGACAATTTTGCATAATGGAACACAATGATCAAAAACACTGTGGAGATTCGTAAACATGCAGTTTTTTACGTTCTCATAATCGGAAGTGGAATTAATTTTATGTATGGTGACATCAATATCGAGGAATATCCATATCAATAGGTTTCCCAATATGAAATTGTAATTCGTATTACCAAGTGAAAATAACAAATTACTCGATTTAAAGCGAAATTACGAAAAAAAGGGCTTTTCGTATATTGGCCATTGTTCAGCCATGGAAACACCTATAGAATTTATTCAAGGCTTGAAGTCCTCCTAATATAGACAACTTATGTGTTATTTTCATTGGAAGTAGTTTTTTGCCTCATAACGCCAAAAAAGTTATCCAGTAAAAATTTTAACATATTTTTTTTCATATTCGAATGTATTTCAGTTCTCCCTTTTTATTTAAAAAAAGGGAGTACTGCAGATAGGTTTTTGTATATCAAATTGGTTATCCTCTATCAACGCTGGTGTGATTAGAATTTGTCACTAACAAATTAAATTAAATATCATTTCCATGTTTCATTATTTCATTTAAAAAATCATCTTGTTCAATTTAAGAACCAGTATTATTTTCATAATTGACATGTTTCTTCATTACACCCTAAACAAACACTAGTACATTTTCTGCAACCACAGTTTGCGCCTTTGCACAACTTTTGCAGCGAGATGCAATGTAAATACAGGTGCAAAACAATTATTTCTCATTGTGTTTCTCTTGTAGCTACAAGACTTCAGCTTTTATGAAACAGGCCCCAGACCTTCGTTATTTTATAAAGCTAGAAGTGTCTGTAACCTATGCTGCCCATCACACATTTTCCTGATTACTTATTTTTAATGTCGAAAGATGGCAATCAATTTAGAAACAGTAGTGAAATATTTTATCACTTTCGTAGATCAGTCATATTTTTATGAGCATTTTGAAGCCTGAACTTTCATTCCCCTTATAAACTTATACTGTCAACATAAGAACCAAATTGTTTAAAGCTTAATTACCCTTCTTATTTCAGTGAAA
Organism: Zygogramma bicolorata; assembly: GCA_032362365.1. Classification (NCBI taxonomy): domain Eukaryota; kingdom Metazoa; phylum Arthropoda; class Insecta; order Coleoptera; family Chrysomelidae; genus Zygogramma; species Zygogramma bicolorata. The sequence continues at coordinate 292,411 of JAVJAQ010001406.1, forward strand.
GTGGCAAATATATATCTGCACCTACTTAACACTTAAGAGAAGTAAACGCAAAGTTTCTGGCGAGAAACTATCAAAACTGCCTGGCTGCAGAAGTAACACCTTTCCATAGTTTTCCAAGTAACATTTATAAAATACAGTACTTATAACGTTGTTACAGTTCGAAATCACTATTTTGAGTAAACCACTTTATTTAAATAGTTTTATATCCACATTGTATGACCAATCACTTTACAATCGTATACTCTACTATGGCACGATAGTTGCTTCCATGGAAACGTGATTGTGACCTGAAACAGAAAACCCCTGTATATTCCCTTAGTGACTGAAATAGTTGAAATACTCACCTGCTGAAATTTCTGGCACTTGATTTTGGCTTGGGTAGCTCCACTGTCCTCTCAGTTCATCTCCTTGCGTCCTCTTGTTATCACCTGAAAGAAAATTACTTATCAATATCCAGCGTATTCTCAGAACGGTATCAACCTACAATATTTTCATAGGATCTTCCATCCCAAATCGTTATTCAAGCTAGATATTGTAATGGAACGTTATATGAGTGGGTTCAAGAAAATATCAATTGTTTTGGTAAACATAACCTCCAAATCGAAACTATTTGACATCCCTGACATTAGCATAAATTCACAAATCATCATAAATCGATAAATTCTAACAAGTTCGCAATTACCTGTCGAAATGATTCGATCTGATTGTGACATTTTTGGAAGAAGAATGAAACATGAAAAAAAATGATACTTTTTGGTAAGATGCCTAGGAAACCCTGGTGTATCTAGTGATTCGATATTGTTTAGAATTTCTTGGCGAAAAACAATCGACGATTACAAAAGCTTTCTAATTTTTGTATAGGGGGCGTTATATGGGCATTTTCGAAAATCTGTCAGTCGAATGTCGGTTTTGTCAGATTGACACGTAACAATGAATACTGAAATTATTTCTTCGCATTCAACAGTGTTTGAAAGTTTATATAAGTAGAATAAGTTTTGAAGTTATTACAAGTACTTTTTCACGATGTGTAGAAGATTTCGTATTTTGTGTGGTCAGACAAAATCTGGGGATCCGAATATTCTTTATTCAGTACCTAAGGTAAGAAGAAAACAAATCGTAGCTAATTCTATTCGTTTCAGCTTGAGCGAAAGTCTTATATAGAGGAGAAAACATCTGTAGCTCTCATCAATGATATATTGAAAACAAAGTTTTGTTTAAATGAAGGGAATATCGATGTGATACGTATTTTGAACCGTTGCGTAACTGATGTGTGTATCCCCAATTCCAAGACAGTCTATCACTTTCAATACACTAGCATGAACTTTGTCGTACATTCTCAGGTGAATGGGCAAAGTAAATTTTCTCGGAATCAGAGTCTAGTCTTACAAACTGATATAAAAACACTAAAAACTTGTGGAGGTAGCAAGTCACAGTGACAGTATTGACAGGTTGTTAACGGTAGGTTTCCACGTTACATGCACGTTTTCTGAAACGCATTTGATTGGCTGTAATGGCTGTCAAAATCTCAGTGGGCAAATAATAAACAGTGGTAGAATATTCGGTTGCACATTCCTCTCTACTGAAAATTAAGCTTCACATGGTATATGACTGATCGCCATCTACAGTAGCGATCTGAAGCTTTTGCGATCTCAGAAATCAAGCAGTTTTCGCCAAGTTTATCCCAAAATTAGTCAGGTATGAGTAGATACACCAGGGTTTCCTAGGCATCTTACTTTTTGGTTAGTCAAGCACATGACTAGAGCTTCTTGTTCAAATTGTGGCTCTCATTTTCAATAGTGGATTTTTGGTCATTGCTATACGAAACATATCAGTTTTCATCTTCATATTCCTAGGAGGAACAGAAGAAAGTACACGAAAGTGGATTATTTCTGATATTCGTAATCACTAACTTGTCGTTGCGACATACTCATAAGGCCACACACCAACTACGGTAGGTCTAGTTGTTCATGTCATTCATGTTCACTCTACATCCAAAATACACCTTGAATCCATCATATAACGTACCATTCTTTTCAGGCCTTGTCTTCTGAGGCAAGTCAGCATTGCCCTTGCCTTGTATTTGATTTCATTTACCTTTCACGCTGTAAGCTTGCTTATCAACTCCTGTCAAACGCTGTATTGCACACTAACTGCTGGTATTGCACGCTAACTGCTGATATTGCTTCCTCACCTTCCCGCAGAGCTGTCTGAGTTGGACTAGTTGGAGCCCGAAACACTCATCGCTGGACTTCATCATCACATTCACCAGGCGAGCCCTATCCATTACATTTCTCTTTGCTTTATATTGTTGCTTTTGAAGGCTCACATAGAATTGATATTGTATTATTAGTAGTATTGCTTGCTCTGTGGCTTTTGTGGAGCTATCGTAGTGTAGTACTGCTTGCCCTACCTCGTATGTATAGTATTCGACAAATCTATTTTACTGAAGACGGTTGAATGTAACTTATACTGTGCCCTTTCGCCACCTAAAACAATTGATAGTTACCAAACGAATTCTAGACTGAAATAATTACTTGCATTTAAGAAAGCACAACCACATTCATTACCTCAGCTGTTGTGAACTCATCTGTATATACAGAAGGGGGTTTAGTAGTCCTCAGAGTAGACTTTTGGCCGTAACAAGGCAAGTTACTACCAATTCGTTAACCTCTTCATTATAAATAATAATACCACAGTTAATCACAATCACAACAGAAAACTTCATTCAATTGATTCAATTGTCACATTGTCAGAATTCAGAATATCCAGTGTTGCCTGCTCGCCTGCAAGCACGAGTTACAACCGCAGGAATCAGAGCCAGCTTCACATTGTCCAAATGAAACGATCCAGCATTATATATTTATAAACTGTCTTTTATTTATAATTAAGATTATTTCATTCCACGCCCTACTCCCGATTGAGAGCCGTGCATAAGTTCAAACTTCTTGCATTCCGGTGAAAACAAACATTGTGTTACGGCAAATTTGTAACATAAAGTTTGGCACGTAGCAACGTAGTAAAATTATATTCTATATTTGCTACTTGTTACTATCATCCGAACTCCATATTCAATACCTCGTTCTAACCTGTGTTAGAGACATGTGTAGAGAAACTTTCAGCTCTTATAAAATAACGAAGGTCTGACCGCCGCGGGCTCTTGCACTTATTTCTTTCGGCAGAAACCCGATAGCAGGTTTGAATTTTTTTTCAATATATAAAAAAAAAATTGACATTCTTACTGAATAATTTTGACATTATGAGTCAGGAAAACTAGTTTCAAGTTATTTTTTCGAATTTTTCTACTCTACGAAGGCTAACTGTACACCAAATTTGAATTGATTTGCATGAAAATCAACATAAAGCCAACTAAAACCAAAAACGCGATTTTTTATTGTATTTTATGCTTTTCCCAAAAAATACCCAACAGATCTCAATCCACTTACAATACCAATCTGATATCCTCATTTATAGTAGGTTGTCAAAAAGGTGCTTGTTAACTAAAAAGCTTGTTAAGCTTGTTAACTAAAAAACACCACTTTGACTACTCCCATTTAAGGTTAGGACTTTGACGTTCTTTGAAAAACCCAAATCGCATATTTTGTGAGAGACTATTACAGTTTTTAGTATTTTTTCAGTTTTTATGTGAACGCTTACTATGAATTATTGTGCTTGATAAACATTAGTAATAATTTGAATCATATTCCAAAATTTCAAAATAATATCGAAGCGCCACTTTGACCAAAACTTCAACTGATAAGCACCACTTCGAGAACAGTTTAGCATTGCTTGAAACTTTTTACCAGAGGGGGCGTATCGCTTATCTTGATATCCCAATCCTCCCAAAGAGACAACCACTGAGATACTGCTTCAACTCGCTTGTACCACTCCCCTACGTCCTGACGGCAATTGATCGTATAGTACCTATCACGTACCTCTGCCCAAGTCCGGTTGATTCCGTCCTCCGTCACGACCATCGTGGATTTGTTTCAGCAAGTCAGGAACACATGCTCGCGAAGGATAATTCCATTTCCATTTTCGAATTAACAAGTCTTGACGAAGGCATATCCAATCTCATTGGAACCAGTAACCTTTCATCGATTGGTTATGCTTGGAGATTTGATTTTATCCGGTCTCACTCCTTTCTCGATCTATTCCCGTATAATTTTCAGGATAGGATCGTCGTTTCGGTCGTCACTAATGTCGTCTCTTGGTAGTGTCTTTGTCGGGAGTAGTAAGGGCCTGTTACTCCAGTCTATGACGGTGAAAATAGTGTAAACTGTGTATTTATCCTATACAGCACCGATTCGTATGAAAATTTAGATATAGGTTCTACTTACCCTCTATTCCAAAATCTACCCCGTGCCGAGGGTTGCTTTCTCTCTGGGGGTGGATGCCACCCCTTCTTGGGGGTGAAAAAATTTTCATTGGAAATAAGTGCGGAAATCAATAAATCGACTAATTCTAAGCACTTTTCGTCCAATGGAGTTTTCTCTGAAAAGCAATACTTTCCGACTCATTCGCGAGTGAAATTGTCGGTTTTCAGTAAAAAAAACACATTTTCAGATCCTTTTTCGCGAATAACTGGAAAATAATGCATCTAATCGAAAAACCTGTGGAGAGCAAAATTATAGCTTTTGAAAAAACAAAAGCGATTGTTCATTTGTGATGTATGCAAACCCACTACAAACTGAATGATTACCTATTGAAAGTTGATTGGTATTTTCAAACGCCAAAATGGAAAGTTTCTACGTACAATAACCAAAAACTAATGCATTTTTCGGAAAAAACTAATTGGACCTTTTCTGAAGTCCTTCAAAAATCCTACATTTTTGTCATTTATAAAAGTCTCTAGCATCAAAACTGACCGAGGGATGAAGGAAATAATGTTGAATCCTATTTTTTCGTTGAAAAAAAATGTGAATAACTCATCCTATCTTCCGCCCCCCTTTGAAAAAAATCGTTGTTACTCCATAATTCACTTCATTCATGTTCTTTCAATGAGTTCTGATTTTTTCATCAATTGAAAGTACGTAGTTTTGAAATAAATTGAGATTGAAGAGAAAAAATCATATACGTGTTTAAGCAAAAAATCACAATTTCTTCGAAATAACTCGGAAAGTTTTGATCACATGCAAAATTTTCTGGGGTAGAAAATTGAAGGCTATTCTTCTCTGAAAATTTCGGTGTTTCATTTTTTTCTGCAGGATGAAAATAGAGTAAGATATGGCCAGTTAAATATTGTGAGGGTTCGCGCGAAGTACCTTTTTTGAGCCTTTTCAGCATGAACCTTTTCAAAAATATAATCTGTAACAAAAAATAATGTAAATGAGCTTATTGCTCTCGAGAAAAGCTACAAAATACTTTTTTGGCGGATTTGATTGCTTGAAGACTAAGCGAGTTATGGAAAAAAAAAACATTTTTTGTAGAAATTAGAGTATGTACATTAGTATATTGAAGAATACACATAGTAACTATATTTTAGGCCTAGTGAAACTATTTGTATATTATATATGTATATATCCATATAGCTCCACTAGGCAACGATTTTTTCCCAAGGGGGGGAAAAGCAAGGATGAGTTATTCACATTTTTTTTTCAAGGAAAAAAATAGGATTGAACATTATTTCCTTCATATCTCGGTCAGTTTTGATGCTACAAAATTTTATAAATAACAAAAATAAAGGATTTTTGAAGGACTTCAGATAAGGTTCAATTGGTTTTTCCCGAAAAATGCATTGGTTTTTGGTTATTGTACGTAGAAACTTTCCATTTTTGGCGTTTGAAAATACCAATCAACTTTCAATAGGCAATCATTCAGTTTGTAGTGGGTTTGCATACATCACAAATTCGATTAGATCCATTATTTTCCAGTTATTCACGAAAAAGGATCTGAAAATGTGTTTTTTTTTTGACCGAAAACCGACAATTTCCCTCGCGAATAAGTCGAAAAGTATTGCTTTTCAGAAAAAACTCCACTGAACAAAAAGTGCTTAGAATTAGTCGATTTATTGATTTCCGCACTTATTTCCAATGAAAATTTTTTCACCCCCAAGAAGGGGTGGCATCCACCCCAGGTAGAAAGCAACCCTCGGCACAGGGTAGATTTTGAAAAAGAGTGTATGTAGATCCTGAATCCAAATTTTCATGCGAATCGGTGCTGTATGGGATAAATACACGGGAAAATGGTCATAGACTGGACTATGTATCATACCTTGATTAGTTCATTCCTTGATTCTTCTGCTCGCATGCTGGTCATGCTAACTAGAAACTTCTGGTACCTAACTGGTTGTCCCTCACACACCTTGCACCTCATCAGAAATTTACTCCCATATAAATAGGAATGGAAATTTTTCACCCCTTTACAACCACGAGAAGCTCCTTCCTGGTAGACAGTAATTTCAGCTGTTCCTTTAGTCTTGCTGAAATAGCTATTAGCTCAAGATAGACAGACCTTCATAATTTTATAAAAACTGAGGGTTTCCCTGTGCATGTCACCCACACAGATAAGAACAATCAGCGACTATGGAGTCTGGATCTTGGTTACTCGGGCAGAAATTGGGTAGGTTCTTTTCCAATTCATCATATGTCTTTACTTATAGGTACTTTTCTTACGGATGTCGTAGCTGCAATTGCACGTTTTCTTGATGAACGCTTCAAGTGATTTTCAACGTAAATATAATTATAATGTTTTACAAACTGACCGGCAATGGGTGGTGTGATTTCAAATATTATTCCGAAAAAAATTTAAGAAAACTGAGCTTTATCCATTAATGAATTTGAGTTTTTTTATACAACTCTGTTACCTGCCCTCCTGCCCAAGTAACCATCATTCGAAGTCCATAGTCACTTATCGTTCTCACCTGTATTAGAAACATGCGCAAAGAAACTTCCAGCTTTTATAAAATAACGAAGTTCTGGCCGTCGAAGGCTCTTGTGCTATATTAACAACCTCTTTCCCGTCCTGTTCTTGGGAAATAACGACTCCGACACCATGCTGGCACGCGTCGGTATCGAGCGTGAACAAGCCTTTTTTTTTAATGTCAGGATTGGAGCAATTGCCAAATGTTCCTTCAAAGCCATGAATGATTGCTGACAATCTGGTGCCCAAACGAAGGATGCTCTCTTCTCAGTTGACGTATGCAAAGGTTTAGCGATTTTTTCGATGTCCTTGACGAAACGCCTGAAGTAGCTACAAAGTCCCAGGAAACTTTTTACATCATTAGTACCATCAAATGCTCAAATGCCGCCAGGGCATTGCATAATCCGAACGGCATCCGAATAGTCCAGTGCCGGTGGAGAAGGAAGTCTTATCTTTGTCTTCACGGTGGGTTGCTACCTGCCAGTACCCACTCTTCATATCTGTCGTCGTCTATTCCGGGTAAGGGGTAACTGTCTGTTCTGGTGACATTATTGAGCCTCCTCCTATAGTCCACGCAGAATCTCGTTGATTCATCATTTTTGGTCTCCACCAATACGATGGGTGATGACTAAAGGCTACTCGACTCTTCTTGGATGAAGCTTCCTCTTGTTTCTCAGAAGGCAGACGTCTAGGTGGTTGACATATGGGTTTGGCGTCTTCAGTATTAATTCGATGTACCAACTCCGTCCAGTCCAAAATCTTCAGTTCGAGGAACATCACTTTTTTCTTCCAGAAATCTGTAGAGACAGTACTTCTGTGTATAGATAGCACCACGTTCTTTCAAAGGAGTCCACAAGCTGCTTTGCGGGCTGTCGAGATTGCTGTAGATGGACTTCCTATTCTATTTTAGCGATTTTAGCTATGGGTTCGCAGATACCATTAACTTGTCCTCTCTTAAAGCTTACCCTGTTGTTGTTCGATTTGATTTTTTTGATCGCTTGTAAGATTTCCTCGTTCTAAAACTTGCTATTCCATGCCCAATTCTAACTTGAGCTTCTCCATGGACGGTGACTCTAACACCAGTGACCTTTTCTAGAATGGGTATTCTTACTGAACCCTTTGAAGAATCTCTGTCGTTACTATTTGCTTTCATCAATAACTTCGTAACACCAGTATCAACCGTGAAGAGGCACTTACGACCATTCGGAAACCCATCAGCAGCTAAGCTGTTCCTGCTGCGGCCTATCATTGAAAACCTGCGATATTTCGGTTCTGTTGATCTCTGGCGCCATCTTCTTTCTTCCGACCCTGTGCGTGCTCGGCAGTCCCGTCTCAAATGCAATTCCTTTCCGCAATTGAAACATTCAGGCCGCCCTTTCGCTTTCGGTGTTGTTGTCTATCAAGCATTTTTTGATGTCTTCTAGGCTCGCTATTATTCGGTCAGAGGCTCCATCACCCTCTTCGATGATAATTCCCCCTGTTGCTGATGAGCAGCCTATTTTGCAGCCTCCAGGGCATACAGTAAGGCAGCATTCAATGATCGATGATGTCCCAGTCTTGTATGCTGTGGGTCTACATCTCGGACTCCATCGACAAAGGTGTTGACGCAGATCGAGCTCGTAAAATCATTGCCTATTTCACCATCCTCTCGATTTCAGTACCAAATTCCTGCAAGCTGTCGGCCGATCCCTGTATTTTCACTTTCAACTGGCTGTCAAAAACCAACCAGGAGAAGCCATCAATTGATGGAAGGTGAATTTTCATTCCACTCTTCATGAATTTCGGCATTTCTCATCAAAGCCCTCGCAGTTTTTGAAGTACCCCTTTTAAATTTCTTTTCGACTTTTTCAAGATTTTTCCTTGTTTCCTCATTTTATTGTTGAAGTTCTTCCTATGTATTCTCTAGTTTCTCTTCAACTTCCTTTCGAAGTTCTTCCCAATTCATGGTTGGTTTCTCATCTGCTGGAATGGTCGTGAAATTCTAGAATATGGACATGATTTACAAGGAACGATCCAGGATCTACCTAGACACTTCGAGACTGTTTTCGTTTTTCAGAACTCACTTGCATCTGGAAAGTTCGTGAACAAAGTGGTTTTATTCACCTGATTATTAGTCCTAATAAAAATATATTTCATGTCGATTTCGAAATGTGTTCCTCTTTGAAGAGTTGATGATTTACATTTCGATTTCGTTTCTTTGTAGTTTTTTTGGTTCTTAATGGCCAAAGAGTCAAACTCCGAACACAACAAGGGTTGAAGATCTCTAATAATGAGCACAACGTATGGCAGGATTTACAATTTCAATGCATTTCGAATCTCTATTCTGATAATCTGAACTCTGGTGCAGATACTTTTTGCTGTAAAAGCAAAACTCCATCTACTGGATGAGTAAAGACAGGAACTCCTGAAATACTTATTTGCTGAAAATGAATTCTGATTTCTTGTGGGGTTGCATCTTCATCTGCAAGTAGACCGCAGACGATTCTTGTTCGCGATGGGTCGACTCTCACAGAGTTTCGTGTAGTAATGATGAATCCAACACATGTTTCACTAAGATCCATATACTGCTATTAGAAATCCTGTGTTTTCAGGTTATGAAAGTCGATAAGCCTCCCAACGGGTTGCCTACAGCGCAGACTTGTTTCTTTCAACTCCGTCTGCCGATGTACACGTCCCAAGAGATCATGGCCGAGAAACTGCGGTACTCCATCAACAACTGCAAGTCGATCGACATGGACAACTACATGTTGGCGAGGAACACGGATCATGGAATTGGTTCGGACGACGAATGGACCTGAGGACGTTGTATGGTATAAGGCTGAAACTAGGATTATTTAAACGACCGTACCGGTCGCAAAATTAATTTATTGAAGATGTATTTTCAGATTCCGTTTGTTTCTATTTGTTGACTCTTTTATAGAATAAAATATCAAAAAGAGTAATTGATTTCTTATATGACCTAAGCTTTCCCCAGGTCAGGTGAGCTGAAGTCGAAAAATGAAGGGTTCATATGGTGTGCCAAAATTGTGGTTTCAAGACTGTTATGTACTGAAACTGAGAGCCGGTATAATGGGTTACCTATATATCTCGACCGCCGGCGCCGGTCCCTATTAAATGCAAAGTATCGCCTTTCGTTTTTGAATCTGGGGCCCGTTTTTGCTTCATTTCTTTATTTTGCGAAGTGTGCTCCTTCCTAGTAATGTTTTGAGTTTTCGGAGGAGTGGATGCTTTGTATCGTCGTAACGATAGAGATTTCTAATCATATTCCTGGTTAAGCTTCCTCGCGTCTAGTGCAGGTGACTCGTAGTAATCGTTCAACGAAATATCATAATGATGTAATTAGCAGATTTTACTCTACCACGGATTCACGAAAAATCATTGCTCTTTCCTGAGGAAATAACAGTTAAAGCAGGCGATGTCATTGGAACATGTGCACCTGTTACATGGGTAGCAAACTGTAATTCAAATGAACATCAAGAAATGAAAGCAGCATCTGAGAGTGTTTCGACAACTCTTGAAAAATCATTTCAACACTTATCAACAGAGGAACTTAAAACTGACAAGAATTTCATCAGGAGTGGAAGTGACATCTTTGATTCGACAACAGCGGGAATAACTAACTTCGACAACCTCCAAGGAGAGTTCCATTTCCGAACAACAAGAAGCGGAAGGGCTTGTTGACAAGATGACGAGAGGAGGTTGTGATTGAAGAATCATCGTTCCCTTGGTCTGCACCTGTTGTGTTGGTTTCCAAGAAGGATGGATCTACGAGATTCTGTGTCGATTACAGGAAATTGAATGATGTCACCTAGAAGGATAACTAACCTTTACCAAGAATAGACGACACTTCAACAACTTTGGCAGGTTAAAGTTGGTTCTCATTACTAGATCTGAAGAGTGGGTATACATGAAGACGATAAGGAGAATACTGCATTCTCGACTGGGAGACTACCACTTTACTGTCATTCCGTTAACTGTAATTCTCCAGCAAAATTTGAAAGACTCATGGAGCTGGTCCTGCGAGGGTTCACTTGGAAGACTTGTCTTGTATACCTCGACGAAGTTTTGGTTATGGGAAAGACATTCGAAGAATTTGCGAGAAGTTTTTCACCGATTTAGGCATGCCAAATTCAAACTCAATCTCCAAAAATGCTCATTGTTCCAGAAAGAAGTGTATTTTCTGGGCCATAGAGAGGGTATCCGAACAGACGAAGGGAAGATACAGGGAATAAGAGACTGGCCGAGACCAAAAGACAAACACGAAGTGAGCTTCCTAGGTATCTGTACCTACTACCGTCGGCTCGTGGAAGGATTTGCTGATATTACCCCTTCATAAATTCGTCTGGTCTAACGAAAGTGAACGAGCATTTGGGAAACTGAAAGTTTCTCTGTGTTCTGGCCCCATTTTAAGTTTCCCACGTCAACGAGGCTTGTTCGTTTTGGACAAGAACAAAAGTACTGAGCAAGCAAGAAAGGAATTATTGCGTAATAAGAAACCTGTATGGAAGAGAGTTCCTCATTAAATTCGATCATACAGCTCTGAAGTGGTTACTCGAGATGAAGACTCCTGAAGGAAAAGTAGCAAGTTGGATTGTGAAGTTCAACCAGTATCACTTCAAGATAAAACATCGACCAGGACGACTGCATGGACAACAATTGCACCACTGCAAACATGAGACACGACCAGGAGAGTGGTCCAAACGTTGCAGAATTATTTGAATGGAAGAAAGACTCACCTGGAAGAACATCTCCGGTCGATCACCAACGTTCAAGGCATTGTGGACGCAATGGGATTGTTTGATTGTTGAGAATGGTCTACTGAAGCCGATAACAAGAAAGTGAGTTCCTAACTGGTTTTGCCTATGTCGAGAATGGATGATGTAAGATGTGGAAGAGATTCATGGTGGTAATTCAGGGGGACACCTAGGATATAAAACTACCTTGGATAAAATACGGCAAAGGTTTTCCTGGGCACAATGTCGAGAAGATCTCGAGAGTTGATGCCGAAGATGCCCAAAATACGAAGCAAGCAAAGGTCCCAGATAACAAGATCAAGAGGAGAACGAATCGCCATCGATGCAGCTGGACCAGTTCCGATGACGAATGATGGCAACAAATACATCAATCGTTGCCATCGAATATTTCAGTAAATGTGTTGAAGCTTACGCCTTACCTAATTAAAAAGCATCCACAGTTGCAAGAGCTCTAGTGGACATGTTTGCAAGGTTCAGAGCGCTAATGAAGCTATACATTCCGATCAAAAAAGAAATTCTGGATCGAACTTTTCAAGGAAGTTTGTGAATTGATGGGAATTAGCAAGACTGGAACAACTGCCCTCCACCCACTGTCTGATGGCATGGTTGGAAGATTGAAAAGGACTATGGGAAAATATCTATCCAGGAGTAGGAAGAGAATCAAAAAGGCTGGGATCGACATCTTCAACTATTCTTGGTGGCTTAACGAGCAGCTGTGCACGATTGTACAAAGCTCACACCAGCCAGTATCATCTTCGGGAATAATCTTCGTTTACCCTGTGACTTGCTGTTCGGATCACCAAGTGCTGAAGAAAAAGAGGTGCAGGATTATGCAGACAAACTGCGAGACAGCTTGATAGGGATCCACGAAATTGTGAGGAAAAGAATAAAGATGACTAGTGACAGCATGAAGGCTCGATATGATTGTAAAGCAAATACTGGTGGATTAACAGAAGATCGAGTGTGGCTATACAACCCTTGTGGTAAAAAAGGAATTTCTCCCAAGTTAACAACATCTTGGAAGGACCCTATACGATAGTGAAGAGAATAAATGACGTAGTGTACAGGATCCAGGTCACACAGGTATCGCAGGCAATGAAAAAGCCAATGAGCTTGCAAGGGTCATCAACACCATACACTGGACCCGAGCCAGCAGTGGGGGTACCCAAAACAACGGTACGGAATCACATAAGGAATTGGGTGAGAACAAATCACAGAGATTACTGGGGAAATCTACACAGTTGCGCTCACGGGAGAACTTTCAAGAAAGGGCCGTCGAGGAAAAAGACTGAAGACCTGCTTCAGTGTAACAGGAATCAGATAAGGGTTATAACGGGGCTGTTGACTGGACACTGTCCACTCAAAGGACACCTGAATAAGATAGGGCTGTACAACGGCGACCTTAGCTGCAGATATTGTATCAAAGGGACAGAGACAGCTCGACACATACTCTTGCAAATTATGAAGCTCTGGCTCATAAAAGGCATCAAATCCAGAAGAATATGACAAACACCCAGCAATCAACCTGCACAAACTTGTGCAGGGGACAAGGTTGTTGGAATGGGTGTCATAAAGTATAGGGAAGCAAATCACGAAAAGCCCTAGAGACTAAAGTGGTTTCCGGAGACCTGGCAGTGAAGGACAGGTCAGACGGCTTCCACAAGGGGAAAAAACACAGGATCCAACGCAGCCCTTGAGCAAAAATGAAGGTCGTTCACCAAGAAAGACTCAAATGCTACAATGGGGATAATGAGACATTTTTCAATAGGGACGATCAAAATGGAGAGGGGGATAATGTTACGGAATCCCCTAACGCCGCCGCTGAGCCTTATTGAATAAACGTTGAGATTGGAACCTTTGGTGTAAAAGTTGAAACTTTTCTTAAAGATCAATTACCCTAACACCAAACTGATATTTTTTGCACTCGACGTGCGTTTCGCTAACAAGGTTAGCATCTTCAGGAGAAGTATTGATTATCTACTCCTGAAGATATACTAACCGTGTTAGCGAAACCCGCGTCGAGTGCAAAAAATATCAGTTTGGTGTTAGGGTAATTGATCTCTAGGAAAAGTTTCGAGCCTTATTGACTTGATTCAACGAGCTGTGCCAATCGACCCGATCCCGAAAGCACTCGTCGCCTTCCCAGGCGAATTTTTGAAGAAGCTAGCAGATCTAGACGTATGACCAGGGCCTTGAGTGCATTAGCCGGGCTTTCAATGCCACTGAAAACAATGAAACAGAACTCGCCCCGAGTTTCAAAAGAAATACGATAAGGTTATTGAGAGCGCGCCCGGGTCGTTTCTGGCGTCAACTCGAACGCAGCTTGATAACGTACCATGAACTAGAACATATTAGAAATTCAAGCGGATACACTTGTAATTAATTATGCTAAATCGGCAAAGTTTCCATCTTTGACGCCCTGTTTATCCCAAACCGCTCAATCGAGAACGTTCTGCCAATGGTGTCTTTTGATAAGGATGACCTGAACTACAAAAATTGTTACCAAAAACTGTGGAAATTTCACCAGAAGCTATTTTTCATGTTATTAGTCCAACTTTTTCTCATTTGAAGAGTCAAAACACCCCATTTGTACCCATTCAAACCGGCTGCCTCTGCAATATTTTTATCACTAATTGACTCAATCTTCATGAGGACCCAAGGGCATACTGTAAAAAATTGGTCAACATTATCAAAAAAATTTCCAAAATGATTGTCAAATAGAACCTACTGTATCTTGCTATACAGTATGCCTCAGAAACTCTCGTCGTGAAATTATAGTTGACATTTCATTGGGCATACTGTAAAATTTTGGTTTTTATTAAATTTCTTCGAGTTTTGACTCACTTTGTCTGCAACAGTATGCTTTCATCATTTTTGGAATTCTTACGATGTTTTCATGTGTAACGAATGCAAGGCAGCCTGTGAAAAGTTCTCCAAAATTAGGTAGTCTTAAAGTCAACAAACAAAAATCCTGGTTTCTAAATTAATTTAAGTATCACGCAGCGCGTACAATTTTTTACACGACACAACTTGTTTAAGCCTCGATTATTTCCTCTCGAAGGCATTTTGTTAAAAATTGGTCTAAAAAATCTGTCACGGCCGCTCAGTCTAGCAAGAAGTGACTTTGTGTTATACTATATAGTGTTTTGTTTTGTGATGAAAAGCGACGGCAGGAGGAGAAAGAACTAGGGGAAAAGCGACGGCAGCAGGAAAAAGAATTGGAAGAAAAGCGGCAGCAGGAGAAAAAACAAGAATTAGAGCGAGGAGTTTAAAGGAAGGACGGGAAGAAGCACGCCAGAACATTATCGAAAAGGAAAAGAAACATCGAGAAGAATCACTCCAGAAAATTCTCGATAATGACAAGGATGAACGAGAATTAGAGCGAGAGTATGAAAAGAAAGAACGAGAAGAAGTTCTCCAGAAAATTCTAGAAGGACAGAAGAAAGAGAGGGAAAACCAATGATAAGCAGGCTTCGAGAAGGTTCTAGAACATCAAGGCAAGTTCTTCGAGCATGTGTTACATAAAACCGAATGGAGGAACTGAAAGGAGAACTGAGAGTAGATCTGAAAGAAGAACTAAAGATAGAACTGAAGGGGGACGACAAAAAAAATCGGTAAGTCGATAGGAAAGTGGATGCAGTGTGGCAGGAGATGAAAACCCTTTTCAAGAACCAAGATCGCCGAGACATGGTTGCCACATCAGGTATTTCCGTGAAACCACCGACTTTTGTTTTGGTCCATGTATCGTCGACAATTTGAGGCTGCGGCAGAGACTAATGGATGGGGCAAAGAAGAATAAGCCTTGGCACTCATAGTAGCTTATTTGAGAGGGCAATTTTTGGGTATATTGTAGACGATGCCCATGAACACCAAAAGAAATGTGAGGACCTGATTTCTGCATTAGAGTTGAGCTATGGCGATCAACACCGAGACCATGCAGCTGTACCGGGACCAAATGAAGACTCTAACACAAAAATTAGGTGAGAATTTGAAGGAGGTTTTAGACGCTTAATCTACCTGGCGTACCCAGAAGCGCCCGGAGATTTCAAGGAACAGCTGGCTGTACAGATATTTATAGATGGACTAAAAGTCCCCAAGATCCAAAGAACTTTACGACTGACGAACTTCAAGAGGAGTAGCGATACCTTGGTACGTTCTCTAGAAATGGAGGGGGCCTTCAACATACCTCGAGGCCGAAAGTTCGAACGGTATCTATAGAAGAACCCGAACAAAGATCTGGCGTAGCGAATGGTTCCTTCGAGAAAGTTCTGGAGGAAATCAAATCATTGATAAGTGTAATGAGCATCCAGAAGAAGAGAACATGCTATATATTCTCGAATATTGAATTATATTTTCATCATTATTATCATCATTTTGATTTCCAGTTTGAATATCACGACTCAGCTCATTTCCTAAAAGAAAACACAATAGTTTAACTAGCCCGGATAATTGAACTAGTTTACAAATCGCGGAAAGTAGGTTGTTGCTGATAAATAAAAAGTCAGCAATAACTTAAGAGCTGACTTGGTCAAAAAGTCAATATTGGCCAAGTCCAACCGATTCGGCAGCAATCAAGAAGAGTTCCATTCGCTAAACGACAAGAGATGGTAGAGCGTATTGACAAGATGAAGGCTCGGTACTAGCTAAGGCAAATACTGTTCGAAGGAGATCGAGTATGGCGTACAACCCTGGTCTTATGGTGAATGATGTGGTATACAGGGTTCAACGTAGGCCTAGAACAAAAAATGAAAGTGATTCACCTAGAAAAACTCAAACGTTACAATACGGATAATGAGATATTGTTTGATCGGGACCTTCAAAATTGTCGCTAAAAAAGCAAAATAATATGAGGGGTCGAAGAAAAAATGTAACCTTTCAGGAAATCTCCACTCGCGTAGAAAATTCTATACACATCATCGCCTAGAAGATTCTCCATAGGCGTACACAAGTATAAATGGGGAGTTACTTCGTCGCAACGGAGAGTTTTTCAGAGTTTCTAGTAGGTAGAGTTTGTAGTACTGAGATTAGAGAATTCAGAGCTTAGTGGAGAGTCGAAGTTGTATAAGTAGAGTTTTAGAAAAGAGCGTTAGATAGTTTATCTGAGCAGTTTAGGCGATTGTATTGTGACAGTTTTAATAAAAGTGGTTTAGTGTTGTTTGGAGTTTTAATAATCAAACCCAAGGAAGTATCGTAACATTATATACACATCTCAACCAAGGGCCCCTGTCTATCTACTGATACCTGTGGTGCATTCATACTCTCATTTCATTCTAGTTCGTTATCGCACTTCCAATATAAATATTTGAAAAAATCCGAAAATCAAATTTTATGTTGACATATTCATTTTATGAAAGTGAATACCATCGTTGCTGTCCAGGCCTGTGTATGCCATAGAGTGAACTTTATGCTCGCATGAACAGAAAGTACACTATCATATATTTGAAAACTAAGCAATAAAAACAATAATTAACCGCTATAACATAAATAATAATTAACTTAAAGTGATTGGCACAGAAATTGTGAAAATTTCCATGAAAGAAATCAAAGCTTTGAATTAATCCAATGAGTCCATAAACAGTTGTAATCTGTTATATCATACTGAGGTTTTGAATCCTATTACCTTGAACAGCAAGCACAACCTAGAATTAATAGATGAATTTGTAATTGAGGTTTGAATGATGCGAGAACAGTAAAGAGTTTTCAGGAAACTGAATTTCATCTTGGGAAAATCTGTCTATTCAAAAATGAATATTAAAATTTCAAAAATGAAACAAATAAAATTTCATTTCATGATTTCTAAAGTAACATTCGAAGAGACATTAATGATTGAAATCAAATTGATAAATCAAGTCAATTCTTGAAAATTGTAGCACCATATCATACAAATTATTTTTTCAATAACAGTTTATGAATTATGTGTGTAACAAAATATAAAGAGTTATAAAAACATTCAATTATATAACTAATAATATATTAGATTTAATTGATACACAATTTGAAATTAGACAATATATATATATAAAGGTATCTCGTACATTTTAAAACAAATCTAAACAATTTCAATAGCCGCAAAAATAAATTGGCATAAAATATAAAATCTCATTTTTATCCAGTCTCTCAACCAAATCATCAAACAAGGTAAGATTTAGTCTCTGTCATTTCACGAAAGATGCTAATCTTAGTATTTCTTAAATAAAAGCCCAGCCCAATGACCTTTCCACCAACTGGAATGCGAATATATGAATATAAAAAACAATAATTATAATTTACAGGAACAGGTCTACAAAAGCAAATAATGTTAACAAATAATACAATCTTCTGGAGAACTCAACTAGGTACCAAATAACTATTTTTTGTTTGTAACTATATTATTGGCATTTACTGTGACAAAATTCTGATTCAATTTTAAAGATTCTAGATCTTCTTTTCTAATTTTCTTCGAAGGGGGTTCATAGTCTATCGGCACATACTCATCTATATCGGGTTCTAAAAAGCCTTTCTTATTGTTGAACCCTCCAGAATCATAAGCCTTATGGACCTCCTTCTTGTCTCTCTCAAGAAAATTTTTGAAAGTTTCGAACACTCTTCCAAAGAGACCCATTTTGGAACTGTTCTTCTCAGCAAGAAGTCCATCATATTTTTGTCCCATCTCCTCAAGGATCTTAGAAATCTCCTTCTCTGTGGAGTTCTCAGCATCCATTTCATCAACAAGTTTTCCCTCATAGTCCTCATCATCTTTGAAAATTAGGAACTCCTCCATGTTCAAATTATCATCAGCAGTTTGAGGACTGGAAAGCAAAGATCTTCTTATTGCAACTTGTTCCTGTTCTTGGGGCATTTGTTTACTTTCAAACAGTTTCATATTTGGTAGCGAAACCAATAAAGCAGAAAGGAGAACAACCATAAGACAAGTTGATGGTGTTGCTTTCGAGGTGGTAGAATTACAAATCAGAGCTTGTAATTTGTTGACATGTGCAATCAAAGTTTTGTTTTGTCTCTGAAGGGCACGAACTCGCTGTAGTAGATTTTTATTTTCTTCAGAACCCCTCTTTACTCGATCCTCCAGTCCATCCACATATTCTTTCTTGCGTTTTCTAGAGTCCTGTGCTGAAATCTTGTTTCTGATCTTCCTTCGAATTCTCTTGAGTTCACGTTCTTCATTTTTGGTGAGGGGATGATGTGTTGGTAACTGGATTCCTTCTTTGGCCAACAGTCTTTTTTCTTCCAGAGTTAGGGATAGGGCTGGGTATTGATTTGAGGTTGTAATAACATTGTCTTCCTCAGAACTTTGTACAACTTTACGCTTTCTCATACTGCCCGTAAAAGCAGCTACTTCTGCAGGAGTGTTTAAAATTTTTATACTTTTTATGTTCAAAGGAAATAGAACAGCTTTTCCATTATTCGAAATAGGTTGCACTTTGAGAATTTGAGGTTTTCCTCTCATTGGTACAGCATTTTGCAGGTGACTAGCGTTTATCATAGGTTTTGAAATGAATTTTTTATTATTTGGGTTTTGTATTAAAATTTGTGTGGGTTTTTTCTGAACGGGGGTACTCGGGGGAACAACCACTGGTTCTGTTTTTATAAATTGATTATCATTGGGACCCAAAAAAGACATTAGCAAAGATTCATCAAATCCATCAACATTATCTAATATTGAGCCAGATTCGTCAATGTTTTCCATGCAAGAACTGTTCTTATCACTTTCAGAAGTGTAGCTTCGGGGGGAAAGCACATCATCCAAGTGAGAACTGGCATCGCTGGATAGATTGATATCATCTTGGAATTTGGAGAAAAATCCATCATCCATATTGTTTTCCAGGGAGAGAACAGAGTCGAAAAACTCTGAACTCATTAGTTCGGGATCGTCGCAGTTTAGGGAAACGTCCATCGTTTCCATATCGCTGTTGGCTTCTTCACCACTGGAATTCAACAAATCATGTACATTCATGATTGTTTTTCTAAAATGCGAGCACCATACTCAAAATATCACCACACGGTTGAGTCACGACATACTACGTCACCAACTTAACGGTCAACTATCAAAATAATGTCAGTGTCACAAGTCAAAGTCACAGATGTCATAACCAAATGGCCCTGGCAGGGCTGCCAAGCTCAATAAACAAAACAAAAGAAGGGAACATTTTCGTGGTTACCATAATGAACTGATGAACAGGATTAAACAAAATTTCCCTTTTGAGATTGTCAAGATGCATATAACCCTGGTGCGTTGACTTATACCTGAAAAATCGTAGTCATAAACTCTCGATATCTGGCATTTTTGATTTTGAAGAAATATAACTGAAGAAATCCCTCCGAGAGTTTGTCACCAGAGGCGCACCTCACGAATCTGGTTTCGAAGCCTACCCATCCACTGAAATTTTAATCTGTGATGCCGTGAACGTCAACGGTCCCGCCTTTCGATTAAATCAAATTTATAGGTTATGTCATGAATCATAACTTGATGCTTTTTCCTTTCACTTTCAACTTGAAATATGAATTGAAATCTTTCTGAGTTACTAACAGGGGATAAGTGAATTGAATCGTGCACTCCTCAAATGATGTATATCATTTCAAATCGATTTGAGTTGTTCAAGGTATACCTATTCTATCAAAATCATAGCAAGTATATATCTAGGATGTGACGAGAAATCTGAACGTTCGGATTGAGGTGGCTATATACTGGTGTGTTTACTCCATATAAGAGGTTTTCAGCAAATCAGACGACCGATATGGCCAACTTGATGAAAAATTTGATGATGTAGGCGTAGTAGTACTGCAAAAAATCCGCCAGGTACCGGCACTCTTGCAGTGGAGATGACAGTCCTGTGTTGCCACGTGGCCATGTCGTTGCGAATTCTGGTCCAGATCAGTAGAAACACAATGCAAAATTATTCCGACTGAGAAATTATTTTCAAACTACATGGAATAAATAATGCATAAAGTTAAACACAAATATGGCGCGTTTTCGTGTTTTCAATAACCTCACATATACAGTCCCGATAAATTCTCTATCCTTTCACAAAAACATCAGAATTGGCAACAGCGTGTGCCATGGATCGAGTGATCATGAAAATAAATAGAAATTTTTGATAACCAGTGCTCCCTCATGGCCACTGATGAACTACCACGCCTTGTCCACAGGTTTGTCTGAAACAATATCGCAACATTAGAAACACCAGTATATAGACATCTTAGTTCGGATTCAGAAGTTTCAGTGAAGCTCCTGACGTTTCATTAAGGAATTTTGTTTAGATCTCTCTGGATGGAGAATTTACTTTGAATATCTATACTTCTTGTGGCTCGATCCTGACATTCTAGTAATCTATTGAAATGAAAAAGTTCCACAATATAAACTGGTTTTTCAAATTCAAATCGAAGTGTCAAACTTTTCAAAAAAAATTTTAGGTTTCTATTAGACGAACTTGGCCTTACATATTTTGTATACTGATGATTCTATTGGTGACGAAAAATCCCGTGAGGATTCAGCCAATAAGACCGTCGGTATCAACATTCACTCGTAAGCTGCCGCCTGGTTGGAAATGTAGCCTAATAAAATCGCATTTGTATCACTACCTGTGTCACTACCTACCGTCAAAAAATATAAGCTCTGGCTTCGGTTTCTCAGATCGAGAGGATTTGACTAAACAAAAGCATATCGGACCGGTCAATGCACCAGGGTTATATGCATCTTGGAGATTGTTTTATTTTCAATTCTATTTCATTTATTTTTATTCATTACTCTTTTTCATTTCTTGTTATAATTTACACAATTGCATTTTATATTCTCAGAAACGCGTCGTAATGGGGAAGATGACCCAAAGCTTTTAGTAGGTGGCAGCACGACTGCATGTGCCTAACGAGTGATTTTGTAGGTTATGTTTCATTTTTATTTTAATGAATATTTTCAAAAGATACTTAAGAATCATAAGGATGTTTTCTCCAACCGATAGATATGGATGTTTGTCTGTACCAGAACTGAAAAGTTTGTTGAGGGAACGCGTGGTGGATCCCTCAAAGGAAAAAAAAAGATCTGAGTGAAAGGTAAAAAATGCAAACCGATTACAGAGGTGTTTCGTTAAAAATCATCATAATAACCATTTACTAGCCCTGCTACGTTCTTTTTTAAGTGACTGGAGCAGAATCTAGAATGTTCAGAAGCCTGAAAGCTCTTTCTTTTCAGGGCTACTTTCCACTGCTTTTTCAGTTTTGTTTCTTTTGGAAATAAATGCGTACCTACATTTTTACATCCGAATGCACTACATAAGACCATTTTATGTTGATTTCAAATCTTTAAATTCCTAATTATTGCAAAGAAGGGACGTTTAATGTTTTGAATTGTTGTCATTTGACTTGAGAGGCTGTCAGAGGTGCATGCAGTGGTGGCGCTCCTAGTGGTAGAGTTTTGCAGCCGTCTTCCCCATTGAAAACACTAGAAGTCATTTGATGATTTCAACATTTTTTCTCTTTTAGCTGTTCCGTGAATTGTGTCTAATGCTGAATTCAGACAGATCCGCTATCTAATGGTACGACGATCCGACAGCTTACTAATTGGTCTGAATTCAAATTTAGACCAATCAGAAAGCTCTCAGATCGTCGTACGATCGGATTTCGGGTCTGTCTGAATCCAGCATAACAGCTTACAGCCAAAGAGTAGGGGGTCTTTAGGGACCCCTACCATATATATATTAATACCAATATGGATAATAAGGACAACTGCCGTGAATCCGAAAAAAAAGACGATCGCCGGTTTCTTTATAGCTATGCGCATGCGCGAGAAAAATACATTTCTTCAATTATACACATACTTCTAATTACCTGTTTCTTTCTAACATGCGTGAGCTTCGACCAAGACCGATAGTGGGAATGAATTCCTTATTTCATATGATTGAAACCGGAACATAACCAAAGATTTTAGCGTCTGCGTCTGACAGTTGTTGAAAATATTCATCGAGCCAATTCTTTTTATTGAAGTATCTTCATCGTCTTCTCAATTATTAGTGTTTTATGCGATTAATGTGTTTGAGTTTGAGTTCTTATACTTTACCCATTCTTTTCAAAGTTGGGTTTTTTAGTAGTTGAGAGTTTTGTTAGTGTTCGTATATATTTTTTCAACTATGTCCCCGACACCCTGCTTCCTGTGCAATAGCAAGAATTCGAGCTCCTGCCATCGGTAAATATGGAATTTAGATTAATTATTGTCTTCATATCACACGACTAATATTTCAGGTTTCCAAAAGACCCCGTCCTGAAATTATTGTTGATGAATATTTGCAATTTGGAAAGTACCGATGACGTTTCCAGCATAAGAATATGTGCAAATAATTTCTCCGAGGACGATTTTTTTACTAAGCCTACAGAAATGGGTTTGAGAACACAGTTATTGAAACATTTTTGAAAAATATAACTTGCCTTCTGCTTTCACGTTATCCAACATATGCCCCTGCTGCAGTTGGTAAGTGACATAATGAATCTTTTAAAAACTAGTCTATTTTGAAACAAGCTATTTCTGACTAATGGAGGGTAAAGTTTCGTTTATTATCCGGCACCTCATCAGGGCTATTCACTAAGCAGAGTTGTTATGGATAGCGACTAAAAATTGTCGTTATGTTCAAGGTCAGTTGCTAAGCGTGAAATTGGTATTCACTTTTCAAGTTAAGTTGCTACTATAATGACCAGTTGCTGTGAGTAGTGGTTCACAGGCAACTGCTTTAGATATCTTGTTAAGGAAAAACAGCTTACCACCGTCATTATGTCAAGTTATTATCAGAGTTGCTACGACGGTTAGCAACTGCGATAACCACTTTACTTAGTGAATAGCCCTGCATATCTACTATCAACACATCTGATTATTTATGTGATTTTCAAACAGGCATACTGCACTGCAGCCTCAGCCTCATACTGCAACATTGTTCAGCGCATTCTCTAGCATTAGCATACACTCTTGGACAATTCTAGCCAAGTTCGTTAATTATTCATGCATCGAGTCCGGTAGAGACTGAGCCGAGATCAGCTGATCACTGCGCATGGAGCTTTAAGAAGTCGTGTATGTAAATGTAACATAACCTCATATTTTTGTATTTAATTATCTTTTTCGAGCAATTTTTGCTTGAATATTTACGAATTTTTCCTTTGACATTCGCCATGCAGATTGTTCATATGAAGGTCATGTTGAATGAAAATGTAGGTAGGTTGAATTTTTATGTTTTCTTTACGATGATGTGTTTATAGGTAGATGAGGTTGATTTCACATTCAGACTTGGCCTGGCATTCCATTCTCCAATGATGAACATATCAACATTGATACGCTGCATTGTTGCTAGTCCGTTGTACTCACTTGGGCAGAGGCTGGAGAAATTGAAATAGTTGCTATTCATGTCACAACCAGTTAGGAAAAATTTCATGTTATATAATGAACATGATTCCTGCAGTACGAGAAGAAAAACTTTGGAAGTGTTTGAAAGGAGTCCAAGTTTCCCAATGCTACACAGAAAAGATTGAACACGCTCTACATCATATCCTTGGGGTATTCAACAATGTATTATGAATGCCTGTGTTAAAGGTAAAGGTTAAAGGTAAAGGTTGTTTTGATAAGGGAAAACGAACTGAAAATTATCAACACTGATGTATCACCATTTTAGTGTTTAGAATGGAAGTCAACAGGGATTGCACATATCCTCACTTTAGAACAAGTTTACAGGATCTGAAGGTGAAATGGACACCTATGTACAAGCTTGGAGAGCTCGAATTGTAATAAACGAAAGGCTTCGAGCTAAGTGAGCGCTCAGAGCTTAATAAATGAACTTAGCTTCTTTTGCTCTCCTTGAAAGATATGAAAACTGAGAAGTGACCTTTGCCATACATGAAAGATTGATTGATGAGTTGTGATAGCACAAGTAAAAAGGAATACGGTTGAACTTTGAATTGAATATTTTGATCGACATGTCATTGAGACCAGAACCAATTTTGTTTTTCATATTTTCAATAAAGGCTTCCAGTTCTTTCGGGTTGGTTTCATTGAATTGGAAGCTTTCAACAATGTCAATTTTTTTGAGGCAAGACAAGAGTTTTTGTTTCAAAATAAGTTCAGAGTGAGTTTGTCAGCTATAGAGCAGTAGTAGTAGTAGTAGTTCTTTAACAGACCTTTAGATTTGTTGTCCGCCCAATCCATCCTCTTTTTATAGTAAATCTGTTTTGTTACTTATAAGCAGTTTTCTGTAAATTCTCTTATATTTCTTTTATATTCAAATAAGAATTTTTGATTCGGATGTACATATTTTCTAATGTAATGTGAGAAGTTTCCGTTTCTTGTCAGATTTTTTATTCCATATGAACCAAGGATTTTTCTTTCTTAATTTCAATTTTTGAATGAAAAATGCTTTGTTGAAGTTTCCTACTAATTGATTATGAAATGACTTGAAAGGAAGAGGGTAATGTAAAAAAATGTCCAGTCAGTTTGCTGGCAATGTTGGTAAAATCTGTCCTAATTCTGTTTTCTGAATAAATGTTCAAATTCTTGAATTCCCAATGTATACATCGCAGTGACAAAAATAATGTCACATTGTTACTTTTTAAAACAATACTGTTATATATATATATATATATATATATATATATATATATATATATAGCAACTTGATCTTAGAATTTGACCATATTTGCGAATGCTTCAGTTGTGAACGACAAAAATAGACCTCCAGTTGTCTGTTAGTCTCCAAGCACAAAATTTCAATGTTATTTTTGTTTTCAGTTGTGATCCCAGACAAAGAAATAATAATACGCCAACTGCAACAAAAAACAGACGATATGTTAAAAAAACTGAGAGTTTGAAGAAACTTCTGGGACACTTGAAATCAAAGAATTTGATATCTAGTGGTGCTAATGACCATCTGATGGTAATGTAGTGTTTCATTTATCAACAGATATCACCATCACCTGCTACATCATTATGCATAGATTTGTGAGTATGGAATATAGGAGGATGATGGGAAAAGGGTAACAATCCCAATATATAAATGTTATTCATAATTGCAAAAGGTATTTTTTGTAGAAAAATGATGTGAATATAACGTGTCCAAATAACTTTCAATCTCTATATTGAACAGACTTATATAACTAATGTTAAATGTATCACATCATGTTGTTAGATTGCTGCTGCTGATGTATAGAGGTAGAACAATGTACATCAGGATTTTCAAATCGTATTGTAAAGAATGCGGAGAACAGTAAAAAACGTAAATGAAAAAACTTTTATTTCTTATTTTTCAACAAAGATAACCTGTCTACATTACTGAGAAATGCTCGAGTAAGAAAGCCTTCATGGCATATACTACGTACCACACAGAAAAAAATCATATATGAGAAATCTAGTTCAGGACGGTGATTGCAAAATCTGCTGCATTGTTCTTTTTATTCGAATACATTTCTGGATGGTATGAGTTACTTTAAAAATTTACCCTTTATATGTATAGTAATGCTTTGTCTAACTGTTTTTTCGTGTTGTATACAATATGTTGTAGCTTGAGATTATTTTTCAAATGTTTTATTACCTACCATGAATGTAACTAAACATAACATGGTACGAAATTGCGAGATTTTAATTTTTACTCATTTCAATAAATTTCTCATTCCAATATATAAATTCCAAATTGATACTGAATATGTATTTGAAAATGGTTGTGTGTTTTACAGGATTGTCGATCTTTACTGAAATCTTTATGAAATAGTAATTTTTATTCACTAAAAAATTACGTACTCATCAATTCTCCAATATCCGCTGTCTCTGGTATCATCATCTGATGATGACCATGTGGTTACAATCTTAATCAACCTTTCCTGCCTTTTTAATGAATACCTATCCTTCATATTTGTGAATCCTGCAATTTTTCGACTTCCAAAGATGATTTAACTATTGAGGAATATGAATAAAATTTTTCTGAAATTATTGTAGTATTATTTCATAAATAGCTGAACTCTTTGTGTATTAAAATTAATTAAAATGCTGGATTACATCTGACACCTGCATATCATTCCAAAAGGAATATTCTCATTGATTCGCCATGCTGATGAGCCCCATAGGGCGAAACTGCTGTCCACAGCATGACGTATCCTGGTCATTTTCAGCCTTTGGCGACATGCACTGGATGAGGCTCATGCCAGAAAAATTCAGTTTCATATATATATATAATTTCATATCAAATTAAATACCAGAAGAAGAAATATAAAAAACCCAAGAAAGTTCATCAAGCTTACTCGAAGCATGGATTGTCGCTTCAGTAATTTACTGTTTAAATTTGGATTCTGTAATAAAAGTTAATCAATCCATATTACTGTATCCTGAACAATGTTCATCATGAGAAATCGCTGTACAAGGCTGTACAACACTCACTAGAAATCCAGATCAAATTCTGTATTTAGAAATATGGAGTACTAATTTCACAAGAGAGGTTCCTTGCTATCCTGGCAGTTTATTTGGTGGCTTCTAGAACAGGCGACTTATTGCATATTCTTTTGGAATGCACATTTTCATATATTTTTCCATTGAAAGCGTTCAAGAGAAGCAGAAATACATGCAATATACTCTGATTCTGGCAGATAGTTTCATTTTTGAGCATTTCATATTTCGTTCACCAATAAGGATTATTCAAAATGAAAACTATTCACACTCAAATCAAATCTACAATAGCCTGGCAGAATCCTTATATTCCTTTGCAGTTGTGGATAGATAAAGTGATATGGTGAGTATTTATATATGCTCAGAATATATGCATGAAAAATATAGCTAATCAGTCAATGTTTATAGTATATTTGCTTTTCTTTGATGAAGAAACTAGATAATTCGAATGGTATAACAAATAAAGAAGCAACTGCCATTTCGTAAAACCCTGGTTTCTTAGGATAATGTGTATAATTCTGATTTACCTACATGATACAAATGTCTTATTTTTTTCATGCATTCCACCAACTGACCAAATGTCCATCTTTTTACCTGTTTCTGAGCTTTCAATCACAAGTAACACAACAGAATGAGCATAGTATCTCAACTTTGGCGTTTGATCCTTTTTAGTAAACAACCTTTATTTCAACGAATTTGTTATGAGCTGAATTCATGGATTTTAAAATTACATTCATAAATGGACATTTAAAATGAGTAACATGAATTTTATACTGAATATTTCAATCAGTGAAACTTAAACCCTATCAATTTCACACATATTTACTATTGACCATAATGAACAGCCATCCTCTTGCAGCAGTTCATTCTCCTATTCGAAATTGATGAAAACTTGGTCTCGAGATCAATGAAAGATTTTTAATTTTGTATTATTAAACACTACACATCATTTCACATCACAATTAATATGCAATAGAACTCATTTAGTTATTCAATCATTAGGGAAACCTTCCAAACTTCCTGGGAAACCAAAATGCACTTTGAATTTTCCGTACTGCTACATTCGTAGATATATTCAATATTCTTGAAATCTTCATAATCTTGTTTGTTTTTTTTTGACATTAAAATAACATAACCAAAAAAATGAAATTGTCATATGACGTTAAAAATCGCGCATGCGCAAAAAATGAAAGAAACCGGATGGTGGGACTGCAACAGAGATATAACTCGGCTTCACTTAGTTAACATTAGCTCTTATCAGGTATTACTCATATTGGTATTAATATATATATGACCCCTACTCTTTGTTACAGCGCTTAAAACCAACGTTGGTATATAGGAGGAAGGTTACGAAATGTCATCATATCGATCCCTCCATATTGCGGGGGCGTCAATGAGGTTAAGGTGAAATTCCACGATATAGTAATATGCAAGGGGATTTCAGTTTCTGGTATCTGATTGGTAGATAACAACAGATAGCCAAAGAAGTACCTGCTTTCCTAATAAGATCTATGAATATTCGAGTATATTGAAAATCTAACTTTATGTGGTATTCAATACTGAATGTCAGTTGAGAAAAAGTGTGGATATACTCTTCGTATTTGTGTTTGGTTTGACAGATAATTCAACTCGATCTGATCTCGATATATGTGAAAATTGGAAACGAAAGCAAATGAAAAATTGATGACTGTGTATGGTTGGTGAAAATCCGAAAGGAATACCTGTGTTTAAAAAAAAAGTGGGACTGTTCCTCATGCAGTAAGAAAGTTTGCCAGAGTATGATATAATTACTCCTATATGAAGTGGAAAGTATTTGGGTTCACTAGTCGTTCAAAGATCTTTTTCCGAGGCCAAGAAAATGTTTGAGCTTTGAACGTTATCTACGTCTTCTAATGTATAGTGTTAAATTTATATAAGAATCCAAATGAACTTATGAACAAAATGCCTCTCCAAAGATATCGCTTTGTAATCATGCAACTAATTGTGATATAGTTCATTCATACAAAATGAGTACCATATGATTATTCGTGAATGACTGGCTGAATGCGCCATGGAGGAAGCAAAGGCCAATAACATAGAGAGAGATTCGTGAATGAAATCATGTAGTGTTTTTGAAAATAGCATTACTAAAGAAACTGATGTAATCATTTAAATGTAAAATCGGATTATGTAGCAGTTTTGATTAATAAGAGATGGGAATTACCCAAATTTATTAGGACTAGTGTTTAAACGTTCCTATTGAAAAGTGAAGGCTAAACTTCTTATTACTAAAAACTGCTGCATAAATCATTTGTTGTCAGTTTCTGATATATTCAATATATGAAAAAAAATCAAGTATTGTCAATTGAATTGTAGCAGTGGAAAGGTATAGAGAAATTCCTCTCGCAATAACCAAGATCAAGATTCATTCACTTTATGACTTTTTTGGATATATTTCTCATTTTAATATTTTCATGTATTCAACTCATTCTTTTTCAAATATTATCATTCAATTGAAGCTGTTTAGCCTATTATAACAAGTTAAATCTGAGTAAATATAGTTTAAATTATGAAAGTTAGAACCAGTGTTATTTTCTAGTCATATCTTCTCAAAAAAACATTCAATTTGATTTGGAGTTAGTGTAGCGGTTAGTGCTTGTGTCATGGTCAAAAAGATCTAAGATCAATTTTCCAATGAAAGTTTTTCTTTGGAAAATTGTTCTGGCATATTGAATCAGAATTCTGTCATGTTTCAAAATCGACAGTTCATTTCCTAGGAATGTGTTGCATTCTTGGAGTTTTTCCATCTTCTCCTTTTGTTCCTGGAATTCCTGTTGAATTTTTTAAAAATCCTCTTTCAGCTTTGAAAATTCTGAAACACATGTTTCTGATGCACCCCCTCGTGAAATCTCTTCCAGCACATTTTCTAAAATATATATACATTATATTTTACACTCCCCAAAAATACTTGAGAAAAATGTAAACCAACCAGTATTTTTTGTAAAATCTAGCTGTGATTTCTTTGCTGGAATAACTGAAACATAATGAGAAATCAAGCAAATATATCTACAAAATTAGGGAAAACGGTAAACCCGATTTTGGCAGAATTCACAATTTTTCAACAACCTCACTCGTGACTTAGGTTGGTCCTCTCCTGTTATTTCGCAATCATCTTCATAAAAGTGCTCCGAGAATATTCTCGAATAATTTGTCGGAATCCACGTATCGGATTTATTACAAAATGTTATCCAGTCTTGCCTTACAACATGATTCTTCGGAAATGAGTGAAAACTCAAGGCTTTACTTGAGCTTCATAGCCTTCCCCAAGTGTTCAAACAGCCCTTTACACAGCACGTGTTTTCCGTCATAATCAAAAAGTTTTTTTATACAACACAATAACTAAAACGAACAAACACCCAAGAAAAAACACCAACAACTTATCCTAATAGAAAGCTAGTAAAATATTACTTCAAGAAACTCCTTACACTAATGAAAATTGAACAAACGACTTGAAATACTTAAAAATGATTCCCTAAACTCCACAAAGACAAGACAGAATACACAACGCAACGCAGGATCAGGTATGCTGTGGGCTGTGACAACGCGACAAATCTATTACTTTTACAGCAGAGTAACAAAGACACCAAGCGACAGAGACAATCAGGAATCAGCCACATAAAACATATATGTTTGTGTGTTCTGTGACAATTTCTTTGCACTTTTTCTGTTTATCTTTGGTTCTATGGGGTTATGTCATCTATAGAGATTTTTAATTTACCCAATTTACCCCAGAATTGCCAACTTTGATTTCCCCAAATCCTGCCCCTAGCCTCAGGTACCCCTTCGCCTATAAACTCGTGACATTTCGTAACTTTCCTATATATGAACGTTGCTTAAAACTGCTTCACAAAATTTGACATTTCACAATGGAAACTGTCAATTCTCATGCAGCAGCTTTGAGCGCTGTAAGCTGTTAGACGCGACCAATTTCTGCGGCGTGGCGTGACCTGGGGCGTTTTCTTGCGGTCTTGTATTCAAAACTTATTCGTCTCTCCATTTCTCTCTCACTATTTAGCCGGCCGTAAGTGAGAGAGACGGAGACAAACAAATATGTTTTGAATACATGACCGCCAGACACGGATAATAGAGTATACGGTCGTTCAATGCCACGTCATTGACTTGTACATGTCACTGGGTAACCAATCAGAAAACATGATTGTCAGCCGGTGTCATTTTTAAACTTCAGCCCTGCTCAAATCATATTTTCTGATTGGTTACCCAGTGACATGTACAAGTCAATGACGTGGCATTGAACGACCGTATACTCTATTATCCGTGACCGCCAGACGCCAGAAAACGCCTTTGCCTGAAATCTGATTGACAATTGACACCATGAAACTTCAAAATAAAAACTGTCCAAAAATGAACCTTAGCTCAAATTTATCATGTCAGGAAGATTTTCTTTCAATTTTTTGAGAAAATTAATAAACAATGATATAAGATTTTCTTATTCGTCTAGAAGTTATTCAAGGAAGGTAGGTAGCAATAGTAATGGATCCTACAAAGCCGTGAAACATCGTCGACCTGATAAGGAAGGTAGGTACTATTATTCATTTACCTAGTTAGAATTTTTCATGATGCAACAATTATATTGCAGAAAACAGCAACTTAGTTTGGCGAGATCCTAATTTTGAATTGCTAGCTTCAAATGAATTTCCTCTATTCCTCCGTGGCAATATTGGCATTGCCTGGTACGATAGCCAAACAACAATCAAGACTCATCATGAGTTAATTATGGAACAGTTGGAGGATGTAATGATGAAGGTAGTCAGAGGAAATCAACCTGGTTTTTCATTATTTATTTTCCAGACCACTGATATAAACAATGATAATATGATATGCAGAGTCCAAATATGCCCTACACTATTACGCGAAACTGTTAAGGATTTGTTCCCTTATAGAACTTTGGAAGATCATTCAGAATTATCTGTAGTAACTATTACTTTGAAGCCAAATATCCAAGATATGAGGAGAAATAGGGAATTGGAAACTGAGAGACTTGCTCAAATGGTGAGAACTGAGGCCGTATAAAGACACATTCTAAAACATTTTTTAAAGTTTCTTATAGCTGCCAAAAATATTTGCGACAAGCTAAGAGCATCTGGCTATTGGGCAGACTTCATAAATCCATACTCTGGTCGACCATACTTTACTCCAGCTTCATTGAGAGAATTATACCAAACTGATGAAAAATTCAGATGCCTTGATTTTCAGATTTTTGAGATAAAAGATTGTAAAGTAATTGCGGGTGGTAATTCTCAAAAACATTTTGTAGGTAAGAAGTTGTAAATTCAATATAGTTTATGAAAAGATTTACCCTTTTTTCGTTTCAGGAAGCTTATTTACTAGTGCTCCTTGCAAGAAAAATCAGCTAAATTCAATATTCACCTAGCCGAATGAATTATATTGTGTATATACTCGTTATTGCTAACTGCAAAGCTAATAAAATTCAATTTGTAAATTGTTTTAATTTTGTATTGAACTTGGGCTCTTAAGATATGATAATATCAAGAGGCCTTTATTCTCAATTTAAATTCACCGCTTGTTTAAGAGATTATTTCCTTATATTCCTTCTCACCCAGCAAATTTCATTTTGAGGTGTTCAGAATGAAAAAAAATGGCGTTAGCGAACTGAATAATTTTTATTGACCTCTTTGGATTATTTGCATAACATGAGACAAGTCAATGGAACATCATGTAAAGATCATGATAATTTCGTCCCAGTGGAATTAAAAATAGTGTATAAATACTTTTGTCACAAATGATACATGTTTGGACTAACGTTAAAGAGATACAATATAGAATCATATAACATATAGTGAAAGTGGTGACATTAAGTATTCATTTTGAACATATTCAAGTTTGAACTAACGTTAGACATGAAATATAGAATCATATAACAGATATAATATAGTAATAGTGGCGACATTAAGTATTCATTGGAACATATTCGAGTGAATAGAAAGCATGCTGTATTAGGAATTTTTTCAGTTTTGATTTGAAAATACTGGGGCTTTGCAGTGACTTCAGGTTTCCAGGCAGTAGGTTGAATAAATAGCCGCCAGCATATAGGGGTGATTTTCTATGCTGCATTGTGTTGATTTGATGTGGACGGAATTCATCCTGTCTTCTTGTATGGTATTCATGGAATTCGCCATTCCGGTGTTGTTGTGTGTATAGAGTGATGATTTGTATAGGTGAATGGAAGTAAATGTTAATATGCCGTTTTGAATGAATATGTCTCTACAGGTCTGTCTATAGTACAAGTCAAACAGCAGTCTTATAAACCTCTTTTGTGAAATGAATATCCTGGAGGCTTCTGTAGCCCTGCCCCATACAATAATACAATTGCTTATAGTGGTGTATACCAAGGCATAGTACACATTACTACTATTAATGCAGTCTCATTATATAGTTAACAGGGACAGGAACTTTCTTACAGAATTTGCAAATTTGACACCGAAAACAAATGCATGAACCAAGAATATTGTACCGTAGAGAAACAACAGTAACTGCACTTCCTTTGATTTTTGATATCCCAACCAAAGAGTATGTCAAGTAACAAGAGATGAATGCTTTGTTGAAACATTCGATATAGATTGCACATGATATTGGGAGGAAATATGTTACAGCATTGACAGAGATACTGATTAATACACTAGAAAAATAGCACTGGTAGTATTTCAAATTTGTACAAAACAGAAATATACTAAGAAAATTAATATTGGTGATTATCTGTTTCCAATGATACTTTATATATTTTTGATGGAATGAACTATTGACACCCTTTTACTATTTAATATTTCATCAGAAAACTTTCATTGATACAAAATCTTGATGTTTTTATTCCTAGGATTGAAGTCCCTGAATCAGACACAATCTTTCAAAGTTATGAATTTATTGTTTTCATCAATTTTTCCGAAACCACACCAGAAATGCTATGAATTTGGTGAAAATGGCTACAATTGGTAAACAATATTTTAAACAAATAGGAAATTGATTCAAACTAGAAATTTTGCTCGATTTCAGTTTCGCATATATATGAGTGCTGGGGGCTAAGGAGACTTATTAGGCCTCGCCACCAAGTCAAGAAGTCTTGAGAATGGCTCCAAAGTGGGAGCCGAAACGTCAAAAGAAGAAAAATTCCAGACGCGGTTCATCCGGAAGTTCCAGACAGCATGTGTATATATATATATATATATCAGAGGAACTTGGGTATTATATTAAATTTTGATTAGTAAAACTGGAACATTCGTCTAGTGTATTCATTGCCAAGTAGTCTAGTCTCATTGTTGGTTAGGCTAAAAAACAATAACGTGATGCTTCACCGTTTCATTAGTTATGATGGATAGTCGTTTATCATTTGTAATATAAGGTGATTGTTGACCAACACTGAGGAATGAAGCTGAGGTCAGCTGGTGGTCTAGGGTTCTACGGTTTTGTCATATATTCGATGGGGCTATTTCATCACTGGATCGAGCAGCGGTCGGGGAATTTTTCTGCATAGATGATCTGATTCATCGACCGGCCCGGCAGCACTGTGAGTTTTTTTGGGTTCCCCTACAGTTGAAATAGCAAATGCGCTACCGTAAAAATTAGTTAGACGCCCCAGAGCGCTTCAGCTCCTAATATATAATTCGCCGACTCTTGCACAAGGTTCTGCCTTCTGGACGCACTCGTAAGAGTATTTGTTGGGAATTCGACTAAGGTATGATTTTTTCTCTATCGTCGGTCAAATAATAGGATCTTACCATCCAGTTTTCTCGTCCCAGTTGTAAGGGTCGCAACCACCTAATCAGCAGAATACTTGCAGTGGACTTTATCTTGAGGGTTGAAGTGATTAGTGATTACCGTATAGCCAGATCACGAGTTTTTGTTCACCTTACGATGTTGACACGTAGCGAGAGAGTGCCGTAAAAATCGCCGGTTTTCGCAGGGAGACGAAAGCTGTACTGTGTCGATCACCTTATCATTGACCATGAGCGGGGAAATATAATATATCCAAGACTTCCCAGTTTACGATAAGTGATTATTGAATTCATCATATGCGAAATTATACTTATGTTTTACTTCTTATATAGGAATAATAAGAAATGTATATGTATACACAAAAGAAATCGAGTATGATGAATATTCATCAGTATTTAACAAAGGGATAATTCAGAAACATATCAAAAACCTGTATATTTATTGTTGAATAATTTAAAAAAACAAGTATGTCTTGTATAATTTTCCATTAATTCATATTATGTAACAAGGATATCTGACCTATAGAAATCCTATGGCAGGACGGCACTCTAATAATTATACAGGCTGATTCACGGTGGACAGCACATTAGACGTTTCTGGTCAACCAGACCCCGGATCACTTCTAAAAAATTCATTGGAGATCATATTCGGATATTCTCTATCTCTACCACAGACCGGGGATATTGGTCTGTGTTCTCCACCCAACTAAAATATTTTTGACAATGCGATGTTGCCACTCTATTAGAAAATAGTAGCAACTTTGATGAGAGAAATGTGAATATTCAACATTCCCCCCCCCCCACCAAAATAAAACGTATTTTAAACGCAAAGATTGACACAAGGTCTTTGCAAAATACCTTTGGGTCGTACGAATAGTAGCCCATCACCTCCAGAAAAAAAATTCCAGCCAATTTCCATTGGAGTTGAGGAACTGATTTATTTCCACCACGAGATCTCCAGGCTTCAAATTTTCAATTTCATTCAACCATTTTTGTCTTTGTTGCAAAGTTTGCAAATATTCATGTTGCCAACGCTTTCAGATATATTTCTGAAAACGCTGGATTAATTGTCATGCAACAGTCCAATTGGTTTAATTTCAAGGCGGAGAGATCAGGAGGAACGGAAGTAAGAGGTTCCAAAGTCAGAAAGTGACTTGGAGTCAAGACAGATAAATCATTGGGATCGGCGCTTGGGGGACACAACGGCCGAGAATCGAGAATAGGTTTCACTTGCACCAAAAGGGCAGTAAATTCTTCAAATGTCAACACTTGACTGCCTACTAAACGAACTAGATGGGATTCTATATACCCAAGGGGGGGGGTTTCAGGGGTTATAACCCCCCCCCCCCCCCGAAATAGACCCGAAATTGAATAGTTAACGATTACTACCAAAAGAGCAAAACACAAAACACATGCAATATTAACATTGCTAATTGCTATAAATAATATTCGCCCATGCTGCATGGTTCGTTTTTGTCATTTTATCCGTTACACTGCACTCTGAAAATTAGATATCAAGTTATAATAAATTGTGTTTTAGGAAAATATTTTTTGGTTAGTTTGAATAAAAATCAGTTTCAAATTTTTATATTTTTTAATATATGTATATATATATATATATATAAAAAAAAAAATATATATATATATATATATATATATATATATATATATATATATATATATATATATATATATATATGCTGGCTGGACCTTCCGGTTGATCCGCGTCTGGAATGATTTTCTTGTCTACGTTTCGGCTCCCATTTCGGAGCCATTTTCAAGACTGAGTGACCTTGCCTCTAGGTCTGAGTTGTCTTACTAGCTGGCTATCATCACTGGAGATCGAGGATCCTCGATCGTAGACAAGAAAATCATTCCAGACGCGGACCAACCGGAAGTTCCAGCCAGCACATTTTCTGACCGCGCATGTTAGCATGAAGATTCTCACGGACGAAGTATGATGAATTGTGTTTTCGGGTTTCATTCCGTGTTCTGTGGTTTTGATCCTCTGAAGGATAATTTTGTTGAGTCGAGTTCGGAGGTCGAAACTCAATCATCACCTAGAAGATGGCAAATGAGACTTTGCCGAAACGTTGTGAAAATTATCCTAGAGGATCAAAACCACAGAACACGAAATGAAACCCGAAAACACAATTCATCATATATATATATATATATATATATATATATATATATATATATATATATATATATATATATATATAGAGAGAGAGAGATGTACTTTCGAACTTCGAAACTTAAAATTGAAAATCAACCCTCCATCCCCGAAAAAAAAATCTGGGTACGCCCTTGATTCTTCCACTCACTCAAACCATTGAAATGGGGGGGAAGTAGGAGTATTGAACACAAAAGAGATTTTCTTCTGTTCAGCAGCTTCTTTCATTAAATCTCGGGCTATACGAGAATCACCACGAAATTATAGTACCACCATCGCTATTAATTTGAGAACAACGCCCTCTTCTTGCAATAAATCGTCGGAGTGCGGCAAGAAAAGCATCAGCAGAGAGACTGGACACTGGCTCTAAATGTCTTGCCTTGGTGGCAAAACACACGAATAAACACATGTAAGCTTTCAGAGACTTGACTTCCCGGACTTTTGAAGGAGTCACCGGAAAAGGACCACTGTAAATCTACCCTTACAACAGTTACATCTAAGAAAGGTTTAATACGATCAATTCTAAGTGACGGCAGATTTCCCATAAATGGCTCGATAGGAGAGGGCTTTACTCTGAAACTCCATATACATCTATCTAGACAAGACATGACGAATAGCTCGCCGAGGGGGCGAAATCCAAAAATTTTGAGAGTAAAAAATGCACACTTTTCAAAACAGGATATGCTACACACTTCTGATGAATATACCTACTCAATGAATTGAACGATGTTCTCGAGGCAAAATGGTGGGGTGTTTATGATTATCTTCCAAACCTGAATGTAAATCTACCCCCCCTTCCCTGAGAACACCATCTTCTCCTATAAATGGATTTAATTTTCTGAAGGGTTTATTCAAGGGCATATAGAACCTTCAATTTGGTGGATTCCATTGGGGAATTAATTTTGGTGAACTGTTTTTACAAGCACTACCCACCATTGAAGCCTTTTATGTAATTCACTTTCGGTGAATCTATCTTATTTGTGGGATTTTTGAGATTGTAGAGAAAACGCATGATATATATATATATATATATATATATATATATATATATATATGCAATAATTATACGTTTGATTTTGTCATGTGGAGGAAACTTATCCAACAGTACGTCAAGAGCATCTATATAGGGA
Source organism: Zygogramma bicolorata (assembly GCA_032362365.1). Lineage (NCBI taxonomy): Eukaryota > Metazoa > Arthropoda > Insecta > Coleoptera > Chrysomelidae > Zygogramma > Zygogramma bicolorata. Next base: position 330,510 of record JAVJAQ010001406.1, read on the forward strand.
AACGAATATTCCTAAGGCAACCTGTTTACTTTCCAGCTCTTCGGATACAAGAGACTTTATATAGGCCATTTATCTCGGGATACCCTCCATCAAACTGAGTCCATCAAACAAAAGAGGATGTGATACCAATACTGTGAGGTTAAGATGTAACCAACATTCTGGTGGAACGTTACCTTGTATGAGACTGACGCGATTTGAAACAAATGGCTTCGCCATTGAGAGGCGCAGAAGACTTTATATCTACGATCATGCTTCCATATCGAATCACTCCAAGCAAATATTTCACCTATTTGGAGCACAGATAAGTACCTTTTGAAAAGAAATCGTTTCAAATTCCAATAAAGCACATAATTCATGATTGAGTTTTCAAAGGAGCCACTTAAGACTTGTCACAAACGAGTCGAATTTCAATATTTCCGTCAGAAAGACAGAAACGCAAATACACAACAGCAAAAAAACCCTTCTCAGCCCAACTATCAGACTATCAGCAAAGGGCGAAGCCATGGATTTGCCAAGGAGATAAACTGAGAGGGGGAAACAACGAGGGATGGTTAAATTTGAAAGATCTAGAATTTCTTTCACGCATATTCGACCCATAACTCTGAAATATTAGAGGGAGGCGTTCGATCCTACTCTAAACCCAAAATCCACAATTGGTGTATGAAACATTGAACAAAAAAGAGACAGGGGATAAAAATCTCAAGGGATCAAATATGGGAGCGACTTCAGATAAAATTATTCTTTTGGAGCAACCCTCATATTCACAGGTTGAACATGTCTGGCATATGTCTAGATATGGGTTCCATCTGAGATCTTTACAACGTTCATGCAAAGAAGATTTACATATAACGAACTGTAAATATTCTTAGGTTCATGGCAGCACTTCACTGGTTAGCGCATTCGCTCACACAGTTTTATTAGGCATTCCAGATACTTGTCAGAAATGTCAAATAAACCGAAATGAACCAATCGGCGGCATCTGCCCCCCAGGAACTTTCGTTTGTTTTCTTTTTTATAAGTGTGTGATTGGTTAGAACTGGTATTTGCCCCCCAGACATAACCTGATCTGGAATGCCTAATTGGATTCATCTGTTGGGTATACCGTGATTTTCAGCCAATCGGATAGCAGCCTCAAGATATTTGTGTTTTTTTTATAAATACTGGTTTTCTAGAAGCAAGTATAATTCCTGAGTCAAGGATTATCTCAACGAACCTATTCAAAACACAATTTACGGCAAAATTTCTCTGACGAATATTTCATGTTGGCAACTTGCAACGAAATCTTTTATTCGATGTTGGTTTGGTACAAGGACAGTAAACTATTATAGAGGATAGCCAGTTCCCTATACTGCAATGTTATCCTGTCAACTGACGTCACCTCGATTCCTTCCGTAGTTTATATGTACATTTCGTGATGCAGTGGAACTAATATGATGAAGTTCGAGCTACTCTAACGAAGCGACTGTTGTCAATTTCCATCAATGCCATGCCATATGCTTGCCATCTTTTATTTTCATTTCCTTGAAATAATTGTCCCAATATAGGTATAATGAGTATTCTTATGTCATAATAGTTAATGACATGAATTCATAACAATTGAAATGACTAGCAATAATAAAACAAAACATTAGTATTGTGAATCTGTTTTTGGTTATGTTTACGGAATCGCGATGACGTCAATGACAGCATAATGAAATTGGCGAATCGGGCCATCCTCTGTAAAAATAGTTTACTGTCCTTGTCCTTGGGTTTGGTAGACATGAAGACATGATAATTCACAGTGTTGCCGTAGGAATTCCGTATTTTGTGTTCGTCAAAATTTGTGACGATTCATGATTGGTCCCTCGAAACAAAATATTGAATTTGTTTTAATTTTTTTTTAGTTCATTTCAAAGCTTTGAATTTTGACGTTTGACATATTCTTCAGATGGATTTTTCATGAAATAGAATAATTTTCAAAATGGCGATAACGTTGCCAAATGTTGTATATCTATCTCTTTCGCATCAGTACAGTTTGCAATCTTTTCACTCCATCTAAACATCGTTAGCCGCCATTGTATAAATATCGAATGGAGTGATGAGTTGCTTGTCGCGCCTTATTTACATAATTTGTGTTTTTCGAAAAGATCCGAATTCGATATGGTGAAACTCTCCTTCAGAATTTATATCAGTACTAAAGATAGCCAGTGAATTTTCTAGTTCAAGACAACAATCGATATTTTATCAATGTTGCAAAGGTAACCTCTTTTGGATTGGACAGCTAAACCCAGAGGTATCCTATTGTGTTGTGATTATTTCTATCAATTGAAGAAATAAACTGACTATTTTACCAACTACCAGTTATTTTTACCTCACAGTATTTAAATTCAATGATTGGAGTACTCAATTTCTATGAAAAAAAGATAATTGGTTTGATGTCCATTACATAGTATTCATTCCAGTGAAAAACATGAGCAAAAGGCGAAGAGCTAGTTCAGTATCATATAGGTACCTAGAGGAGGACTCTTTTGACAGTTTTGAAGCTTCTACAAGTAGTGGCCCAACTATGCGTAAGAGAAAGAAATACTTTGATCCTGTGAGTATCCACAACAAAACAAAAACATTTTTTCAATTCTTCAATTTATTGTGTTTAAGATGGAGGCATGCCAGCAACTGATTGATATACTGAGAAACCATAAAAAAGAAGATGGTTCTCTACTCAGTGAATCCTTTATTAGAGCACCGAAACGTAGACAAGAGCCAGCTTATTATGATGTTGTCACCAATCCAATAGACCTGTTGAAAATACAGCAAAAGTTGAAGATGGATGAATATGATGATATAGATGATTTGCAGAGTGACGTAGAATTAATTGTAAATAATACGAAGGCTTTTTATAAAAAGAATTCTCAGGAGTTCAAGGATGCAACAGAGCTCTGGGATTTATTCATTTCCAGTAAAAATAAGTGAGTTTTTGTTGTGTTTATGATTAAAAGTAAATGAATAATTAAAGAAGATATACCTTCAAACAAATGAAAGATCAATATTTCTATTCAACTGAGTACCTGTTACTGATTTGGACATTTTTTGCAGAATAATTGGTGTGGAAGAGGAACCAAAACCCCCTGTAAATAATAAACAACCCCTAGTGAAGAACTCTAAACGTAATGTTAGTAAAATAGAAACTAAGAACAGCATGAACCATGACGAGGATAACAGCCCTGAATCTTCAACCTTTGAAGAAGATGGGGTGAATCCTTTTGAAGAGCTTTTTGAAGCTGTAATGACAGCCAAAGACGATCATAAAAAGCTACTTCATCCAGCGTTCCAGTTGCTACCATCAAAGAAAAAGTATCCAGATTATTACGAGGTGGTGGAACAACCTGTAGATTTAAAAATGGTCGCACTCAAAGTACAGAATAACAAATACAAGTTTCTGATTGAGATGGAGAGAGATCTGCTGTTGATGTGTAAAAATGCTTGTCTGTACAACGAACCAGGTTCCCAGATTTACAAGCAGGCCAAAGTACTAAGGAAGGTGAGAATACTTTCAAGTCATGCTGAAAGGCCATTGTTAACTGAAATAATTCATAGTATCTGAGTATTTGACAATTAGTTTGTCATATTTGTCATATCCATAATGTCAGTGCATGTGTTATCAAAAATTAAAAAAATAAATAGAATTTTTAGTGAAATTCAAATAGAGACGACCTCATTGATTCAATAGGTAGACCCTGCCAGATTTTCCAAGTCTTGCGCCAAAAATTCATTTTGAATATTTCTACTAGGTCCACTGTGATATGAGTATAACTTCATCTTATCCAATGAATCAAATTGTAACATATATATTTATCATTATACCTATCTGGTAACACCATAATTACATGCTTATTTAGCGCTTGCAATTGGACTTTTTCCGTGCTCCCGCATGGAAAATTTTACAGTGTGATAGTATCATTAGCTGCCTACTTACATTTCAAAATGAAATATGTTGATGACAGTGCCCTAGAACGAGGTAAATGATGCTTGTTGTGTGACAATATTCGCATATTTAGTATAGACATTACGGCCTTTGTGACACTTTTCCATATAACATGATGCGGAATACATTAGAGAGAAAAAGGATATGCACATTGAAGTGATATTGCGAAAGACAGAATGATAATTCTATACTTGAATTACTCTATACTTCTTAACCCCTCTTTATCTGCTACATTGAGGAATTCGCTTAGAAGTTATACTTGTAGTATTTTATATTGCTCATTCCGAGTCCTCTCTCTCTTAGGGCTAGTCCATTAGTTGTAATATCTATGATATTTAGTGGAAAATAAATGTGTTTTTCAGTAGACTTGAATCATGTTAATGAAGGAGCTTACTTGAAGAAATGCCCCTTTCAGTAAAATAATAAGACAGCTTCTATTGATTTATTGATTTCATGTCATACTAGTTGATTAGTGTATTTTTGAAAACTGTCGATAGAGATCAATTACCCTAACACCAAACTGATTTTCGTAATCAACTCACTTTTCACTAATGAGATTAGCACCTTGGTTGATAATAATAATAATAATAAAACCTTTATTGTGTCATAATATGCATGAATTTGATAAGTACATTTGAAATTATATTAACTAAGCCAATAAACAAGTAAAAACATGATGCAAACAAACTGACAGGATTAAAATTTGATCATATTTAGCTACCCATTCAAGATAGCCTGTTCGAAATTCTTATTCAATCTGAAAGCAGATCAATTCAGAAACTCTTGGCAAGTGATTAGGCAGATATGCCATGAATCAGGAAAATGATACTTCAAAAGTGGAGAACGACGGCATAGTGGACAAAGCATGTTTCATCAAGTATGAAGAGTTGTAGTACTGTTTTGACACGTATACAATGATTTTGCATTTTTTTCAGTCTCGTACGCCCTTTATGTGAAAGGCTGGATTCAGACAGATCCGAAATCCGATCGTACGACGATCAGATAGCTTTCTGATTGGTCAAAATTTGAATTTCGGATCTGTCTGAATCCAGCCATGGACAAGGCCCATACACTATATGAGCATAAATTGGTGTAAAAAAGGCTAAAAAAATTGCAGAGCATTTTTTTAGTTGTCTAGATCCTGATTGAAGGAAGTTAATTTTTTCAAATACAGATTGGTTCTTCTTGCAATGACACATAATTTTATCAAAAACTTGAGCTGCTGGTCAAAAATGACGCCAAGACATCTCGCAACATAGGAAATAGGTTCGTTGTCAATATGTTTAGGAAATTCCCTGGGTGAATTTTCTATACTAGTTGAACCTATGGGAATATTTTAACTTTTGGAAGCTTTCAGGAGTTAAGAATTTTTTTCAGTCCACCTCTTGATAGATAACAAATAATTGTTTATTTTTGATACTGATAAAGTGATATGAGTTCGGTGACAGGATAAATGATCTGTATAAAAAGTTCCCACTTTTACACCAAAGGTTCAAACTTGATTTTTCATATTAACATCATCAATATACCTATGCCATTTTGAACATGTGCTCTCAAGTATTCGAGCAAGACATTTACGTGAATTGTGAAATGTAGGGGCCCTTGAATCGAACTTCGAGATACTTAAATACCAATCAATCATGTCTTCACATTGCTTTATAAAATTCAACCAGATTTTTTTTCTTGTTTCAGATCATACAAATGAAGCGAATCGAAATAGACCAAGGCAAATCTCTGCCAGCCACCCCTAACACAAACTCTGCCCCAGTCAAAAACAGTGCCAACAGAAACACCGGTACAACGAATTCGAACAGAAATTTCTCCCAATCGTCGAATAAGAACACGCCCCTCGTCAGAAACACAGTCAACAAGTCTACCCCTAATTCCAGGAATGCCACCCCTAACGCCACTCGCAATTCTGGAGCGACAAACGGCAACAGAAGTAGCAGCACCACCCCTGTGGGTGGGGGTAAGAACAACGCCACCCCCTTGGGCGGTGGTAGGAACAACGCGACGCCTAAGCACGGGGGGACGCATAGCACCAACAGGAACAGTTTAACGCCAGGTTCGAATAAGAGCGGGGAGGCACCGAATTCCATTCGATTAGCGGGTTCCGCGAGCAGGCAAAAGAGGAAGAAGGGAACTAGTTTATCGGCAGCGACGTCCGTTTTGAAGGACAATTTCTCGGACGCGGAAGGCGAGCCTGAGGAAGACGTGAGTTTGTTTAATGGATTTCTGTTAGCCTCACTTCACTTTATGGGTGTTTGTTACACCGCACCGATCGAAAGTGATGAATGTTTGATTCACCGTGAGTGCCAGCAGCACATCATAATCTCGCTATTCATGCGTAAGAGAGGAAGAATACTGAAGATCTGATTTTCAGTAGGGATATATGATATATCTACTTGTTTTTAGGTTCATTGAGGCAACATGAATATGCTATTGAATACATTTTGAAGGCAGGTCAATGACCATATTCCAAAGGTCATCTTGTCATCTATTTTGGTTAAAACACGTTTCAGAGAAATGCCAAAAAATATTTAAAATAATAATATCAGTTTATTTCAGAAAATGTTTACAGGTTTAACAAGAAACATTGAAAACATAGAATGAAATGAAGTCACAGATATATACAAACTAAAATAATTGTGTATAAATAAAAGACATATAATCAAAATATGTGATCTAAATAATCTTTCATATCGTACGGTTCAATATCTATTAATATCATTTTTATTGTTCTTTCGAATTTATGGATACCATTCAGGGTTTTAATTTCATCAGGTAATTTGTTAAAAATTTTGTACATGTATAGTGTGGATTATTTTCTGTAACAGTTAGCCTGTGAGTAGGATAATTGATATTTTTCGTTCTTGTTTCGTATTTATGTGGAATGTTGTTTGCCAGGAATGATTCTCTGTTTTTAAAAAAGAAAATCAAACAGTCATAAATATACATTGCCATGATGGTCATTAAATCATTGTCTCTGAAGCGACCTCTACATGATTCTCCATATGGCATGTTCAAAATAATTCTGATAGCTCTTTTTTGAATAACAAATACCTTCTGAGAATTCCAGCTGATTTCCCAAAAAAGAATTCCATATTTTGTGACTGATTCGATATTGGCTTGATAAATGATCTTCATTGACTTGGAATGTAGGTATCTATTCAGGGTTCTGATGGCAAACACAATTGTATTGAGTTTTGTACACAACTTTTCTATTTGTTCAGACCAGCTTAAAAACTCGTTGAAATGAACAACCAAAAATTTTGTACTTTGAGATCATTGTGTGTTTAAGTTGTCCATTTTGATGGTCGTAGGACATTCTAATTGAAGTTGTCTTGTGCGAAACAGAATTGTGTTCTTTTTTGAATCATTTAGCTAGAGCTTGAACCTTGAAACCATTTTTTTGTTTGGTTGAAAAGATCATTGGCATTCTGTATCATTTCAGGAAAATCTTCTTCGCCACATAATAGATTTGTGTTGTCTGCATAATTTGTTATGAATTGTTGTTTCTCGATATCTGCTACACACAAATCATTCATGAATATGATGAAAAAGATAGGACCAACAATGCTGCCTTGTAGTATTCCAATATTACACGATAACATTTCTGACTTATAGAGATTTCCCTGATTTTTGATACAGACCCTTTGGGTACGTTCTGTGAGGTAAGATTCGGCCCATCAAATCAAATCAAAATATACTTTATTATCAGAAGATTTTCATCTCATTGATAAAGTCATGATAAATATACAATAGCGTGTAAAATAGATGAGTATGTATCAACAAGTATGTGCTACAACATCGTCACAATTATAATAAAGACATAATCACAAAACTAGAATGATAACAAGACGAAAGAAACATATCAAATAAATTAAAAATAATAAATATGAATAGGATTTCCTTAAGGTTCAAGTATAATTTGACATACAAACATATACACGTATATACACTTACATACACACATCGACATATCAACTATATATTCCAATCCCTGCTAAGAAACTCTTGTACACTGTAAAACACCTCATCGATTAGAAGGAGTTTGACAGATCCCCTGAAATGGGATGGCGAAACGATGTGTTTGTAAGTTGCAGGCAAATGGTTGTACAGTTTGATTGCACTATAGATCACAGAGTTCTTTGTTAAATTTGAAGACGGAATAGGTAGTCTCAGATTGTTATTTTGTCGAGTGATACCAGCCATTGCATCGTATGATGCTCTGTTTTTGTGTACCAGACACACTGTTTCCAGAATGAATAAAGACGGGAGAGTCAGGATTTTCATTTTGCCGAAGAGTGGTTTACAAGATACTCTGGGTCCAACTCTGCAAAAGTAGCGAACTGCCCGCTTTTGTAAAACAAAGATAGTTTTGAAGTTTTGTTGGTTGCCCATTTCCAGGCATTCCCTCTGATGCCATACATTTTCAATTTGATCAGTAAAAGATTTTTGTCTAAGCAGTCATATGCTTTAGAAAGATCCAAAAACATTCCAAAAGCTAGTTGCTTACTTTCCAAGAAGTATACTATATTTTGAAAAATTGCTGACATTCGTAGTGAGCAATTGACACTTATTGAAGTTAATCAACTGAGAACAATAAGCTAATTCAAATTTTTTTGAAAATCTTGGTGGAACGCTTATGGGCCTATAATTTTCCATTAATTGTGGATCACCATTTTTGTGTAAAGATTTCACTAGAGACAATTTCAGTTGTTCGGGAAATATTCCAAATTTCAAAGAGTTATTTATTACTTAGGCAAACCCTTTCAAGATTTCTGATATACTAGATATAATAATAATAATATATCCAATTTTTTTAAGAACATTTACAGCAATGAATTAGTAACAAATTGTTGCCCAGAGCCAAAAGCTATGTGGGCACTTTGAATGAAAGGTAACATGTGAAACGAATGAAATAAAATGAAGACATTAAAAGAAATTGTTGAATATTTATCATGAAAAGATCATATTGTGGTATAAGTGATATACAACATTATTGAACTGTTGGAATAAAAATTTTCGAAAAAATTATTTATTTTATTATTTAATCAATTTTATTAGTGAACTTGAAATGGTTAATGTACTCCTGACCTCTAAAACGAAGCACTTTTAAAAATTCAGCTTTGTGCAAAATTTGTTGTCACATCACACATCATAGTACAACATAGTGGAATGACTGTCATCCTTTCAATTGAAATTTCAATATAATAGTATTTCCTCAAAATTTTGTAATTCCACCTATCCACAATAATATAAATGCATCTACTAACTATTTAGAAACATGATTATTCTTCAGAGAAAAAGAAGTTTTAAAGAACCGATTTTTGTTTTTTTCTTTCCGAGTCATTGAGTAGTTTCTCAGATATCGCCAGTAGGTGTAAGTGATTCAGACCAAATTTAAAGTATTTGGAATGTTGAAAAATTTTTGATACAGATGTTTGATACCTAATTCAGTTGGGGTGTTGATTGTGAAATTATGAACTTCGGTTTGTTCCAATAGAAATCCTTACAAATCTGATGAGAACTGAGGTATTTGACTTTTTGGGAGTACTACAGGTGAAGATCAAATAAGAAGTAATTCTTCAAAACTGATCTGAACTGACTTAATGCTGCCTGTGGAACTTGAAGTGCTCAAAATGTTTGAAATATCAAGTAATGTGTTTGGTGATTTATTCGAAATTACAATATTTAATCAGCATATGGGGTACTGCGTCGAATACCATCCTGAAACCACTGAAGTCTTTACAGAATAAAGCAATTAAATGCATTTTTCATTTACCTTATTTGGAACCAACAAGGAATATTTATAAACCAAATCGTCTCCTCGACATCAATTCTGTTTATAAACTGAAAATATGTACTATTTTGCATTCTATTGTGACTAATAGGAAACATTCTATTATGAAATTTTTTAAATCTAACAGTGTACATAACCACAAAACAAGGCAGTTCAATAATTTGTTAACAAAAAATCTCAAGACTGAATTTTCCAGAAAATCTATTTTCATTAAAGGTGTTATCACATATAATGGATTGCCCACTGGAATAAAATGTTTTTCTCAAATGACCAAATTCAAATTTGCTATGAAGCGTTATTTGTTAGAATAATTTTTTTTTGAAAAATTATTTTATTCTTTTTATTTTCGAGTAATAAACAATTCTGATTGAGTTTTTTAATAAATGTATTATATAAATATTCCCTATATATAAACTGTAGTTTCTTAGGAATAAATAACTGTTATTATTATTTTTATGAAGAAAATCTGTATTCATTTGTAGGAATTTGATTGATACAAATTTATATATGTTGAACGAATTAATTTTGTGTTTTCTATGCTATTAACTGATTTCCGTAATTTTCCATCAGCCACGGGCCGCCGCAGCTGTGGACCTGAACAATCCGCAGTGGAAACTCTTCGAGTCGGTCAGAACAGCGATTGGAAGCAATGGCAACCCCTTGTGTGACCCTTTTTGGAAGTTACCATCGCGTCGTCTTTATCCAGACTACTACAGGGAAATAAAAAATCCCATGTCGCTCGGTCAGATAAGGAAAAAATTAGTTTTGAAACTGTATGGAACTGTCAGTGAAGTGGCCGGTGATTTGACGATCATGTTCGAAAACGCCAAAAAATATAATATTGCCACATCCAAGTTATATAAGGTAATGCTCAGGTGTAGGTACTCGATTTATTCAATGTTGACTTGTTCCACTTCTGACAGAGTGTCTGGCCTAAATGACCAAATTCACATTTTAACCATTCTATGTATATTTATATGTGGTTGCCAAACTATTTCAATTCATTGGAATGATCGAGTTTAGAGAATGTCTTTTTCGAAAAATGTCTGGTACAACGATATTCCTTTCAGGATGCTGTAAAGCTGCAAACGTTGATGCAGGCGAAAGTTCAAGAACTACTTGATGTTGATCAGGTAACACAAAGAGTCACTAACAAAAACCGGAAGGTATGCTACTGCACTGCTTATGTCTTGATTTGTGTGTAACCTATTCCTTTTGTTGTGTTTCTATTGTTACTTGAAAATATCACTGGAATTGTTTTGCAATGGAATACCGAATAAGATTTTCACTGAGCAAATTCTTATTTTACTATTCTCAGAATTAATTATCTAATTGAATGACTAGTGAAAGTTGGAAAAAGCTAAATACTCTTCGAAACAATGTTCTCACACTAGAAAATGCAGAATAAAGGGATGAATAAAATGATCTATAAAATATAGAAAAAAATATTTTCTATGGTTATTTTAATTTTTTTATTAAATATTTTTCTGAACCGAAACAAATGGGTACTAAAAAGAGTTTCTCTTCCGAAAAATTGAATTCGTTTGAAAGGCGTTTTCTTTTTTCACTCAAACATTAAAAAAAAAGTTGGCTTTATTGGTCTCGAATGAGTAATATTATTGGATATCGAAAAATTCAAATCTGGCCTTAACGTGATATTGGTTTTGAATTAATCTCCAAGTGAGACAAATTATCCTTATGAGTAGAGGCTTTTCTCAGCGTTTTTTACTTGTTTGATATTTGGTATTTTAATTTTAATATTTATCATTCATTTCCAAATATTTGATACTAATTTTGAGTCGTCTCAAATTTAATGAACAGTTTCTAGTAGATTGTGATTCAGTCAACCTTTTTCATACTGATTGTTTTGAAATGAAATTTCAATTCGTGTTGAGAACTCTATCGTTTATTCAAGCAATCAATTAATCGAACCCCTGCAGATCTTTGTTTTATTAACTTTCAATTGAATGATGGACCGTGTCAGTTGAGCTATAATATGCGAAAAATGTGAACATTTTCTTATAACAACTGAAACACAACTGTAGTGTTAGTGCTTTGCTGTACTTCGATATTTAACGCTTGCCGTTGCTATTACCACCCCTCTCACCAGGAGGATTTATTATTTGAATCATATTCAGTTAGGGTATGGCCTTTCAGCTTTTCACAGAGAACACAGGTACTGAAGAAACGCCGGTGAGAAGAAAACCTGGGCCTAAGCCAAAAAACCCCACGCCAGGCTCCCAAACTCCGAGCAAGGGAAGGCCACCTAAAGATTCCTTTTCTCTCAAGAAGAGATTGCACACCTTGGCCAAATATATGTTGGATTATACGGTAAGTGACTTGTTGGAATGGTCGATGAGATGTGTAAAAGCAGTTCAAATAACTTTGGAGAGGCTTGGGTTTTGGAGCAAAGTTGAAAAACATCTTGTTGAGAATAAATTCAACAAATATTTTTCTGTTTTTTTTTATTCTCTCAAATGGATTCATTTCTTGAAATTGTTATATTTATATAATATAATAACTTGTTTGGATTGATATCCTAATGAAGATTTCAATAAAGGGAAATTTTCTGGCATTTGAGTTTAGACAGGAAATCATTCCACCAAGAAATTTATTTATTGAAACCAACAACAGAATGGTTTCGATAAGGTTAATACAGTGGGCGAGTTTTGAAATTTAACAGTAATTCCATCACTGATGCAGTGACGTCATTAGACAAATTGACACTGATGGATGAGATTTATGCATAAAAAAAGAAAGCTTTCTAATGTTACAAAAATTACAAATAGCTGACAAATGATAACAAAACCAAAAAATATTTTTCTCTGGTAGGTGACTCACTTCAGATTGACAAAAACTGCATTTAACATATACAATTCCACAAAATATCAAACCAAATTAAATCATTTGTTTTAAGATTTTATTGTAGTAACTAGAAAATATATATATGCGTATATTAATATAACGTTTGTTATCATTTTGAAGTCAAACTTCTATCATTTTCATTTATGTATCTACACTAAATCTGGTATTTTGTGAATGACACCAACCAAACCAAATCAGTCAACTGTAAACTTCAATAGATTGATTTGTTATCGTCTGTTAAACATCAAATGATAATAAAACGATTTTGATGGATTAATGAACCCTCCGATGGATTTAACAACTCGTCCAGTTCGAAAAATAATTACTTTCATGGCAGTCACTCGACCTGAAAAAAGTGAAAGAAAGGTATAAGTCAAAGAAATATGGATAGGTAATGATGACTTCAGAGATGCACTTTTGTTTCAGGCCCCAGTATTTTCATTTCTTTGTGTCATAACTGATATGGTGATATAACAAAGGTTGTTGCCAATATAGATATATTTTTTAGAACTTCTTAAGGTGAATTCAGACAGATCCGATATCCGACGTCCGAATCGTACTCGTATCATCGGACAAAATGGGCGATTCACATAGACCCGATTGTTACTCGGATACGAAATTCCGGAATTTATTGTTCTGTGTGATCACGAAACATGATATTCGCCAAATTCCATTGGCGAAATTCCGCCTTTCGCCTTCACAAACATCAATAATCAATAACCTAATGTTTATTGTTGATTATTTTTTTTCGATGATCGAGTGAGATCGCATTAAATGTGCTTCATCTGATAATATGCACCCTTTTAAGGAAACACAATTGTCTTTCGGGCAGGTACAGTAAAAAATGTCGAGTGTTTCGTATTTAACCATCGTGCGTTTTCAGGGTGTAATGAATTGAATAATATTTGATGAGTGAAGTTTATTTCCCATATTTGAAGTCAACTGAGCCTTAAGATCTTTACGTAGTCAAAAGGGAAGAGGTGCAAAATATCATAATGAAGCCATTCATCAGTTAAATCATATGCCCTCAACTAGTACTCCAACGAAGATTGGCTTGGCAGAGTGAAAATTTGCAATGGTAGTGATGAATTAACAATTTTTTGTGTAAACAAGGGGTATCAGATAAGATACCAAGGGCACAGTGAAAATGTTTTCATTAGAGGTCGACAAGCTTATTACTTGGCCAAGATAATTAAACGAGATATGGCCAAGGTGCTCACAATGATTTATCGTTCATTTTGAATATAGATGAGTGTTGCGGTGTGTATCATTTGCCTTAGAAGGGAATACCTATTTCGCAAATAGTATGTGGAAGGGCGATTATATCCAGTGAGATAGTACGAGAACATACTGGCTACTGTATAGGAATGTACTGGACATATTTGAGGATTGCAGAAACGGAAATTCCATCCAACTATCAGTGTTCGCAATATGGAATGTTATCAGGACTGGCAATACATATTGTAAAGTTTTACAATTATTATACTGAGCTGATTTTGATATTGAATCGTTCTGTTGATCATTGTGTATCTCTCATAGTCTAAACGCAGTATACATTCTCTCTAGTAAAAATAATCCTTGCTAAATTCGATAGTCATTTGCAGGCATGAAAGAAATAGAGATTGATACAGACCATAAAGGGAAATAGTATGTTTCGACACATTTTAATTAGTGCTGAAGTAATCGATTATATGGCTCAATATCGCAGAATTTTCTTAAAATTTATTTGAAATGCTGATTGAGAGCTGCTGTGGAATAATTGAAACAATTTGATGCAAGAATAAAGTGCCCCTCTATATGAGACATGGGGTTAGGTAGAATCCATTGAATTTACAGAGCAGTAATTATGGGTACCTACTTGAATTTTTCAAAGTAATGTGAAAGTGAAAATGAAAATACATTCGTATCATAGATGCAAATTGCAGTTTTTCATTTTCAGAAAACTACCAACGCAGAGAATCCATAACAAACATGACATTAATACAAAGGAGTTCCTTGTGCTTTGCACAACTGAATGTTTCATCAAGGAAGATACCTACCTAAACACATTATATAACTAGATAATGATATTTGATGATCCATAGTGATACTATGAAATTTATCTAACATCGATTGGCACGAAAACAACGAATATTTGATATAAATAATAATGAAGTGATGCAGTCTTTACTCAACTATGTTCTTATTTGAGGTCACATAGTTCTCTAGTGATTTTAAAATGAGAAAATCTTCCTAATCGCCCCCCTATAGCTACTACTACGTTGAGCAATATTTGGGAAGTTTCCGCAGACTTCTCATACAGATATATTTTTCATTATGATGGGAGTTGTAAATTCTGTAATAAATTGTGAAAATACCCTATTTCTTCATTTTGAAATAAAGAAATATTATATTCAAGGCAGTTTAAAATCTGCGATGTATCTAAATTTTTATAAAATTCTCCTGGTTTTCACCACTTTGTAGAGTCTAGTGATACTAGGGTATTTGGTACTCCCCGACCAACGTTCACTACAAACCACCACAACGTCAGGTTTCTGTCAGAATATATGTGTCCTTTGAGTTCCGTGGGTAAATTTATCGGACAAAAATTTAAATTTATTTCATCTCTATCCGACATCGGATAGCAGACAACATTCCAATCAGATGATTCCCGCTAAAAATAATGCACCAATCAGTACATCGTTAGTACTGGGCATTGTATTTGACAGAATGCATATTCTTCATACGACATCGAAAAAAGTTAAAACTTTCGGATGAATTGACAAAATAGTTAAGGCTTTCGCGGCCGAGGTTTTCAGTATCACTACTTTTATTCGAGTTTGAAGGCCGTCGTTTTTTGGAATTTCTTCCTGACGTTTCGCTGGCTCGAGTGGCTAGCTTCTTCAGAGGCTCATTCATCTTGAAATTCACTCCGATGACTGGAGATTTTTTCTTCGCAAGTTGTATTTATGCCGATTCAGGTAGTTTTCGGTGCTAATTATTCCATTCGGATTAGGGGAATTGTCATTAATATTGATTACCTTGTTTACCTCATCTGGGTTCGGAGAATAATCATCATTATCTGAAGAACTACCTGCAGTTATTATCGATTGTGATTTCGGATGAATTCTTCCCGCCGAATTGAAATTCAAATTTAGACCAATCAGGGAGCTGTCGTATCGTCGTACGATCGGATTTCGGATCTGTCTGAATTCAGCCTTACCCTAGAGAGCTATCGCTCGTCAAAATTACTATGTTAGGATTGAAATTGTTGGTAATCTTCGGTATTGAACGGGTGTCGCTCAAGTCCATCCATGACTTTTCCTCAATCAGTGTCTAGAATTAGTACACGGCGAAAGGTGTTTTTGCACTTTGATTTGATAGGTTGAATTGTAATTGAATAGGCTCGGGACACATCCTTGCATCCTGACAACCCTAGAATATAAAGTCAATATCTTCACCTACTTCGAAATGGAGGGACATTGAACTTCTTAACATAAGAACAGCCTATCCCATATTTCACTCTGAACATTTGCGAACCCATAAACACAAATGAATAATTGGCAAGGCTATCGATACAGCCGAAATAAATAAATTTTGTTTAACTCAAATTAACAATGGGGTCATTCAATCCGAACTAGTCTAAGAATCTGATATCAGTCTCTTCGTTAAATATTTTAATGCTGTGCTTTATGCTGTGTGGGCCCAGCACAAAACCTTGGGGAACACTTGAATTTATTTTATAATTATCCGAAACTTCATCTTTTTATCTTGAGAAACATTTCCCGGTCTGATAGAAAGTTCATGAGCAATTCTAAAAATACACCCCTGGATCCCGAATTATGCAGCTTGTTTTCCATAAAGTTTTAAGTTAGACAATCAAATGCGCGTGCCAAGTCAAAGAAGATCCCTGCAGCATGCTTATTTTTCTCCAGAGAATTATAAATAATATTCACGTAACTACAAGCAGCTGATTGAGTGGACCTGCCTCACGAATCCCACGTTGACAATCAGGATATTGAAATCCGACAGAAATTTTGCCATTCTCCCATTACCTACTTTCTCCAATATCTTTGAAAAATTGCTCAGTAAAGCCACCGGGCAATAGTTAGTAACATCCGTTGTTTCTTCACTTTTATGAATAGGAACGATTTTTGATGTTTTGAGTGCTGTTGGAAAATTGCCGGTGCTGATAGGTAAATTGAAAAGGTGAGGTAGGTGTTTGGATATCAATCCGTTGGTTTATTTCAGAATTCTGATTCAGATATTGTCATGACCCGTACTTTTTTATTCATGAGGTTCTTGAGATTATTCTCCTAGATTATGTCGTAGTGCGGCCACATTGTATTTTAGAAAAATAAGCTATTGCCCCGCTTTCTCTATAACTGGCCTTTTGGGTTATGTCTTCGAAAAGAAAGTGTCAGGTGCTATCAAAAGGTTTGAAAAATTATACCGATTTTCATTGAAAATGTTTGGCTCGGATTCGTTTTCGGCCGAACAATATTTGCATTTGATTATATCGGTCTCGATAAATGTACCTTCTCATCGAATATCTGACTAACGAACAAGTGAAGACGAATCTTATCTCGCTATATACTGATACTTTCATTCAGTTTTTATGGGCTATGTACCTAATAAGTTTTCATTTTGTTCCCCTCTCTTAGTGCGAAGACGGTAGAAAGCCAATGCTGGCGTTCATGGAGAAACCCTCGAAAAAACTGTACCCCGGCTATTACAAAGTGATAGCGGAACCAATAGATTTTTTAGAAATCGAGTCTAAAATAAAGGCAGAACAGTACAGCTGCGAAAACGATCTGGTGAACGATTTCAAATTGATGTTCAGTAATTGCCGGCAGTTCAACGAAGAGAACTCTCCCATCTATGAGGACGCCAACTTGTTGGAGAAGATCCTATTGGATAAAATATCGCAACCGAAGCCGATCAATGTCACCCCAGAGAAGCCCAAGAGGGAGAGGATAGTTTTGAAACCGTACGTAAAGTGTATAAGTGTTGAAGAAAATATTTATTTTATAATTCCTGTATATCATCACCATATTAATTGTTTTGCCAATTCGTATACAAAGCTCAACGGAAATTTAAAAATTTGCACTTACCACGATTTTGATAAGGGCCATTACTGAATGATGAGATTGAAACTTTTGTTGTGAAAGTTGAAAATTTTTGCAGAGATCAATTATCCAAACATCAAACTGATATTATTTGCACTCGATGTGTGTTTTGCTAACAAGGTTAGGATGGATCAATTTTCTTCTGCTTAGGGCAAATAGATTTGACAAAATTGAAATATTGATTGCTAAAAAATATATAGGACACCGGGCCGCCATTATCGACTACCGAATGTGCCACATGAGGAAACTTGGCAGATAAATTCCACTTGAGGACAGATGTGAAAAACATTTTTGTGTTGCCAAGGAACCTACATACTGCATCAGATGTCCACTTTTCTGACACTTTCAATTAAATTAAAATTGTTTCAGATCCTAGCATTTGAATACTTATTTAATTTTGTATATACTTCTGTAATATTTTTATTCTCTCACATGTTCAGAGCATCCCAAAATAAAAAAAATGTTTGTTTCAGTTACAAGCCAAGGCGGATACTTTCACCTCTGGAACGTACTCTGAAAAGTCTGTACGAATCCATCAGGTACTACAGAGAACCGAAAGACAACAGGCAGCTATCGCAGATATTCATGAAACTGCCCTCGAAAATCGACTACCCTGACTACTACGAGGTGATCACGCACCCGATCGACATGGAAAAGATGGCACACAAAATCCGAGCAAACGATTACGAAAACTTGGACGAACTAGTCGCTGATTTCGTGTTGATGTTCGACAACGCTTGCAAATACAACGAACCTGATTCGCAAATCTACAAGGACGCTCTCGTTTTGCAACGTTTCTGTTTCCAAACCAAGATGCAGTTGAAAGAGGATGACAATACTGTGCCAGATTTTCACGCCGCTGTTCAGGATATCTTTTTGAATTTGTTCACGAACGTGTACAATTATCAGGACGACGAGGGTAGATGTTACTCGGACTCGATGTCGGATTTGCCGGAACACGACGAAATCGACGGGAAGAAGTGAGTGTTCTTGATTTTGCTATCATGAAAATTAAATGTTTTTTTTTACGTTCAAGCAGAGTGATAACTGTTTCCAGTGCGAAAAAGTCAAATTTTGCACTAATGCAACAATCTTCACGTATGCCATGCCAAGTTACTGTTGAGTTGATTTTTTTCTGACGATGATTTCCGAATATTGTTATCAGTTGGTATCATGTTGTTTTGGTTCTAATAGAAGTTGATAATTCATCTCTCAACATAATGGGCGAATGAGAATCATTGCTGTCTTTTATAGACATTGTCTTTCAATGAGAATCTCTTCACTTTCATTCATAGGTATGAATGTTAGTTTTCTACATGAGAATTGAAATAAATAGTGTTCATATTGATTACTGATGCGTCGTTTATAATAATTATCTTCCACATTATAATAGAGATCAATAATGTATTTAAAATGGTAACAATCATTCACTTACAATATTCCATATGAAGATTATGTAAGCCCTTACCTTGCACCCATTAAACAAATGAATATTGCAAATTGTTAAAAAGGTACCTCAATAGGTATATCTGCTGATAATGTAGGAGATTGAATGTACAATCACCGTGTATATGTAAGAAATTATATTTTGACCATACACTATATTCTTTCACTACTCATCAAAATCCAAGGAAAGTTTTTTTTATATTGCATTAAGTTATCTGAACCAAGAGTTGCGAAGGTTGAGCTTTTTTACAGCTAGTTTTGAGAAATGATTATCCTACTTGCTTTCTGTTCAGCACGAACATTAAATCAAATCAAATTTTATTAAGTCCATATCCTATTACACAGAATAGATTACTTTTATAGATTACATTGAAATACTATTTTTATTTGGACAATGAAACTTGTGTGATAGTTCCGTTTATGAAGCTGAAACAATTTATACTACTCCTACTATGGAGTTCCGTATGACATAGGCGAAGATGTGGAAAGCAATGTATGTCAACCATGCCCTTCAGTTTTCCTCTATTACATCACTAAGTACCTTGATGACCGAGCCTTTCTAGTTATTTTTGGTGAATCGTCTTTTTTGGAAATTATATTCCGATAAGAATAACATACTGATGAAATATGAATATTTTTTGATCTTACCGACATCATAATAAAATATGAACTGGTTATGCCCGACAGCGATTTTCTGTGATTTGAGTCGGGCATTCGACTGCGTCGATCATCAAAAACTTTTACTGAAATTGGAGAGGTATGGGCTACGAGGTGTCTCTCTCAACTGGATATCCTCATTTGAAAGTAGGAGTCAATATGTAACTCTCCAGTGTACGGTCAATAATGAAATCCAGAGTATAAATTCTGAGCCTTTAAGCGTAGGTATGGGTGTACCTCAAGGGTCCATTCTGGGCCCAATCCTTTTTATCCTATATATAAACAATATAGACTCTGCTGTTTCTGAAGTTCATTATACAGCTTATGCTGACGACATTTCTATGATCATCTCGGCAGTTGTCGAATTATTGAAAGACAAATGTGCTTCTGGAGTTGAACAAATATCAGATTTTTTTTAATTATCATGATTTGTTTTTTAATTCGGAAAAAACAAATATTATTCGTTTTCATAATAGACAAAATAGGATAGAAGACTTCAGTTTCAGCGCTAATAATGCGACATACTCAAAATCGAATGAAAGTGTTAAATTCCTGGGTATTCTTCTTGACGAAAACTCGAGCCATTTTGTTGAGCCGGAATGCTCATTGCCAACATATAATTTCTAAGCTTAACTCAATGAAATTTCTATTTATGAATCTGCGGATAGTTTTAACTACCACTCAACGAATGAGCATTTATTATGCTCAAGTTGATTCAAGACTGAGGTATGGTGTCTGCTTCTGGGGTGGGTCATCCATGACTTATAATGTATTCATTGCTCAAAAACGCATTATACGGTGTATTGCAAGTGTCTCAAGGCAAGAATCTTGCAGAAAAATTTTCAAAAATTATCACATCTTGACAATTACATCAGTTTATTTGAAATATGCACTTACATATTCAAAAATAAAACACATTTCAAAATGAACAAAAGTGTTCATCACCATGACACTAGAACAAAAAATAGATTTCATGTGCCATATGACTAAGAGTGACTTCATTTGGACCAGAATATATTGGAATAAAAATATTCGACAAACTGCCCGATCATTTAAGGAAAGAACATAACTTGGTGATGTTAAAGAGAAATTTGAAAAGTTTTTTAATTGAACAATGTTTTTATTCATCTAATGAATTTTTAGATTAGATAAGTAGGGTATTTTAGTTTTGAGGTGATGTTTCTACTTGTAGGTTTTTTATACTATGTCTTCATTTTTTACTTCATTTATTGACTATTCCTATACAATGTATATTGTCTACATGGAAAATAAAGTATTATTATTATGTCGGTTGGTATGGCCAAGCGGTTTAAGGCGCCGTCTTTGTGTTCAATTTTGCTATTTGAGTGCTGGTTCGAACTGCGGTTGGGACATAATTTTTCTGACTGGCTCGGTGCGATAGGCAATTGCTAGTTGCGTAGATACCAATCCTGGTAGGTGGTATATCTGGATTGAATATGCCAACCGACCCGGTAGCACTGTCTTTTTTTGGGTTTCCCTACAGGTGGAATAGCAAATGCGCTGCCGTAAAAATCGGTTAGACATCCCAGAGTGCTTCGGCACCCGAAATGATTAGCCGACCCTTGCCCGCACAAATCCTTTCTTTTTAGGCGCACTCGAAAGAGTGTCAGACGAAGAGAAGTAAAAAAAACATCGCTGTTACTTAAACCAGCGGTTACAGCTTTTGAATCAAATAATGAGTTGGTGAAACATGTTTCGAGTTTTGATTTTCGCTTCAGTTTCAAAATCAACACCTCAAACTCTCGTTTTCATTATCCGTTTTCAGAGTGCGAGCCCTATCGCTGGACCTGCTCAAGCGGCGCTTGGACAAAGGGGTATACAAGCGTCTGGACACGTTCCAGGAAGACTTCTTCTCGTGTATGGAGCGGGCGCGTCGCCTCTCTCGGACAGATTCGCAGATATTCGAGGACGCTGTCGAGCTGCAGCTGTACTTCATCAAGCAGCGCGACGAGTTGTGCAGACACGGGGAGCTGCTCTCTTCGCCTGCGCTATGCTACACCGAGTCGGACGCCAAGGCTGCCATAGAACAGGTTCGGTGTTCGGAAATAAATAATTTATTGCGGTTTTTATATATCAGCAAAAATTCCAAAACGAATAATGAGGTAATGTTACGGTTCTCGACGACAATGCTATATATTTCTGGAACTTTTGGGGGACTTTCATTTATTGTGCCTTGAGGAGATTTCACAATAAACCACGAACACTCATCAGAAACCTCATAAAAACTTTCCTTCTTCTAATATAGTATTGGGCTGAAGGATTGTAACTACTTTCATATTGCTCTATACATACATAAAATTATTGAAAGAAATGTCTTTATTGCTTTAGATAAAGTCAGGTTGACTTGGTTGAGAACTGATAACCAAGGTAAAGAAAGTTGAAATAGGATTTTTGTTCGTCGTTGCTCATTGTTACGTCTCACCCAATATTGAAATACTTGATACTTAAACCATAATAATTGAACAAGAGAAATTTAATCTACAATCAATGAACGAAAATACATTGACTGTATTCACCAATCATGCAAGGGTAAATATTCAACAGCTAACCAAAATCATCTTCCAAAGATATCTTGTCTTTTGGTCCAATACTTTTTATTTGAAATTTTTGTTAGTTCGAATAACAGAGCTAGAGAAGTGTCACAGAAACGAAGTCAAAATCTCACGATAGATTCGATTGTATTCATTCCGAGTTTCATGCTGAAAGCATTGCGAAAAATTGCAATCCCTTTGAATTTCCCGTTTTTTCATGTTCGCGCGCTGTAGTCTATTTCATTATTCCTACTGATTGTCAAGAAAAAACATGAATTCAGTGGTTACGTTTGTTGAACCTCTATCTGAATGTCTCCAACTTTTCATGAATATATTTTTTTTATATGCAGAATCATACAAAAGGGAAGCCCTGTAATTTCAAAAGAATACCGCGTGAATCAAGGGACAGTAGATATGAATTAACATTCACTTTGAAATTTTTGAAGTTTGTAAGTCTCAGGAAAACTTCTCTCTGAAAGGCGTTCCAAAGTTCAGCTGTTCTATTGAAAAAAAAAACCCTGAGCAAGAGAGGTTTGACAGCTCCTTCAAGCTCAAACAAAAGGGTAGGAATTCTGTACTCATTCAGCCATCCATGTAGATATTGCCAAGGGTGGAACGATTGATAACAATTCAAGAAAGCACAGTCCGTGAAAATATCTATAGAAGAGAGACAAGTCTTCTACCCTTCTACGATGCTCTTGAATTTTTGTCTCTTGAGTTGGTATGGGGACTCTGGAAGAGAAACTAGTATGAAGAGTACTCTCGCCCGCAAAACTATGTACTGAACAAGATGTTTTCTCCAGCAAATCATTGATATGAAGCAGAAAAAAGTGGGTGTTAAAACTGAACCTTGTGGAACACCTGCATTTATTGGGATAATATCAAATGATACCCCATCAACAACCACATACAGAAACCTATCTGACAAGAAACTCTTCAACAATGCAAACCATAAGACTGCAGTTTAGAAAAGAGACCCTGATGCAAAACCCGATGAAACGCATTTGAAATATCGAGTGCAACAGCTATTGTTTCTCCGAATTTTTCGATTGAATGCTGCCAAATATGAGGAACATAAGACAAAAAGTCACTTCGATCTGTGATGGGGAAATCCGTATTGTCGATCATTAATTATAGCTGAATTTCTCCATGACTTTGGAAATGATGGAAAGCAATGCAATTGGTGAAGTTTTCCTTTTTTTAGAAACTGGCTAAACTCTTGCTGTTCTCCAGGAGTCAGGATCAAAACCGCTAAAGATCTGTCCGGTTTATATCTCGGGTGCAACAGTTTAATCGGTTCAATCACTTGCTGAACTACTCATGAATTCCAAAATATTGCTTAGCAAATGACTTCGCATATAAAATTTCGAGACCAAAAATTTTGGAAATCATGGAAAGGCACGCATTTTGGTCGATTGAGTTTGAATGTAAACTCAGAAAACTCTAAAATCGAATCCTGGAACAATATAGTACCTGAGAAGTGAGCCAAAATCCAGATTTAATTTGATCAAATCAGTCGGTTGAAATAGTGCAACTTATCTCTGTAAAACTCTGTGAAAGCAGTCAAGCTTTCAACTTTTTCATAGGTTATCCGCATTGAGGAAAATAATCAAGGTCAAAATGACAGTTTTTTTGCAATGACATTAGACGGTGGTGAAAACAACATTTTTGATCTACATCGAATCACTTTGATAAAACAGCTCTTTCACAAGATATCCATAGAGTTATCCTATCTTCATCATTGCATGTATGATGATGAAAAAATTTGTTTTTATAAACCATTTTAATTTTGCAATAACTCTACGA
Organism: Zygogramma bicolorata; assembly: GCA_032362365.1. Lineage (NCBI taxonomy): Eukaryota > Metazoa > Arthropoda > Insecta > Coleoptera > Chrysomelidae > Zygogramma > Zygogramma bicolorata. The sequence continues at coordinate 354,711 of JAVJAQ010001406.1, forward strand.
TCAATCGATCCGAAATTTTCACCTCATCTAGATTCTTAAAACTAATCTCTTCATGGATATGAATAGCATGTTTTGCAATTGCTATTATTCATTCAATAATAATCAAATTTCAACTTCTTGCTATTCTCCAAGCAGCAAATCACCCTATCGACCTCGAAAACAACATGTCAACATGAAAGTTTGGTAAAATGCTTTAATTTTCACACGCAAGCAGATATACGTGAAAGACAAATGACTAATTCATTTCAACGATTCCCGCGCATTATTTATGTAGGTTTCATTTTTACACACCCAGCCTAAAATGGCTCTGAGGTAGGGTCACAACAGTGCACAAATGCACTACATAAATGAACGATTAGTTTGGAACCTTTGGTGTGAAAGTTGAAACTAGAGATCAATTACCCTAACACCAAACTGATATTTTTGCACTCGACGCGCGTTTTGCTAACAAGGTTAGCATCTTCAGGAGAAGAAAATTGATACTAAATCTAAAGCTAGGGTTAGTTGTTTATATACCCAAGTTTTTTATTTATTTAATTATTTACGAGCGTATGCTCATTGACTTATGCAAAATAGAAATATATAATCACAAGTCAACATTAAACCTAATATACATTAAATTCGAGTGTCAAACATTTAATATGGATATGGACTTTGTTTGTTACTGTTGATTATTCTAATTAATGTCTCGATAATGAACTCACTACCTGCAAATTCCATCATCTGTTAGTAGTGATTATTTTGATTACTTCCTCAACAATAAGTTGAAAAGAGTGCTGGAAGGGATAGGTCCCTTGTCACCATTCATGCTGTTTTTACATCTGGCTATTTCCAGACTCTCACATGCATCGAGTAGTGTTGTGTCATGCACATGCTTGATCAGTTTCAGATCACTACCTAAATGTATAAAACCGATTTGGTCCTTCCGAAATCTAGTATGACTTGGCAGTCAATTCGATGTATGAATTAAAATTCATATATGTTTTCATACGTATTCCTAATGAGATTTTTTTTTCTTTTTCAGATGCGCTCCACCAAAGCGCTGAAAGAATCCCTCGACGACGAAACGGAAACCCGAAGTTCGGACGACTCGCTCCTCATAAAAGACGCCGCGAACGCGACGACCGTCGGCGATTCGATGACGTGCAACCAGCGAACGTTCAAAGTGGGCGAGTTCGTGTACTTGGATGCGAAAGAGAAGGTGTGCGAACCGCACATCCTCTACATCGAGCGGTTGTGGGAAAACGACGGCCGCCAAATGCTCTACGGCAACTACTATCTCAGGCCGGCCGAGACGTATCACCTGACGACGCGGAAATTTTTGGAACGCGAAGTGTTCAAATCGGACTCGCACGTCGCCGTGCCTCTCGAAGAGGTCAGGGACAGGTGTTGCGTGGTGAACGTCAAGTATTACTTTACGATGCGGCCGGAAGGTGAGTGTGAAAACCGGCGCGCGTGATGAGCGGGGTTCGATGTTCGTCGCGGTATTGGTCGGGAAAGTAGGTCACCGTCCAAAGTTCTGTTGAATTCCAACCGAACCGTTGAATTTATCGAATATGAAAGGGTTTGAACGTAATCTAACCATTTTTTTATTGTATTTATTTCGTACAGTAAGTCACATGAAATAGACACAATAGGAAAGTTTTATCTCATAGTTGATTGAAATGATTGAATTTCATGTGCAATTCAGGATGAGTTAAAATTCACCTTTTTTTGAATAATTTTATAAAAAAATCTATCTTCATGAAAGTTTTCGACAGGGTTGGGCTGATTAAAATCAAGTGATTAAAATCATGATTTAAATCGCTTGATTTTCAAAATTAAAATCATGATTCAATCATCATTCATCAATTTTTGTTTTTTTATTCAGAACCAGATGACAACATAAAAGTTTTCTCGAAGATCAAAAGGAGTATCTGCTCAAAATGGTTGAGGCTTTCGCGGCCGAGGTTATTAGTATAACTACTGCTCTTCGGGCTTGAAAGCCGTCGTTCTTTGGAATTTCTTCCTGACGTTTCGCTAGCGCGAGTGGCCAGCTTCTTCAGAGGCTTATTCATCTCCGATGACTGACTGATGACTGAGTCATCGGAGATGAATAAGCCTCTGAAGAAGCTGGCCACTCGCGCTAGCGAAACGTCAGGAAGAAATTCCAAAGAACGACGGCCTTCAAGCCCGAAGAGCAGTAGTTATACTAGGAGTATCTGCTTTTAGCAAAAACAACAAAAAAGAAGTACACAATTCCAAACTCTTAAACTAAACGTAACAACAATTTTATTACTGTATATTTTCTGTCCATTTTTGTTATACAATTTGAACAAAAACACGAGTTTTCCTTCTTTTTCTATGCCTAATTTGTTTCTAATATCCAAGTGTACAACTAGCGAAATGCGTGAAATTGTTGGGCAACGTCAATTCATAGGTTGAGAAGGAGAACAAGCCTCGACAGGAATATTCTTGCAAAAAGCACAACAAACGCGTTTGTGTTCGTGCCTCACTCACTGTATAGCGAGTGTATAGGACAGAAGGAAAACAAATCGCTACAAGAATTTTCTTGCAAGAAGCGCGACAAATGCGTTGTCACAAGTTTTTGAGCCGCAAATTGTAAAATATTTACACATATACATTAAAATAATCAACAATAATTTCAAAGAATCAAAATGTTCAAATTTTATATTCAAATTAAAAAAATCAAAAAAACCAAATAAACCGTGATTTTTTTGAAAAAATCGATGATTTTTGATTTTTTTAATAAAAATCAGATTTTGCCCCACCCTGGTTTTCGATAATGTCAGAGGACAACTTTGCTTGGTGTTCCGCCAAAATTAAGCTCTTTACTGTCTTCTGAGTTTTCAAAATTAAAAAAAAAATTCTGTTTTTTAGTCGCTTTTCAACTTGCTTTGCCGTTTTGTATGAAACATACAACTACATGATGTGATAATACCACACATACCAGCAATATCTTGTCCAGAAAATACTTTTTATAGCTTGCCAGTAGAAGAAATTAACTCTCTGCTCAGATTCAACTCGACTTTTACCTAAGGAAAAGCAAATTGTGTTTTACTTTCTATCTATACAATCAGTTTCACATGAAATTGAGAATTTGAGTACTTTATACCAAAACTTAGTTTATTTCCACCAACCTTAACCTAGTTTTAAAATAATAAAAACAGTAACGATAACATTGAATGAATAGATGAAGTCGATAATCATGAAATTAGGTCAAAAACAGAACAAATAACTTTAGTTCAAGAATTCACAAAGTATGTAAGAATACAATATAAGAACAACTATGTTAAAGTACAACCTATCCATTTCATGTTGGCATGGGTTGGCTCTGCCTCCAGTTGCGCACAGAACCATTTTTGTAGGTACAGGTCGTGACAACAGGTAGAAGACTGGCTGACAAAACAGCGATGGGACCGGATATGAAAAATACGAGTGGAAGTGACTCAGGATTGAATTCATGTACTATTACTTTACATACGGAATATCTTTTCGTGGATTTGTAATATATTCAATGTAAATTGGATATTAAGGTGAAATCAAGTTTGTTTCTCCCATTGAATAAGGAAAAAATATGAGATATTTTCGTATTCTGACGTTGAAAACCGTGTACAAACTCATAATCGAAATCAAGTCGTGAAATAATTGTTAACAAGGTCGCCAGAATTCATTATCTTTGATATCAGCATAGTTTCATTTGGATCAAATCATCTTGAATTATTTGAAATAACATGAATGAATCGTGAAATTACGATATTGCTTGTTATGACCAGGCATTTTTCTCGAAAATTTTCAAACAAAAAACTGACTTAATGAAGATTCATTCCAAAAATGCCAAATTTGTCAGTTGTATAATTGCACGTTAAAACCAAAATAAGGCTCAATAATCCAATTGCAGAGTGAAATAACTAGTATCAAATAACTTCCATAAGAGCAAACTTTATTTGTGTCACTGTACATAAAAAATATTGTTTGAGCCAGAATTTATTTATAGCATTAACACTCCCATAGTCGCACCCAATACTTTAACAAGTATAGTCGCGCTGCATCTGACAGATGCATCCCTTAAAATTGATCAGATTTTGCGATTTGGGAAAAGGAAAGATGAGAAATGGTTTATAAAATTATAATTCATCAACAAACGCAAGAAAACCTTGTGAAATAAAAATAATGAAATTCAAAACAAACTGAAATTGAGTTCATAAGATATAAAAGACCAATAAAAATAAAATAAATGATGATGCTACGCTATATCAGGAAAAATTGCTAAGTATTCTATCAATGGATTTCATAGTGAATTTTACAATCATATCAAGCATTAACTGTCTCTATACGATAGTTGTGAATTTTTAGTGTGTATTGCCATTGAATTCAAGAAGAATAGTTTATGTACTCTTTTCGCCCAAACACAGGATTCTATCCTCCTAGTTGACATCACAAAAGTTACAATAATACTAATAGGCACTTCTACCCGATTTAGGAAGATACTACGGGCGGCCAGTCCATATTGTCAGATAGGCCATAATAACATAATATTTTGACTATTTTCATATTTATTCATTAATATACATACAGAACTGTAGAATTTAGTCGAGAATAGAAAGCGAGCGTAAATTGCAAGTTTCTATAATTTCATTTATACTAGAAATTTCTTCGGATATGGTTCAATATCTGATGAGGCATTTTTATCAAATTGCATATCCTTCTGAACCGTTGAGTTATGAACGAGAGACTTAAATGGAGTTTAGTAAACCTTTTTTCAAAATTTTTCTGTTTATACGATTTTGAGTGGCGAGAAAATCTCATGTGCATATATTTCTGATTGTTTTGTCTATATTTCACCAATAGGTAAAATATATTGATTTATTCGTATTACTTTCGCTGATCAAGTTCATTTAGTTATTTCGGAATTATACGCATCCTATCAGATGTATTCAAGAGTCTGTCGGGGTATTATCGAGAAAAAATTTTTTTCGGCAAATTTTTTTCATATTCAAATCCTGAATTATTGACGTTGCAAGAAAGTAGGAATGAGCAACATCAAACATGCTGCTGTGAGTTTTGAAAGGAATTTTTTGTATTTTCAAATTTGAATTTCAAATGATTCATTCCACATAATTTTATTTGCAAAAAATAGGATTGAGTGAAATATATTTATTTTCTTTGTGTTTATTTCATTGTATGGCAAATCTCGCACAGGCATCTCTCAAATGTTATTCATTGAATATTTGTCATGACTTTGATCAGGGAAATTGTTTTTGTCTAAAAACACTAGCATGTTTTCCTCATTTACCCTTTTTTATTCTCAGTTATCTCAATAACAATTGTGAAAGTATCCAATAACCTTTTCTGAACTTACTCATTTTATTTGTCTCAAAATGAGTATGCAGACTTTTCTGGGAATTATATTTGAAATAGGATAATCTCAGGAATATTTTTTTTAAATAGTGTCGTCTGGTAATTATGTTTTGTGTTGCAGGTTATGATGAAAAAGATATCTACGTTTGTGAATCCCGGTATAGTACTAGGTTAAGAAGCTTTAAAAAAATTAAAATATATCCCGAGAATCCAACGTTGAAGTTGGTGCCGAGGGAAGTACCTCTCCAGCCGAAGAGGGTTATGTCTGTGTTCCGTGAACGCGTCGAAAAACATAAAGATGAACTCCAAGAGTTAGAAGATTTAGAAAAATTAGAAGAAAGAGATAAACCGGTGAGTTGGCGGTCGTGCAATATTTCGCCGACTTATTTCAATAACTGATCTATAGACCATGTTAGTTAGATTATGATGTTGGCTTTGGGCAAGATTCACTCTGAAGAAAAAAACTCTGAAATTATGTACCACTTCACTAGACCAGGGGTGCTCAAACTTGAACCGTTGGCGATCTACCTCAATATTGTTAGACTACAATCGACCGACTCTGAGTGTAGGTCTACTCTAAAATATCAATGAAAAAAATATTCAAAATTGTGAGTTCATTGGTTCTTACGAAACAAACGAGTTGTAGTGTCTTAACTTAATTAAAGAGTGACTTTGGATATTGAAGCGTGGCATTACATGTCCTCAGCATACTTTTCATAAGAGGGTACGTAATTACCGAGTGCAAATCATGTTCATCTGTTAGTCGATTGCGATATTTTGACTTAATTATCTTCATTTCCGAAAATGCAGACTCGCACAAATAAGTTGACCCAAGCGCGGCTTTTCTTTGACAAGTACCGCCGCCTTTTCCTGCTAGCAGGAGTTTATTACGATGAGAGAAAGTGGTGAGGGTGTTATTCTGGCCTAATTGTGGATCGAATAATTTTTGGTAGTTTATTCATTTCATTTTGTTCTAGTGACCTATCTCCTAAAACAAAATCTGTGAATAGTTCTATATCGGAAATTTCTTCTCAAGATCGACTCAAAAAGCACTCGCGATCGACCGTTTGAGCACCCCTGCACTAAACTGTTTCAAAAGAGTTATTATTCGTAATTTGTAAATCATTCAATGCTACATAAATACAAAATGTAAGAATACCCTTTTCTTAAATATTATTTTTAGGTAATAATGTTAAAAAAAATTTTTCAATAACAATTATAAAATCATAATAAGGTATGTTTAAATTATAACTGAGTTCCTATAAAGGAATATCATGAACAGTCGAACAGTTTCAAACTGGTATGAGACTGATCATGAACTTTATAATGATTACATATTTCATTGAATAATTTTTTTTCAGAATTACAAAGAAACAACAAACTGAAAAATAAAACAAAATATAGAAACAAAGAAAGAATCCATCGAATTTTATTTTCTCATTTGGAGAAAATATTTTTTTATTTTGATTTTAAATTCATTGATATTTCTACAATTTTTATATCTTCGGGTATTTCATTGAATTTTGAAAGTCCTTCATGGGTGAACCTTTTCCGTCCAATTACAGAGTTTGCGGAATCAAGGTGGAACAAGTTATGTTGTCTCGTAAGGTGATTATGAATTTCTGATTAATATAAAATTAGATTTCATCATATTATTAATAATAAGATATGATACTTTCAGAGTATCCATTTCATAATGCTCATCCAAAGAAAATGTGTTTGTAATTGAATAAAGTTGATGTGTTGGAGTGTCAAATGGTAGACGATACAGTACTTTCAGAGCTTTCCTGTATGATGGAAGATATTTTTTTTATTAGATTTTCAATATGTATATCCCACTTCAATTTATCATCAATCCAAATGCCAAGATATTTCTTCAAAGATGTTTGTTTCAATTGCTCATCTTTTATTTTTATATTCAAGTTGATATTTTGTTTATTTTTTTGTTGAAGAATCATATATTCAGTTTTCTTGGAATTAACAGAGAGAAGATTGGAATAAAGCCATTTTTCGAATTTTAGTAAGTCCTCGTTTATCGTTTTTTCTAAAATCAAAGGGTTTTTATTTGCAAATAAAAGCACTGTATCATCCGCGTATATGGTATAATGACAAGATAAATTGATTTGGGACAGATTTTGTATATATAATAAGTTGAACTCTCATTTTCTTCCATAAGTTCAATAATACAACAAAAACTAAGAGGAAACAAAAAATTAAATGCAAAATGTTTATGAAAAATTGTCATCAGGAGTGGAATCTGTCAAAACAGCGAACTAATAATAATGCTTATCCATTTATCATTTTAGCTATAAGACAATAATGTTTTGTCGCTGTAACATGAAGAAAGGCAACCAAAGGCTAAATATGTTGGCTGCAACAAACAGACTTGAGTTCAGATTCCCTATTCACCAAATCCTAATCTAACTATTAGGCTCAATATTACAAATCTTAAACAGTAATAATAATTATCAATTCAAACGGGTTTTCACTACTAATTTCAATTGCTGATTGATAATTTTTGACACAAGAATACATGAAAGAGTGTGAGTGACCCTACATTTTTTTGTTCCTAGAACGTTGTCGCTTTTCATAGTATGGACATCGACGACGGGAATACTTACTACGAACAGTTCAACACGATATGTTCCGGTGTGGTCAAAACAGGTGATTACGTGTATGTGGTGGCGGAGGGAGGCAAACAGATTATCGCGCAAATCGACAGTATATGGGAAACTAAAGAGTGAGTTTGACATCTGCCAGCGTGACCACTTTTATGCTTTCACGTCTACTACAATTTTGGTTAGAATCTGTTATTTATGCTGTCACTTGTTCCTTATATAATGAAATTAATAAATCGGATCATTCAGTGTACCATGAAGAAATAGAACTTTCCCATAATAGGAGAATAATTATGTATGATTTTTTTTCTGGGAAGATGGCGATGTCATATCATTGACAGTAAGGTCACTGGACCGAAATACGGGAATTTTTCTAGAAAGAGATTGTGCACGGCCAATTTAACTACTCTGATCCAATGGCCTTAATTGTCAGATTTAACAATTTTTGGAATTCAAGGCAGACTGATAGGAATTTGATTCGAGGAAAATAAACTTTTTATTCTTTTGAGATGTGGTCGATTTATTTTTTGTTTTATTACTTATTGCAAAATTAACTAATTTTGACTGGGGGTCCATTTACCGACCAATGCATATACTGGACGAACAAGGTTATCACATGGATTCGACCAATTGGAATTTTTCTGGCCCTCTCGGAGCCCAATAGGAAAACCAACGCAGGTTATCTAGAAGTCATTCCAGAGTGTAGCCGCAACCAAGAACAATAGCCGTCTTTTGCTAGTAATCAACAAGGCAAAATTAAATAAAAAAATCAAATTACTGTAATGACTAAACGGGTATTATAGATAAATGAGGAGGAATATCTTTGCCTGAAAGTTGCGTTCTCAAAATGATCTGAAAACGATCTCTAAAAACGATAATAATCACATGCAGACACTTATGTTTTTGAATTTTAGAACAATGTGGAAAATTGAAACTTTCTGTACACTAACACCAAACTGATATTTTTGCACTCGACGCGCGTTTCGCTAACAAGATTAGCATCTTTAGGAGAAGAAAATTGATACTGTATCAACTAGGAAGAGTTTCATCAGAAACTACCTGCAAAAGTTTTATCTTTGTTATGGACTTCGTCTGTTAACTATTAATTATTCCAACTAATTTCTCAACAGTAAACTAGAAAGCGGACAAAAGTTCCAACTTTTACACCAAAGGTTCCAAACTCATCGTTTATTCAGGTAGTTTCTGCCTTACTTTAGATTGTAGAACATAGATTACTAATCCCACTCTTCAGATTCGATATTAGTTTTCTTCTACTAAAGATGCTCAACCTTGTTAGCGAAAAGCGCGTCGTCGATTGCAAACACTATAAGTGTGGTGTTAGGGTAATTGATTTATACAAAAAGTTTCAACTTTTACACCAAAGGTTTCAATGTCATCGGATAAAGCCAAAAAGGTTAATGGGCGTTTTAGTGGCACTGCATTCTTCCCAGTAACACATTCTACTGTTTTTGTTTCTGTAAATTTCGATGAAATTATGTCTTTTCGAAATCCTTTACAAGATGTCACATTTGAAGATTCTTACCTAAATGCCTTTGATAATAAAATGTTTCAATTATTATCAGAAATGCCCACAAAAAGTAGATTCACTCGGAAAGTGGTCACGCTGTCATTTTCCTTCCTAGGTGTGTTCCTTCTTATTGTCTTATTTTTGCAGCGGCAAATGTTACTTTCGGGGGCCGTGGTTCGTGACGCCTTCGGAGATTCCTCATTCGCCGAATCGGTTGTTTTACAAACAGGAAGTTTTCTTGTCGAGCTTGGAGGATGCAAACCCGATAGTCAGTATTATAGGGAAATGTTCCGTGCTGGAGGTGAACGATTTCATTACGTGTGAGTATTAGAAGGTGGTTTGCATGAATAAGGGAAAGAATTGTGGTCGCACGGATTTTTTTTTCAATTTTTTCTGGGGTTTCTCTCAGCGACGCCCGATTAAGCAACCGTCAGGTGGCGCTAGTGTAGTTAGAGGTCGAAGCAGAGAATTCTGTGAATTGTCATTTTGGTGGCCAAAAAAACTTAGGAAACTAAGAGAAACTCTGTATAATATTTGGTTCTTCATGATTTTGTTAGATTTTGAAGAGGAATGAACGCTACTACAAACCATCGTCAAAATTTCCAGAATCTTTAGTATTGGTTTTCACTTCAGTTTTAATTCAAAAGCAATGAATGTTTACATTTTATTGAAAATTTCGAAAAATATTAATTCATTTTCAGAAATAGACAAAACAGGAAATCATGCCAAAATCAATCCTCATATCATGAATGGTAAATTTGATGTCGAAATATATTTTTTTTCTGTCGGATAATTTTTTGTTTCTGGGTATGACCTGCCTCGGCCTGAAAATTGAAAGTTGATATAAAATAACAAACAATTTGCAGAATGACTGGGTAACCACTAAATTAGTAACATTTTTCAAATTTGCTTACCAAAATAATATATATTAATTTTTTCTTAGCGTTTGTATACATAATAAATTCAGTCAACAAATAATATACCGACATAATTCTGATTTATTACGAATTCACGTTCGATGCAGGCGTGTCCCGACGGTAAGTAGTATAGCAGAGTCGATGTTTTCTTGTAGACCGTCTGACGGAGATTCCCGAATCGGACGTCTTCATCTGTACGTCGATGTACGACGAGATCAATCGGCAGGTGAAAAAACTGCCTGCGGACGGCCTCAAGAAGTTCTCGCACTCCTCCGCTGTTACGGAAGACGAGATCTACTTCTTCACGAAGATGCTTAGCCCGCCCAAGGTAAGTGATAGTAAGTTAGACGATTTTTGGGGATCTTCGACTATTTTCAGAAGTCTTCAGCAATGTTCAGAGGTTTTTGATTTCGGTAAATACTAGTTTCCTGTATCCTTCTCGCTACAGGAGGTTTATGAAACAACTTAGTTTGGCCAATTTCATTTCATCCCTGAGAAATGAATCCACAGTATTTATGCGTCCCGGTACATAGAGCTGCAATCATTCTTAGACATAACATCGCAGGGTCACATGTAATTGTGATAAGATTTGTGAAGCTATTTCAAAACATTTCCTATCGTAGCTTTTTGTGTATTTCAACCCACCACAATTAGAATAAAATCACTATTTAATATAAACGAATGTAGACGGGTAGACTACTAAGTTTTAATAACCAAAGCAGATTTTGCTTTTGAAACGACGACACAAAAAGTAGTTTTTTATGAGAATGATTTTATTATAAATAATACGAGCTGATGACCAGTTTTGTGTTTTTACCATTCAGAAGGAATGGTTTTCATGAATGAAGGATTAGACTAGAAATATTCATTTACACTTGTATTATAGATTCTGAATTAATTTTTAATTATTTCAGATTGTGGTAGGCTGAACAGAAATTGATTTGAAGCAATAATTTCAAAAGAGAAACGAAGTGAAATTGGCCATCCTGTAGAATTGCTTCGGCTATACGATAATTTCTTTAGGAGGAATATAATGAATTACTGGGATGTTATCTGTTAATACCATTAATGTACTAAAAGGCGAGGAGCCGTCAATTCTGAAACACCCTTTATCAAGAATTCTAAAATTTCTAATAAAAGTTAATAGTTTATATATTTACGAGAATACCATAGGAGTTAAAAGAGTTAGCGTTATACGAGCAGCTGTCGGATTACCTCACCCTGAGGTATTATGTATGGCAAAATGTTGGGGCAGGTGAATTTCCAATACCTAGAGAAAAGAAAAGAAGAACAGGTGCCTAGTTTGAACGTGGAACAGAAATCTCTTCCACTTAACTTTATTATTTCTCTATATACTCATACTTCTTCATTTCTAAAAGAACCCAACTATGAATAACTGAATTTTACATCAAAATGCATAAGATGAACCTTTCAAATGGGTATGTCGGACTTTTCCGGCAAAAAACAATTGGTCGGTTGATTTTTCTCTTATTGTCATTACCATTTCACATAAAATTCACTAAGACTAATAAAAATTCGCGATGACGGTAAAATATGGCCATTTAATAATCCATAATTGATTCAAATATATTTTCGGCCGAATAAATTCACGCCGACCAAGCTTATGGTATTCTCGTAAATAAAAACTTTTAATTTTTATCAGAAATTTCAGAATCCGCTATGACGGGTATCTCAGGATTGACGACTCCCAGGTTATAATTAAGGGATGAGTATATAATCTACGCGATGGAGAATCTAACTGAAAATACATGTGAATTATGTCAACAACCTAGTTTTGTCGTCAGTTCGAAGATTTTGACGTTTGCCCTAATGTGATCTACCTACATTGTTATATTCATTTAGATTCAATAACAATAACTAGTACTCAGATTTGCATTTCAGATATGTATGAACAGACGGAAAGTTGAAATAAACATATGTAAGCCTCAAAGAGATATTCACATTAAAAAAAATAACTCCTAGGTAGGACAATTTTGACCTTGTCTAAAATAGACACGACCAATTCGTGTTAAGGAATTATAAAAGCCATGATTTTTACTATGATATTGTACTTCGAATAATTCAACATTATGAGCTGTTAGTTGAATGGTGATCAAATTCAAAAGTGCTGAAAGATGAATATCTTTTGTTGAGCACTTCGTACAATGTCATCAGATCTGTTCAAACTCTTCAAGTCTATAGTGTTGGTATATCTGAAAACTCAAGAATATTCTTGTAGGTTAATCACTTATTAACAGTTTCCATCTATAGCTGGTCTGGGACATAATTATCACTTCTTACGAAAACGATCAACATTATTGGGGAAAGGCATGTTTAGTGCAAGTATCATTCATTTTTGGTACCGGACATTTTATTGACTGTTAAGGAGAGTGTATCGATAAACCAGTTCTTGACGTTTGGGTAATGGAGCTTTGTTTCAGGCTATCAGAATCACCGAAATAAGCCGAGATATTTTATTCGATGAGTTCTCTTAAATAATTTGTCGCACATGGTAAACCTCATGATGTTTTTGCTATGATTCTGTCACAGGGTCTTACAAAATCATTTGTGAATATTTAACGTATGTTTTTTAAGGTCAAAGAGAATATTTTTTATTCAAATATGTGACATGTGAAAAATACACCCCTGAGATACGACCTAACATTGCATTTCGATATGCGAAAGTTTTGCGTGTATCGAATTTTCTTCCGGTATGAACCAACTTGTTTTTTAAAAATGTAATGAGAATTAGAAGGAATGAATTCCGATTCACGATCAATTTGAAGTATCTAGCGCGCATGGATTAGTTATGAATAATAAAAAAAAAGAAATGTTGATTTTTGGTAGTCAGAAGGAAGGGGTACTGGATAATAGCTCATTCAATATTGATTTGAATGGGCAGTCTATAGCTGTTAAGGATGTTTATTGTAGAAACTTGGGTTTGGGTTGCAGCCTTTTTTTGATGAGTCATAAGTAGACAAGGCCTAGATATTATTATGGCGGCCGCATCCCTTCAGAACCAGAATATGCTTTATTGTCAGAATAATGTTATTCTTATTGACAAAGTCAATCAGGTGATGTGGTGCTGCAGGTTTTTTCGGGTTTCCCTGCAGCTGAAAGAGCAAATACGCCACTGGAATCAATCAAATCGTCCCGGAGCGCCAATTAATATTTGTTGTTTCATAATTCGACATAAAACGAAAGTAATACAAATTATGAAACAAAAAATTTAGAAATAGATGCTTTCACGAATCTTCGATTATGCAAGAGGGTCTTTACAGGTTTTTTATCAGTTTGGTTTCTTCTGAATTGTTCGACGTTTCGACATCCATTTCGAAGTCATTGTCAAGAACTGTCAGACAAATTTCTGTCCATACCGTTCTGGCCAATTACTCCCCTTACGAAATAACTGAGCAAGACAAAGCAAAGACTTCAATTGTCTGTTCGCCAAAGATATTGTTACGATATTTCCTTGGTTCGTTCAATAAAACTCCAAACAACATAAAACTACTTTCATCACAACTCTTCATCACAATACAATACAATTACTTGAACTGCTCAGCTAAACTATCCAATGCTCTTTATTAAAACTCTGCCTATACAACTTCGACTCTCCATTAAGCTCTGACATCTCCAATCTCAATACTACAAACTCTACTAGAAACTCTGATGAACTGATGAAGTATCTCCCTATTTATACTTGTGTACTCCTATGGATAATATTCCAGACATGTCTCGATGATGTGTATCGAATTTTCTACGCGTGTCTGCATTTCCTGGAAGACTACATACTTTCTTCGACCCCTCATATTATTTTGCGCTTACGAGCGACAGGGCCAGCGCTAGGAGATTTCGTAACAATATATGTATATAGACGTAGAAGGCTGTGAAAATATTTTCATCTCCGCATTGTTACCACATCTACATGTAATACACTTCAACTTGAATATTCCAAATGGAACACCCTATATATTATATCACTTTTGAATTCTGCATCAAAATACAAATTACTTTTGTGAACCATGTTCTATACCTATCTCTCCCTTTTTTTTCTATATTAATTATTGTAATTTTTTTCCCCAAAACATGGTAATTTTAATATTTGATACCGCCTAAATTAACTGATACACGTAACTCCAATTCTGGCAACATTGACATAAGGAATGGTGGTTGTTATTTCATAAAAAAACTTCAATCTCATCTTATACAAAGTGTCCGAAAAATAGGTCTCAATTTGTTTCTTTGATAAATAACCATAACTCAGTTTTCTCAAATAGAACACCTTGTATATTATTCAATTTTCAAATTCAGCCAACCAATGTGAACAACTTTGATCAACCATGTCCTATACCTTTCTCTAATCGTTTATGAGATATGAAAACTATTTTCAAAAATGTTTGCAAGCATAAAATTTTCATACAAATTAAAAATCCAGTGCATCAAATGACAAATAAGAGTATGATATTTCGACATCAGATATTTAATTGTCCTTCCTGATATAAACTCTACAAGTCTACATCCTTACCAACAATTACTACATTGTAAGTAGTGGATGAAGAAATCCTTGTTATTACCATTCTGTCATCTTCTGTTGCCTGCATGCACTATTAGAATATTGTTTTTTCCCACTTTTGTCTTCAAGAAGTCAATGAATCGAATTTTGTTTTCATTGGATATGAACTTTCATTGAGGCACTTGAGCAATTGCACTGTTGAGGAGATATAGTGGTCTTAGATCTGAGTGGTAGAGAAAATAGAAAATTGACAAATTTTGCAAAGCTGTATCCCGAAACTAATCCTATGAAAAGCGTTTTTGCCTCTATTTATTGCAAATTCAATCTACTTTGAAGTTTTCTATTGAAAATCTCAAATGAAAAATCAATCCTTCCAGGTCAAAATCGCTTAAAACCGAAAAAATTTGAATGGAGAGATAAAACAAAATGCCATAAAATAATGACCAACAGAGGCATGCCAATAAATCAGATGATAGAATAGACAAGTCTCATTCAAATGACACCTGAAAAATTCACATCCAAATACCTACTTTCAGAATTTAGGTACCGAGAAGGTAAATCAAATCATCAAAATATCTTCGTTTGAAAAAGTATTGCGCCAAAATCCCCAAAGGTTGATGACTAGCCTAAGTAGCAGAAACATGTACACAGACGAATAACTTATAAAAAAATCGGTTTGTGTCCTTCTACCTAGTAGAAATTGAGCATTATACATTGAATCGACCGTGTAGATGTTATCATGACATTTCACGTTATGGCCACATTGAAATATTTTGGGTTGTTTCATTTCTAAATATGTTCGGAATGACACGTTAATAAGATGAGATCACGTTAATCATTAAGTTTGAGTGCGAAACAACCGTCAACTACAAATGTTTTTAGTTATTCTCATATTTCATGTTCTTAGGTTAATTAGGTTCTGCTCACTGTCAAACAATAGGTTTCAAAAGGTTCCAACCTGTTTCATTATATTCCTGCTCTGAGAACTAAATTTTACCTAAATAAGAGTTTTATCTATTTGAGCGAAACGTCTTACAGGAAACTGTAATTAAAGTTTTCAATGTTGATTTTCAATTGCCGGCCATGTCTATTCGATGATTGAAATTTTGTTTTCGGTGATGATAATACATTCATGGAATGTGGTACTTTAACCCACCTCACGTGCAATGGGTTAGCCATCGCTTCGGTATCGATTCGGAAAATAATCACTTGAATCGTGAATTGTCATAATTTCCGATTATGAGTTGAGATCGATGCCTGGATGGCATGCCCAAAATCGATATTTTTGAAACAAAAAAAGTAACTAACATCAAAATTAATTGAGTAAAAACAAATAGTTTCAGATCAAATAATTATTTCAACGTATCACTTTTTTTTCATAGAAACAGGATCAGAGACCAGTAAAATTTCATTTTCGCGAAAAATTTCTTACCTTTAGCTGAGGAGTATCGGAATTTCCAGGAAAGATAGTTCGATATTTTCTAATCATCAGCCCTAAACAGATAAATATAAGGAATGCGAAGAGTAATCGATGTTTGAAATATTTATTGGTTCAGAAAAAATTATACAAAATACAGTATAGAACAAGTGCAAACGGGGAGAGTCATTGTTGAAAATTAAACAAATGTAATAAATTCCCTGGAGTACTCATACTGTATACAGAATTTAGTTTTATGTTGGAACTTCTGAAATTGATATTCAATTATTATAATTGATATGAAAGGTCAAGTGAATTTTTGATACGACTTGAGGTATTTTGTACTGCTTTTAAGTTGTTAATGTTGTTATACATATCTGTATTGGACCAACACTAGTCTTATTTTCCTTCTCCCTGTGTATTACCTATTTCTTTTTGAGCGTTATCATTCACCAGCACGGGGACTCTGATAAATAGAAACGTATATTAGAATCGAAATGTGACGTCAAAATGACGTCAAATTCGACATCTCGGCAATGTAAGTATAGGACCGAGATGTCGAATTTGACGTCACATTTCGTTTCTAATATACGTTACTATTTATCAGAGTCACCGTGCAGGTAGGTGTGAGACTAAACACATATGTATTCAAATCATTGTATAGATCTGGTGGTTCTCGGTAGTGCTTAGCACATTCGCCTTTCAAGCGGAAGACCGGGGTTCGATTCTCCACCGGACCACCGTGCTGGGTAATCGCAGGTTAAAAGGTAAGGCCTTGTTGATCCATTACTCGTACAAGTTTCGACTTCTGAGGGTTGACGTTCGTCAGCTGGTTAACGGAAACGAACAATTTTAGAACAATACTCTACCTGTAACACAAAAAAGTCATGAAATATAAAATGACTAATTATCATCAAAACATTATTATATGTGAAGAAAATTGATATAAGCATCCGTGCAATTTTTTTTTGGGTGGCCCTTATGTTGGTCGCAATGGTAAATCATTATTGTTTAGTCATGGCGGACAGTTTGTTGTTACTCGTCTGTGACTATGCGGTTCACATGTCCTTATCTCCTTTGGATATAATGGGATAAATCAAACTGAAACATGAAAATAAGACATAAAAAATTAGGTAATGAAATCAGATCATTCGTGAGAACAAAAATATAGAATCTATATGTTTCTTTGAATTATTTTCGATACAAAATTTACTATATTTTTTCAAGGAATATGAATACACACGTCATTGATAAGCCCTATGACACATCCTTGATGATCTCTTCTCTGTTCTAATGCTCTATGATTCTGCAAATGAGCAAAGAAATCATTATACCGCTGAATTTGAATACATTATTTGTGGTCTTTACTGAGGAATCCTATTTGAATTTCAATATAAATCTGTACACAAGATAGCTTGAAGGAACTGAAACTATTTGTTTTTCGATGAATATTTCATATTTCGAAGAACTATGCAGATTTATACATTTGTATCATTTTTGATTTGGGTATAGTCCTTCTGGATGTGAAATGGCAGTGAAGGTTTTGTGCTAGACCTTGTTTAAAAAAAAGGTTGGGGCAACCCACGTATTTTGAGCTTCTAAACCCTGATCAGAAGTCTAAATGCCGCATTCTCCATTGATATTTATTTTTTTAATTATTTTCATTTTTTATGGAAAAAGTCGATTTACAAAGTTGCGATGTTTTGAATTCAGAACTTCTAACGCCGCGGAATTGAAACCGACTTATTTATTGCATGAAAAATAAAAATAATTTCGGACGTAAATATCGAAGATCGTGAAATGCGATTCATAGGGGCCTGGAGGCAAAAAATGTTGGTTCTGATCGTAATATTGACTTAAGGGCTAGAACTTGCGAACAAAAGGAGAGCGCCGCGTTTTGATATCAGAATCGTGTTCAGCGGCTCAAAATACGGAAGTTTTTCCAAGCATATCTTCTAAACTTAGTGATGTATCCTGGTTTAAACGAACCACTACCGAAAGGCTTAACAAATTCTCATTTGAAAAGCCCTATGTCCGAGGAATATCTCTTAGTGCATGCTTGGAAGTATTCATTAAATGCAGCATGGATGATTTTATTCTCGTTTCTTTTTGGGTGTGGCATGTGTTTTGCTGTGTTGCAGGTGAGCCTTGCTGTGAAAAAACCGGAAGAATCCAAAACTGAAACTCCGTCGGCCTTGAAAGTAGTGAGTAATACATTTTTTTCAACACAATTTAGAAATCTCTTGGTGGTACCTACCTGCAGGCCTGGTCATTTGACAGAAAAATGTATGAAGTTCGATTTTACATAGATATGAAACATTTGTTTTAACGATATTATCGAAACTAAAATGGGATCGAACTTTGAATTTTAAATTTTTTCTATTTTTTTTCAAATGGCCGGCTTCTATATAACTCCAAAATCAAAAGGGCTCCTCAAAAATTTGAAATATCATGTTCATGTAATGTTCATAGTCCATGTCAGAGAACAATTGTTTCATTGCTAAATATTTCGACTCAAACAAAATTGCTAATCTTCACGTGGAAAGCAAAATATTTTTTTTTCGAAAACACTTCTTCAGCCGTTTGAATCCAGTGGGCAATCACTGTTTGGACTTCAAAGCACCAGCGTTGTCATAGAGTGAGGCTACCCATTTTCACGATAGATATTTACGAAACATAAGAGTGTTCAACTTGGAGCTGAAATGGAATGAGTGGATCAAGTTCAGGCGAATGCTTGAACCAGAATATTTCATGATGAACTCATTCTTGCTGTTGAGTTATGAGAAGGACGAAACTATAGTTTGTATTGATGCTTTCAGTTATTCATTCCACCATTAAACCTAAACTCGTTCTTGAGACGTGAAAAACAACAGGCAACTTGTATTCAATAATCATTCTCATTTCCAATTCACTTACTAAATGATAACTCTTTATTTCTTGACTATATCAGATGATAGTTAAAATGATTAAAAAAATGTGTATTTCTCTTTCATAAAGGAGATATCTTATATTTCCAGTAATTTTCAATGGGAAACAATTTTATTTCACGACTCTGTATACCCTTCAGTTTTATGAGTCAACGTTTCCAAAACGAAATGAAATTCGCAGAAATGAGCACAAAAGTGTTCACTTCACCTATTCGAAATTTAAAAAAGCAATTGAAATACAGTACTTTTTAGAGGACGTCGAAATTTTTTAGGGTACAAGGGAGTTGAATCACATAGACAAGTCACTTTCACTTGCTCAATTTGTATCACAATTACTCAAAATTTGAATCAAACACGTCATTTATAGGATATTTCTACAAAAATAGAGGGTAGTTCACGAAAAAAAAAATCATCGGGATAATATTTCATTATTTAACCCAGACAAGCTTGTTTCGTTCAGAGAAAAACATCTTCTTGAGCTCATCAGTGGACATATCAATAAATTATAGAATTTTCTCACTAGATACACCAAATGTTGAAAGTATTGTTATACTATTAGTTAATGTTTGTTCTTATTTCGTTTATAGAAGTCTTGTATCTTTTTTGCATCGACTTGAGAAAGAAAAAGGCAGAAATCACTTCCTTATAGTACTTTTTCTTTCCGGAATATTCTCATTTTCTCGTTGCCTTATTACAGAGATTTAAACAATATTTTGATCTACATCTTTTCCTTCTAAACGCGAATTGAAGTTTATTATGCAGGTATCCGCCAGGAAATAAGTACGTCTCTGCTCAATATTACCTCACTGGAAATATTCTAGCTCAAGGATCCGCAGATGTATTTAAAATACCTGGCGAGGTGTTATCCAAGGAAGTAGTTGTTTTCTGGTAGCCATTAATCAAATAATCTCGATGAAACAACGCACTGAAAAATATGTTTGTTTTCAAATGAAAAGGAATATTCTGCAGCTTCATTCGGCATGTTTGTAAACAAAAACATTTTTTTATATTTTATATTTGTATTTAACAAATATACCTCGAAAATTATCGATACTTCGTGCCCATACCTCCCATACTAATGACATTGTTCCTATATCTGCTAAGCCATCGAAGAAACGCGTTGATATTTCTTTAACGAATGGGAATCTGGAGCTTTCTTATTCAAAATATTTTTCACATAATTGACAATCAATGTACTTAAGGTCTTCAAAAATCGCATGGCCATTGAACTAAAATCGAGATTTATCTGTAAATATAGATTTCGAAGACTTCATTCTATAAAATAACGGGTAATCGACGAAACAGAGTTTGATCGCTCGTTATCCCATATATCATTCGATTATTACTGGGTTTCATAAAAATGAGCCACAGAAAATGTAACGCCCCTCATATCTTTTGCCGCATTCCAAAAATATCTCCATAGTGTGCACATCGGTTCCGTAGATCACCCTATATTCGTGTGTACGTGTCATCCGCCCCAAATTCAAATTTCCCGCTGGCTACTGTCAGAAATAACCTCAACTTCTGTCAAAAAGATTGTCGAAATCTCAAGCTGGCGATTGATGATGACAGTGAAATTGTGTTGAAAAAGCGTTTTCGGTTGTTTTCTACCATATTTCTACAAATTCACCATTAGAAGTTGGTTGTTTTTTATGATGTACTTGTGCTGATCCGATTATCGAAGCAAGAGACATGGATAACACGATGGATAGTTCTTCGTTTCCAGGAAATGTAAATTTTGTTTCCAGTCTATTTCCATAATGACCTGAGAGATGGATTTTTAATGATTGCAAAATCGTAAAAATAACTTTCTATTATTACATTTGCTGAATCTGATTCTTTGTGAAGTGCAACGGTATACGTATTTTTGTCGTGAACCAAGGTGTAAAATCAAAGACGAATTTAATTCGTGATTATTGGGAATTGGATTGTTCATTTCAAAGTGAAAAATCATCAAAGCCGTCGTCTTTTTGAAATTTTGACAAAGATGCAGTAAATTGCATTCATGAAATTGTTAACTGTACTTGAGAGGATAAAAGGGTTTGGGTTCATTGAACTCTTCATATTTGCCTACCTGAATGAAAATCTTCATTCTAATCTGAAGGTCACAATTTATGTATTTACCTCTTTCCTACAGCATTGACCTTTTTTGGTAAAACTAACCTACTAAAGCAGTGTACAGTGTATCCTTTCAAGCCAAAACTACATTATCAACAGTGAGCTATAGATTTATTAAGTTTGGACTTTTTTCTCTGGAGTGAGATAGTGTTGTTTTTAAATCAATTTGATGTACTATTCAAAAGGCCATAAGCCAAACTTTTGTAATATAACGAAAATACAATATTCACAGTAGTTTTCCCTGGCTGTACGTCACAACTATTAGATTCAGCAGAGGAATAAGGTCAGCAATTCTGTTTGAAGTTGATTCAAAAGTCAAATAGTGAAGCACTACATCGAAACCATTTTTAGGAATCATCCCTTCAGTTAACAGAAATGAATGACATGGACATTTTAATGGAAGATTCTCTAGATGGTGGCCCGCCATCTGTCGGTTCAGGCGAAATACCTGTTGTTGTCCCAACTCCTGGTACCGCCACCCCCGTTATTACCACCCCTGCCCCTACCAAGAAGGTACGTGAGTCGTATGCAGGATAGCCAAACTCGGATTTGGGTATTCTGTGTAGAAAAAACGCATGGTATGAATCATGGGTGAATGTGATCATAGATGTTTCAATGTTCACTACCTTCCTGCTTTGAAATGTTCCATGAGTGTAATCCAGATTTGGTCTCGGCCGTCATATTTTTTCAAAGAACACATGACACGATTGTTTGATTTTTGGGGTAGTTTCGAAAGTGAATTTTTTTCCATATCAAGCGGTAAGTATTTTTAATGTGCTTCATTGCTTTACATTAAGGTTGTCATATATTTTTTTGGTTGACTTTGTATTGTCTTTTCTCAAGTTCTTGTCTGAAAAAACTTTCCTGTTCTTTTTTGTAACAAATACTATTTGTATTTCTCCCGTTTTCTATGACATTGATCAAGCATTACTTCTATTTTAAGAAATGAATATGTTGAAATATCAGAAATGAAATAATGTCTGTTAGAAATTATCTGAAGTTGCCAACTTGGTGAGAGAAAGATGTGTCAAGTTCAAATATTTTTAGTTGAGTGTTTGTGTACTTGAGCTTTGTCAATAATTTGAAATAATTTTATTGTTTTGTTGCAGTTTCCAGCTCAAATTTTTTTGATATTCAGGATTCAGAAGATTTGATTAGTTACAAATTTTTCACTCGTTGTTGAATATTGAAAGTTTCTATATTTGAAAGACTGTTAAGATAACTTCAAAGTTTTACAGAAAAAATAAAAAATGCAATTCATTGATATATTTTAAAGATATCTTATTAAAGCACATTCTTGTGGCTGCTTGCTTCATGTGGATTATGAAACTGATTTATTATGCATTACCTCAAAGAAACCTGTGACAATTCCTCAGGATACATATTACTAATTTCTTCATTATTCCTAATTCAAATATATTATTTGATCTACCATTTCTCGGTTTCCCATATTTAATCTTGCACCACTGTACTTCTTCTGCTATCCCATGGGGATACTAGATAATGGAATAACATTTTGAAGCGTATTTTGTTATTAATGAGTAATGGAATGATTAAAAATGCAAGTGAAGTGTATGATTGCATCAA
Organism: Zygogramma bicolorata; assembly: GCA_032362365.1. Taxonomy (NCBI): domain Eukaryota; kingdom Metazoa; phylum Arthropoda; class Insecta; order Coleoptera; family Chrysomelidae; genus Zygogramma; species Zygogramma bicolorata. The sequence continues at coordinate 377,697 of JAVJAQ010001406.1, forward strand.
CTTTAATGAACGTTTATAAGATAATACAGCTGGCAATAGCAGTTTGAAAAGTGGATATGGATCGAGAAAATTGAATTATAAGTATTCAGATTGAAAAAAAGAAACAGTGTCAAAATTTCTCAGCATAGGGACATACTAAATGGAAATAATTGTTGCATTGATTTATTATTTTTACGTAAGTCATATTGGAAAAAGACTTCCATTCATTCATTTCATTTTCGAAACTACCCCTCGCTCAGCAGTCTTGGAACTAAGTTTACACTAGACAGAAATTTGCAAGTGATTTTCTTAATTGTTATTTAATTGTCTGTGAATAATTGTTACTGTACAAGTTCATGCTCACAACAGTCCATATTTTCATATTAGGTTGTCTTTTTCAATTAAGTATTTATTATTATTAATGAATATTGACAATCAATTGATCAAGGATTATGTAGTTCTTTTTGTTATTATAGAAACAAGCAATAAGATACATGTTTAAAGATAAACACGATGACTCTTGTAAACCGATATTTATTTCCAAAAAATATTAACTAATAGAGTTATATATTTTAGAAACGGTAACGGTAGGTTCGACTCTCATCCCACATACTACCACACCCGCCAAAATAATAATATTGAACTCCCTCTTCCTTCTGTCTCTCTAGCAGTTTAAAAGTTGTCAACGTTGAAGTAAATTAATATGTTTTTATAATTTTTGAATAGGTGAGCCCAAGAGTATTTAAAATATTGGGTCTAAGGAAATTTGAATAATATATAGAGAATATAGGCGTTTGCCCATCGAGTTGCCCATTCACAGAAGAAAACCACTTATTTGTTGCCTCTCACACCTGCCGAAGTTTTCGAAAAACACAGGCGGTTTTTTTGATACAGCTGATATTATTTCCATTGCTACCGGAATAACTGGAAATAAAGAGAAGAATTGTAACGATGATAGACCAAAGTATATGAATTGTCTTGTTGTTTACAAACTTTAGTGGTTCATAGATATGTTTGAAAAAGTATGTATCTGGTTCTGGAACAAAGCTCTGCGATTGGTGCATAGTAATAATCTGTGTAATTACTACTTTTGTTCGGGTTTGAAGGCTGTCGTTTTTTGGAATTTCTTTTGACGTTTCGCTGGCGCGAGTGGCTTGCTTCAGAAGCTCATACATCTTGAGTTCGACTCCGATGACATCAGTCGTTGGCCGCGAAAGCCTTAACCATTTCGTCATCTGTGTAATCTTCTGCTTCAGAAACTCACTGTACTCTATTTTAACGTTCGCACAGTGATGCATCTGTATCCCACTTGACAGATCATTTCCTTTAAACTAGACCTCTCATATATTGCTACCATGTTATTGGAATAAATATATTTGGAATATACCTACCAATAGTGATATAAAAATTGAAAGAGGTGGACATAGAAAATGCAAATAGTCAAATTTAGAAATGAAGATATTTTTAAGAAATTCCCGGCTTCATTCAATGCAACTCAGATAATTATAAAGAAAAATGGATTGTGGTTGGCAATGTTACTTGCTGGGTGCTAGTGATTCGAACTTTCATGTTATTGAAGGAAAGTAATGAGAACAAAAACCTGTTGAAATTTTCATTGAGTCGAAAATTAAATTGAAAAATGCACTTAAATCTCAACAAGGCATGAATCTTCAACAAAGAAATAAAGTAAGGAAAATTGAAACATTGTGAGAGAAATAAATGTGAATAAGAAAGCAAATGATGATAATAATCCGAATATTGAAAATAACAATTCTAAAAGTGTAAGATCAAACAAAATTGAAGAGAAAATAAGAAATCATGTTATAATCAAATCTCAAGTTCAATTACGTTTCGATTAATGGTATTCCTTCACACTCAAAGTGAAATTGGGTTTCCTTATGAATTTGTACGGTGTTTCTGGACTGGATCTGACGTTTCGTCTGCATCTGCAGCAAGCATTTTCGAGGGAGATGCAGCAGTCGTTACAAAGTATTCTTCTTTGCTGCGAGGCTTTGATTTGATGTGGTTCAGTATCTATTTATCGGACCCACATTCGGACCACTTATCCCTAATGGATTTCTCGGAACCGTCTCCTCTCGGATTGGAAGAGTCAGTTCTTCCTCAGAATATTCTAGCTTAGAAATGCGTTTCGCTCTTTCTGTTTCTACCGAAGTTTTTATAACACCTCTTTTCTGTCCGTGTGATAGTGGAATATTTCTTCAGATATCGTTCTGTGTGGGTGGACTTCCTTTATACCCTATGCCCCAGTTTTCTATTTTCTCGCCTTTTTACCCCCACGCCCAGAAATGCAATTCTCTTATATTTCTTTCTCCGTCTCCATCATAAACTGAATTTTTGGATTACATGAATCTGGTCTAAAAATCTCTTCAGTTCCTCTTCGTGATTTGGTGGTCATAGATCACGGAGGAGAGGAACTTCAGATATTTCTAGACTATCTGAATTCCTGGAATCCAAAGATTCAGTTCACGACAGAGACGGAGAAAAATAAGAGAATTTTATTTCTGGGCGTATGGGTAGAGTGAAGGGAAATAGAAAACTGTGGCATAGAGTTCTGTAGGAAGGCCAATCACACACATGGATATCTGAAGAATTCCAACCATCACCCGCCGCAGAAAATATGAGTTACTGTCTGCGTCTAACAACTTACAGCGATTAAAGCCGCATCACAAAATTTGACATTTGACCGTGGAAAGCTGTCAAATTTTGTGAGGCGGCTTTAAGCGCTGTAAGCTGATAGACGCGGCCATTAAAACTTTGGTAGAATGACCTAAACGCATTCCTGAGCAAGAATATTTTGAGTAAGAAATGTGACATTAAGGGCCAGTTGTTCCGCTCCTACTTAATGAAGGTTTACCTAAGCTAGGTTTTAATGTTATGAATAGCTTAGTTGAATTTTTATTAAATGTGAGCGGTTCAGTTGACCTTTAGAAAACGTGTATTTACATAATGGATACTGCAAGGCCGAAATTTACCGAGCCTTACGACCCAAACAGGCGTTACGATATTTCTTGATTCGTTTAAAACAATTCTCCAAAGAACACTAAACTATTTTAATTAACTTCGATTGACAACAACTGCACTGACCTCTGAATCTTTTGCAAAACACTTGAGCATTCTTGAATGACTTGAAACATCCAACACTCCTTACTAAAAACTTCATACAACTTCGACTGTCTACTAGTCTTCTGCACTGAGCAATCCTCGATACCAAAAAAAAAACTGCCGTCTGATCAAAAAGGAACGATTTATCTGGATATTACATTCGCGCCTGGAACTTCTAGAATTCGAGCGCCTTCGACGTTAGGAATCTTTGCTCGATAACGACTCGATTGACCATCTTATCTGAGAAGCCTTCTCGGCGACGAGCGCTTTCGGGTTGGCGCTGATTGGCCCAGCTAGTTGAATTATGTTTATTATGGTCAGCGGTGGCGTTAGGAAATGAGTGGGCCCAAACCAGCCGTTAATGTACATAATCTCCTGCCCTATATTAACGGTGTGACAGACCGCATTGAAAGACTTCCGAAAAAACATGGGGTGAAGAGCCATTTTCAAGACTACGTAAAAAAATCAAGAAAGCCTCAGATCTGCAAAAGACCAACGTGATCCATTAGCAACTCCAACGAGTGTACCCTATACCGTGCAGTTGTGGTTCTGTCTTTATCGGAACCACAAAAAGGAGCATTAAAACGCGGTTGACGGAACATAAAAGAAGTTTTCAATATGGCCAAATACAAAAATCGTCTGTGGCTTAACCCGCTCTGTTTGAGGGTCATGATATTGACTTCGACAAAACACAAGTACTGGTTAAAACAATGAGCTTTTACCTACCAATGAGAAAGGACACGGTCCGATCCAATAAAGTTATTCATCATCGCCTCTGAAAATGCCAGACCCAAGAACCTGCAGACCACGGCATAGAAGCCCGGAAATACCTAACAATTAATTAGTTATCGATCGTGAAAGATAACAATCTTTGGGGATTTTCTCTTATTTTCGAAATTATGTTCGAGTGATATGTTTCAAAATTTTTATATTTTTTTCCAATTCATTAATATTATTATTGTTTTTATAATTAATTATTAACTGTCTCTTGACTTGATTTTATTGCTTTATTTTATTTTTTTCGATTTGATGAGGTTTTGACAGGTTTCAATAAACTTGATTATATGGACAATGGAAGTTTGAACTCATACGACCCAACAGAAAAGTTTGTTTCGCTTTGATATCTTACCCCATTCAGAATTTGAAGCCTCAATTAATTTGGAAATTGCTATACAATTTCCGCCGAGTTGGGCTCCAACATAAAGTGACACATATCCACGCGCACTCTATTATCGTTTATCCCTGCCCCGTACAGAAATCCAACAAGAACAAAGTGGTCACCGGCTATATCTTGTACTCGCGCGAGGTGCGCAAGCAGATCGTACAGAATAATCCCGAGTCGAAATTCGGCGACATCAGTCGCATCGTCGGTAGCGAGTGGAAGTCGCTGCCGCAGCACGAGAAGCAGCAGTGGGAGGAGAAGGCTTCGAAACTGAACGAGGAGACAAAGGCGTTGTTCCTGCTCGACGAGCAGTGTTCTAGTCCGGCGGCGTTGCCGCCTCCGCCGCCCGTCGATGTGGTGAGTCGATTATATTATTGTTATTTCAGAAAGATATGTACTTGAAAATAAATTATTGGGAGGATCGAAGCGATTGTCCCTCGTCAGCACAGGGCAGGTCAAGTCAACGGTTCCGAAAAAAGTGTTAAGCTTAGTATCGACAGTGCGAGGCTACGAATGCCTCGTGGCGAATGCTCGGCTTTGCCTCAGACTGTGGATACGGGGGTTGCTCGCCTCACATTGCGCGCCGCGAACGCCTCATAGCGACTTATTTATGAAAAATATGGAGATATAGAATAGTTCGAAAAAAAGTGTGACACTGCCTACAGTTCTCTTCAAAATTTTTGATTTCGTACCAACTTTGTTCGTTTTCATAAGGTCTTGCAAATTTGAATGTTTTGTTTAGACTAGGTTTGCAAACCGTAAAATTTTCTGACGAAAAAATTCGCATGAAAATTATCTTTCACAATTTTTTTTGGCCAGTTATAGGGATCTTGATTCACGTTAATAGTTATAAAAAAACTGTTAACTATGAAGGGAATTGAAATGAAAAAAAAAATTAAACATGAAGGCTATATTTGATCTTGATGTTAAGGCGATAGTAACACGTTATTATAACCCATTTTCTTTAATTTCGATTTCTGAACGTTTGTATCTTGCTTATTTTTAGAGCTATCGCAAAACTGATTACAGTTCTGTCCAGACATGGGTCGAGATTTCGCTTATATTTCTTGATATTCAAGTTGTGAAGTCGACAATCTTCCAGAGTCTCTTGTACGGAGATTCTTCAGATAAAATCCAAGGCCATTCTAAGTGTGTGCCATGGAAGTAGTTTTTTGGCTGATGTTTGCTTTTCAACTTCTATAGCGTATAGCAATTCAATGTTCCCTTTCTAGTGTTTCATTGAATTGCGTTAGTATAATATAGTAAGATACTAATCGGAATTGTATTTACAATCAGTTACAAGTACTGTCTTCCATTGAAGTTCGACTACTTGGTTCTTCTTTGAACTCAAAGACCCGTAGAGTCGATTGTTGTTTATTTGCTTATTGGTACCAAACATTCTATGGATCTAACACCGGAATCTGAATTGAAAAAATTCTATTTAGTGGTATTAATGTCAAAAAATGTTTGAATCGTACGAATGTTAGTCAATTGACAATTTGGTTCTATCACTTCCTTCAAGGTATTGACGTTCTCACAACTGATTTTGGATTATAAATACCAACGAAATACGGCTATGTCAGAATTCAACAAACCAATAATTGGTTCAGGGCCGTTCAGGGCTTCATTATGAAAAGGCGTATGAACCTATCCACGTATTTACACCAATATTTATAAAGTTTTAAGTTTGATGGTAGGGATTATTAACGGTGATAAACATGACCCCCGATATCAATCCTCGAGGAACTCGGGATTTTACAAAATTCATTTTCAATTCCACCTTGGTGTTAATCCGCACTTAACGCAAGCGTCTTCTCCGCAAGATATACGAATGTCTCTGGGACAACTGCGACTACCAGTTCGAAGAGGTAGCCGATCTGATCGAGCATTGCATCAAGGACAAGGAGTCACAGGGTCACGTTCAGGCCTTCTACGCCGAAAACCAAATCTCCGAGTTCAACTGTTACTGGCGCAACTGCGGTAGGAACAAGAAGAACGTGCAGCCGTTCCCGAATATTCAGCGGCTGATAAGGCACGTGCGCGATATGCACATCAACAAGGGTAACGGGCGCAGCGTGCCGCCCGAAAGCCGGAGCAAGTAAGTGGTTTCTTTATTGGAAGCTTCGATTCTGTTTCACGACTTCGATTTGACTGGCGAAGAAATTCATTTCTCGACGTTTTGAATTTTTTAAAGCCATTCTCAACTAGTGTTCTGGAAATGGACTTCTGAATGTCGGAACATCGGCGAGGAAATGAAGTTGGTTTCAATTTTTCTGGCTCGATTTCGACTATTCCTGCGCTCAGTAAACGATATTCCATTGTAGATCGGCAGGGTGAACGGAAACATTCAAATTAAATGACGCCTCGTACATGCGTTATTCATATTTATGAGGGTAGAGCAATTTGTTTGCTGTCGTTTCGACCTTGTTGAAGTCATCCCCAGAGATCTGCAATGTGAACTTTGGATGTAGTGTCCTGAAAATAACCTTTTCAAGGCCAAAACATGAACAAAGAATAAATAGTTGGACTTGATCTCGACTATTATTGTGCTTAATCGAAGATGGTGCACTATGCATCGGCAAAATGGACGGAATAATATAATTTCAAAAGGACCTCCTATATTTCTTACAGGTATTCATTAGACGATCAGACTTTTTTGATGCCATTTTCTACAATCTGATATGGTTTGAGATGACAATTTTTTGTTCTATGGAGATGACTTTATAATAGAGACGTTTATAAGAAAATAATAGAGGTTTAAGTTTTATATCTATCTCAACCATTTCTATGTATAATGTTTCATTGTGGTATCGGTAGTGTAGTGGTTAGCATATCTGCCTATAAAGCGGAAGGCCGGGGTTCGAATCCTCGCCGGGCCACCGTGCTGGGTAATCGCACGTTAAAAGGTAAGGCCTCGTTGATCCATTGCTCGCACAAGTTTCGACTTCTGAGGGTTGACGTTCGTCAGCTGGTTAACGGAACGAACAATTTTACAATTTTTACAATTTACAATTGTAGTTCCACAGAAATGACGCTCGCATATTAGTCCTATATATTTCAAGCTTCATATCTTTCGGGAGCTGCAGTGTAGATTTTGAAAAATAATTCTAGTGGTCTTGTGATACACGAAACTTCGCCAAATAATAATTTATTGTGGTGCCATAGACCGACATTAAAGTGACACCCATATTGTTCTTACACAAACTCATCAGTTTCCTGAAGATGACTTCATGAAAGTCTGATCGTTGTCAAGGAAATAATGTTGAGGCATTTTTTGGCCTGATCTTGACTATACTTGTGCTCAACCAGCAAACTTCTATGAATAGGGATGTTGACTGATGATGAATTTGCTGAATTGAATTGCGTAATAAATTATAAAAATATGTAGGGAAAACTGAAATTAGAATCTGTTGAAAAACATCTTGAAGTTTACTATCTGCATCTCTCTCGAGTTTTGTATTCATATTGATTTGAAGAGGAAACAGTAAAAAAATTGTCGAAAACTTCGTTCTTTCCTTGAGAATAATAATAATATTTCCAAATGATTACATCATTCCGTTTATATTATACAAGACATGTTGAGAGTGTGTTGATTTTGTAACAGAGGCCTTTTGAAAATATGTTAATTCCTTAATCTTACTTTTTCAAAACAATGAACCTGCAAGGAATAATATTTTTTCTGAAATATGAAGAAACTACACGTTTCCAAACGGAAATATTCATATTAATATTAGATTCGTTGAAAAATCTTATAAAATTTTTGCCACTAGTAAATGTTATTATCATGGTTGTATTTTTGACGTTTTGCTTTTGAAACCAGGAATTTTATTGGAAATCGAGTTATGCCAGTCTTGCAGCCTGCCGTGTCGACTGCTGCCGAAATTTTAGCTGGTTCGTCGGTATTTTCAAATGAATGGCATGTGCTTGCATTTTTTTTGTTTTCTATCTAGCCCGCAGGTAGAATGAACCCTCAAGAGAGCTGTTTGTTGTTGACTTTCACTTTTCATTCTTCCGATCGAGTTACCCGAAAGAATGAGGAGACAACATATGGCTTCAGTATGAGCTTTCGCCTAGAATTATGCACTCGCAAACCAAAAACTCTTGGACGGAGCGTTGATGACAGTTTTTTGAACCAATTTTTCAGATTATATTATCAGAGAAAATACTTGAAGGTAAAACAAATCGTAATCGCGTAAAACCCAGCATTTGGATTTCTTGGAACAAACTATATTTCTGAACAGTATGCCTCATGAACTTTCGCCATTTCCACAAACTATTTGAAGTTCATATGGCCATTCTGTGAAAAGTGGATCTTGTAATTTTTTCGCAACACATTCATATGCGTTAAAAGGCATCTTGTATCATGATCAGTCTACTTTGATCAATGTTATGTCTAAGGCTGAATTCAAATTTAAACCAATCAGAAAGCTGTCGGATCGTCGTACGATCGGATTTCGGATCTGTCTGAATTCGGCCTGACAGATGCGAGGCAGTCTGTTATTATTGTTGAACCTTCCAAACACAATTTTATATGAAGTACGTCGTAGCGCGTTTTTGCAGATTTGTTGGAACTTCAAGTATTTCTCTCCAAAGGCAGACTGAATCAATTGATCCTATAAAATCTGTTGTTGTGGCCGGTGGAAAAGAGAGGAGAAAGCATCCTAATGACTCGCCCTTTATATATAATTCGAGATTTTGGTTTGAGATTGTTTTTAGGCGAATACACATGACTTTTTTTTTGACTAGTTTCTATCGTAATGTTTGTGAATGGAGTGAAATGCATATGAGTATCATTATTTGATGTTGTGGTAGGAACTTCAAGCATTCCAGTAAGCCTCAAGTTGTCAATCGCCCGTCATCCTCTGCTACTCCCAACCTTCGTGAGTTTATTTTTTTTATTTTATTTATTTTTAGTTGTAGTTGCCGCTTTTAACATTCAAATTGCTACATTTGCTGGCTGTATTACCTAATTGAACTACACCGAATAGTATTACTATCACAACTGTTATTCTAACTCCTCGTTATGATGTGATAGTTACCATGTGACCGATTCGTAATTGAATATTTTTTCATATTCAAACAATTTTTATGTACATAACGCCCAATTTGCCAAATTTTCGAGCGCTCACACTGTAAGCTAAGTTAATTAATAGTATATATATATAGTAATTTTTGGATATGTAATGTCATACTAAGCCTATCTTGACCTGATTTGAAAGGATAAAACATTAATTATTTTCATATAATTCGTTGAAGTTCAAGATTGTGTGAAGGTTGTTTTACCGTATACCACGCGGGCTTGAATTATCCTTCTTTTATAGAAAAAACGGCGACGTTCGGTTTATTTTGAATGTAACCCCCGAACGAAATCCCTTAAACCAGTTACAAGATCAAAAAGCGAAGAATTTTTTTCCAAAAGAATAATCTCACATCTGACACATCTATTGAAAGGTCTCATCAGGAATTTCAGGAAGAATTGTTTTCTGAAATTTTGAATCATTTCTCAGGCCAAAATGGATATTCCAGTGTAAATTTCCATTCTGAATGATATTTGGTAGATTCAATCTAATGAATTGAAATTATGACGTTCAAACAGTACTTATGCAATAGAAGTTTTCCATTCTTATGCGGGTTCACCCCAATTCTAGGATAACCTCTCAAACGATGCTACATGGTAAATTGCCAATTGAAAAAGTTTTAGTCGACAATTTTCTTTAGGAAGCTCTGTATTGAACTTGTTCACAGGTTTTACATAGACACACATTCATTTTCGTACGTTTTTTTAGATAGTTATGAGTTGGTGTTCATGACCTGTGGGCGACTATGACTATTTTACAAAGTCGAGGTCTTCTGGCTTCTGAGGGTTTGTGAGTCGGCCGAGAGCATTTACCCCTGGTGCGAACTACTTCGTTATTGCATCAACAATATTAATATATGCGAAAAATCACCACTTCTATTCAATATTAACTAAATACTATGGTTACTAGGAAAACACAGTAAAAATTGTGCGAGCCATAAAGTACACTTTTGGTAACTAAGTATCACAAAAAACTATTCAATTCTGATACTCCGTGGGACATGATTATTATGTTTTTCTGATAGATGATACAACTTATTTCAGGTTGATTAGGTCTCGTAGAATTCTACAAAAATTTACCAGTTCTGAGTCTCTGAAAATGTTGATCAGCACGTATATGAAAAGTTACCTTCTTTACAGAATTGGACAAATTAACAATTTCTGGGAATTGAATTCACAAGTGACAATTCACGGGAAAAATAAATCGAAGCCAGAAGCTAGCTTGCGAATTCTTAACTTATCAAGTCACAATTGATTTGGGTCATTTCTCAAAAAAAACATCAATAATTGGTTCTCTTGACAGTTTGAATTGTTGTCGTAGTCAGTTTGTCTCCTATTTTTTCTGAAAACGAAAGAACTAGGTACCTACATGAAAAAACTGGTTTCCTCGAATATTCTCCAGATGACTCGGATTTTATTTCCAACACCCATCTATCAATGCATGAGGAATGGTTATATCTAATCTGAAGAAAATTAGTGATATTCTACTGGCATCATAAAAAATTATACAATAATTTTTTGGGATGAACCTGACAGAATATGTATATTTTCAGATGAAAGAAATATTGAATCAATTTTCCTTTTTGGTAATCAAATTTATATAATAATAATAACATTTATTCATCCCAAGAAACATTTACAGTTTATAAATAGGGATATTGAACATATAAAAAGTGAAATAGAACAAGATATGATTATGTAGCAGAAATATATGAATATACGTTGGCTACAGCTAGACAGGGTATCTGTGAACGACGTGACATTTTCTTGAATTTAATTCACGAAGGAAAATTCAGAAGGCACAATTCACCTATAGGAGTATAGCAACTCACAATTCACTTTTTTTGAATAAATTGAATCATCTGGAAATTCAAATTGAATTAAATTCACAAATGTGTAGAACTCTGCCTCTTAAATGATTCTTTACCATATCCCATTTCTCATATGATTAAAATGAATAAAAAGAGGCATAAATTTTGAAAACCAAGCACTTTCTAAATAGTGGCATCTAAATATTGGCAACTTTCATGTTCTATCTCAGAAAAAATGTAGAAAATTTTGAAATGGTGTGGAAGGTGTATTATAGTAGTGATAGTTTTCCCGTAAATTTTGCGTCAAGTTGGATCAACTTGAAAAAGAATTGAGAAGTATGTTTGTAATTGTTTTCTGGGAATTTTTTCTAGTTTTTTCTCAAAAAACAGCTTTTTCAAGTGTCTTGGTATTCAGTGATAGTGCTACTATGGTGCTCAGGATCATACCGTTGTAAATTCGTTGATCTGAAGGACATTTCTGGAGTATGCACTTATTTGCACACTATGAGATATGAGAGCGCAAATAAACTGCAGTTACATATGTTTTTTATTATACATCTTAGGCTTCACTATTTCTGCATGGCCTGCCATTGTCAAAATCGTAATTTCTGACTCCTATCTGATACAATCCATCCGAGAACTTGCTCAACGAATTATTGATTTTTTGAAAGTAAACAACAGGATCACTGCTTGAAGACTGAAACAATATTTGCACTCCTTGTAGAATAATCCTGAATGGTTCAACCCGTATGTAGTTCAATCATTGTAAATGATTTTAATTTAGAATTCTAACACTTGTGCAACATGGAGATTAATACTTATTTGAGTTATTCAACTGAAGTTTCGTGTTGGTGGAGGTTATTCAATCTTCGTGTGATAAAGTATTGGGATAATAGATATGTTACCCGTTTTTTTTTTGCATTTGTAGGTAATTTATACTAGTACATTTGAGCAGTTTCTAGTCCAAACATCAAAATAATATTAGTGTCCAATGCCGTGGCAGATAAGTTGTTTTTCATTTTCTCATTTTATAATTACTAGATCAGTTGTCCCGTGGACGAATATAAAATGTTTCTATTCATACTCGTAAATATGCTGATTTTTTTTCAGTCCACACGACGTTTATGTAAGCGATAACGATACAAGGTAGAAAATGAATTTCACCAATAATGGAGAACGAAATACTTGATTACCGTGGTCAACTTTAGTGGAACGTCATAATCGTGATCTATCAACTGATTCTTTTGAATAATTAGTAATTTTATCGAATTATCTACTTGTGGTTCCGAAACTATTCGCGTGAAGGTACTGAATATTATGAATTCTAAACAGAAGCGATAATGATTCATTTTTTAATCTTGATATAATTTCATTAGAAAACTCAACAATTATCATTCGTACCCCTAAAGTAATGGCAAAGCTTTAGACTCCTGGAGCACTTTCATTAAATTTTTTTTACTATCGTCATGTTGGGTTGCCAGTTATTTTCAATCAAATCAAAACTTTTAATAGACCCAGAGACAGCTACATTAAAAATCAAGTATGTAAGAAAGAATCTATAACTGTATTATAGCACTAAATCACCATTCTGCCAGTACAGACTGGGGGATTGAAGCCTCGGTGGGCACACAGAAAAAAACAAATTCCCCTTTTTTTTTTCAATAAAAATACATCTGAACTGAAGACAAAGTTCATACAGTTTTTTCATTTCCTAATATTTTCCAATTTGTCAGTGTCGTACGTAGTACTTCCATGGATATTTTTTTGGAATAATACCAAAGTTGAGTTTCTGAGTTTTTTTCTCCACTACTAGTTAGAATAAACTGATAAATGTAATGAGGAATAAACTTTTTTGGAAAAATATTCATTTTAGAAGTTGAGAATTTTTATATTTTATAAATAAACCTCCAAACTTCATTCGTACTAAATCTGAATGTAAAAACGATTTTCATTTAGTTTGGCAACCAAAAGAAATTAGGGTTGATGAAATTTTCAATACTAAACAAAAAAAAAATTGTCAATTTTTGCGCTCGCCATAGCTTTAATGCCCAAGTTTGTAGTGCAGAATATTGATTTAGTTCGCTACTTTCAATACTTTTTTGTCTTCAGACTTCGTTCTAGTAGTAGAGAAGCCAAGTAGCACTCATTGCCACCGAACCGAAAATGTTAAAAATTTAATTGGGAATAATAAAGACGTTAATAATATAATAATATGGCCATCATATCCACTTTTGTGCACATTTCTATTATCAAAAAGTTATTGGCGTTCATTTGAACACTATTTCCGACATGGTATTAAAAAGTGGAGGAACAACTGTTAATTGATTTATTTTTAATTGGACTGGAAGCTTTTCAAAGTGGCTTTTATTATTGACATGCCGATTCGATTCACTTGTTTGAAAATGAAACTAATTGAAAATTCCTTCCAATCGGAACAGCAGCTAGTAGTACGTTCAATTCAAGTTGCGGAAGTTTTTCTTCATCTTCGAATTCAGGTAAACGGATTTTTGACAAATTGTTTCTTAGGATTAACAGTTTTTTGTATCGTCCCATCTATATTCTAACCTAACTTTTTCGCAAACAGCTGTGTCTACTACGAGTGTGCTGACTTCTAATACGCAGAAGGTGCAAGAACCCATGTTCATCTCTGTGCCACCAAGACCTCAGCGAGTCCTACATTCCGAGGCGTATATCAAGTAAGTTATTATCCAAAATGGTGATATGAGGTTTCATATAGATATAAAAATTGTATATATATATATATATATATATATATATATATATATATATATATATCGTCGATATATATATATATATAATGTTCCTCAGTTTTCGGATTTTCTAGGGCATTTTCATCACCCTCTGTTCTTTCTCTATTCTCGCTCTATCTCATATTTCTTCAGTAAAGTTTCCAAGGCTCATGCGTTGGCTAGACAGTCTTTGATTGCCGTTTATTAGTCCCTTGGTGAACAAACACTTTATTTTGCAAAGTGTGAAAATCTTCAATTAAAATTGTTGTTGATAAAAAGGTGTATATCTGGCAATTTTTCTACTGAAATATCAAAATTCCTTATGCTTAATCGAGGTTTTTCTGGAGGTAATCGTGGGTGAACCATTTTCTGAAAATAAAATATGCCAAGAAGAGCGAATACGTAGGAAGAAAAAAACAGAGCAGGAAAATAAAGCTGGAAAAGGGAGAATTCCAATAATATTTTCTCAGATCGAGAATATCAGTGGTTGTTTTTGAAATATTCGCCGAAAACTATAATTGTCGAATCTCATTTTCTCATTCATTTCATTTAGAATGACATAAAAGTCACAGTAACTTTCAGTACTGTTTCATATTTTTTATTATGTGATATCAACCAATTTTCAATGCGACTTTTCCTTCATATATTCATCGATTTTTTGACTATTATAATAATTCATCTATACCCTCCTTGTTTTTTTGGGTAGTTACCTACCATAATAATTTAAACAAATTGCCAAAAACGACTCTGCTCAATAGGAAGATTTAACAAATTGTCTCTGGTCTGGATTGCGGGCCATACTGGCCTGGAAGGCAATGAGGCTGCTGACTCCCTTGCAAAGGAGGAGCTTCATCGGACCAGAACCTGTCATTGGCATCGCCTTAGGCTTTGCCAAACAAACATTAAATACCTGGATGGCGAGAAGATTTATGGACTTCTGGCAAAATCTTCCAGGATTGGCTCATTCCAAGGCGTTTATTCACCCTTCGAAGTCGGAAACCAAACAGTTGTTGGACACAGGTCACTGTCATTTGAATCATCATATGCAGAGAATCGGACTGTCAGAAGACAGCCTGTGTCGTCTCTGTCTGGAAAATGATGAAACAGCAGAGCACATAATTTGTGCCTGCCCCGCTGCGGACCGAATCAGGTTTTCAGAGTTTGGCAAGGTTTCACTCTTACCATCTGACCTGAAAGATCAGTCACCATACAAACTAATCGGCTTCGTTAAGAAGCTGGGTTTATTTGGTCGAGTTTGCATAGGTGTGAACCACAATAAACCCTTGTTGGTTGCAGTGGAGGGCCGAACAGACCCACTCACTTCTGACCTAATCTAACCATAATCTGAAAAAATTAGGAATTGATATCGAAATATATACTGTAGAAGGGTAGATTTCTAATCTACTCCAAAAATTTGTTGCCTTAATCAAAAACAGTTCCTTCTCTAAATGAAACACGACTTATTAGTCTGCCCTGCTACACTCTTATAGATTTCAATATTGATTTTTTTTTTCAGATCGTGGTAGGTAACTGACCGATGAAAACAAATATCCCCTACAAAATAATGACTTCAGTTATGTATTTATCACATTCTAAAATTATGTTTTCTGACATTTTTCTTATCATTACACAATTCCTGGCCAAAACTCAAGAACGTATGACTTATGGACCAATATATCTTGGGTCTAGAACTCAAAGCTATACATAAACTCCACATATCGGAAGAAAATTCAATATACCAAGTAACAAATGGTAGTTATTGCATTAGACTGAGTTGAGTTTTCTTGGTTGAGAACTCAAAACAGAGGTTAAGTAAATTGCAATAGGGTAGGATTTATGTGCACCGTCTCACCTTAACTAAAACTACCATCATTAATGAATGAAAAAAAACCTGATCTGCAATTGTTGAACGAATTAACATTGAACCTTATTCCCCAGGCATGCATATGTCTACGTCTACATATTCAGCTTATCGAAAACAATTTCAATCGAGTGCTTGTTATAGCCGTGTGCAGCAAATAATTTAATTCCGAATTAAATTTTATTTCTCATTGAAGTCTGTTTTTATATTGCACCGCTTTTTAATTTAGTAGCAAATACCTATACTATTAGATTGAATTGATCTCTCAAATTTCGTGGATTCAAATAGACCGCGGGCATGTGACGTCACAGGCATCAGCCTGCTGGGCAAACAAATCGTATTTCCATTAACAACAATGGTAATTCAATGAGATTATAATTGCAATTCTGAGATACAAAATGCATGAATATACCGTTGCCCATTTCAGCTGATCAGTACTTGAATTTGCTCTTCTAGTTGCTTGAATCCACAATTCACGTCTCTTAACAGCAAGAGGATTAATATTCTTTCTATCGTCGAAAATAAAAGGGATTCAATGGATTGAAACATCACAATCGCTCAAAATTGAGTTATTATCGAGAAAAAATATTTTGAAAAATGACACAAATGCACAATAAGCATTTGTAGGTCCATTTGTTTGACCAGCAGGCTGGATTTACAACTATCATTTTACTGTCGTCTGTCAGATATGCCCTCGGTCTATTCAATTCAAATACTATATCACTATCATTGAAGATTGAGATTGAGAGTACCAAAGATCAAACTGTTCCTGAATAGAATTAGAAATAATGTTTAAGTTTTTTAGCGGTATTTTTCATTGAGTTTTCATTATTTCTCGATCATTGTGAAATAAAAATGGGATCCATTTTTTTCAGGATAATAGGCGTGATATGAGAATATTCCTGAAAACATTTGTTTTATGCAAACGAAAAGTGCGATTATGAAGAAAGTTTTTCAAAAACCAACAGCAAGCTAGTTATGGATATTCAAAATAATATTGTCGCCATATAAACAATAATGTAATGATTCTAAAAATAGAGGCGGGGTGACTTCCCGTGGCTACAATCAAGAACGGAGAATTTTGAGTGTGTTATATAAAAGGCCATTCGATATTCGACGTGATGCCACTTTGTTATTATTCTATCTCTTCCGATAACCGAGATAACGCTTGTTTAAAAAATTCTGGGACACCCGGAATACTTCAGTATTTTTTTATCACATTAAACAACATTATCATTAATCGCCTGTTTCTCCAGATATATCGAGGGTCTGCAAGCGGAAACGAAGCACATCACTCCCTGGGAGAGGACGCTGCAGGCCACGCAAGAGAACACGCCCGCAGCCCCAGACACGGAAAAGCTGCAAACAATCGCCGCCTGGCTGGGCCGCAAAGCGGACCAGCACGATAACGTCGTTGCGGCCCTTTGGTCACTTCGCAATCAGTTGTTGAGAGATACGTTAGGTCTACATAAAACGTTGTAATTATTAGAGCGATAGTTTTATTTATTGAGCCGTTTAGATTTTTTCGTTGTGTGAAAAAAATGATTTGTTTATATTATTAGGTGTGTATTATTTTTTAATTTTATATAGAAAATATATGAATATAAGTATGGCGATTCATCGGTGGGTGTTTTTTTGTTTCGATTCGTGGAACAGGTGGAGATTTGAACCGAAGAATATTATTTGAGCAGTTGACTGCACCATGTGAGGTGCTGATAAAAGTTAATATTTTTTCTTCTTTGGATGTAAACTTGTATTGTTGACATAAATATATGATCATCAATCTCACGAATATTCAAGTGTGTCCCGTCCCAATAATTGAAAACTAATTCTGGCAGTTGTATCGCCAAGAGCATCTGCAGGAATTTCTTCTGTGAAGAATCCTGCGCTAACACCTGTTGGATGTAATCCTATGGCCTTCGTGGTATTAGCCAGGGGAGTAGTTGTTTTCTGACAGGTGTTAGTCCGTCAACCTACCGTGTAGGTGGCTTGAGGCTGGCCTGAACGAATTGTTCATTTAGAATATTTGATCATTAATCTCTTCAATTCTCAAACTGAGGATGCAAACAGAGATAAGTCTCTATGAAATGAGTTTCTTTGTTATCAACCTAGATGTTCGTTTTTTCGAATAGTGATAGTTGAAATTCAGTTTTAAAGATGGCACCAGGGTTATTGTAATATATAAACCATGTTACCAACCATAATTCAATATGAAAATAATGCGCCAAGTGTTTTGTTCAATTACTCTCTTGTCCTCTTATTCCATTTCAACATTCCAGCGGATGGAATAATCAAGTATATAATTTTGATTCCATATATTTATTCACAAGGTGAGTCAACAAGATTCCCTCGGTCCATTGCTATCAGGGGAAACAATTTTTGATATTGCTCAATTTTTTCCCAGTCATCGCGACTTTTAAAATTATTTTTTTGCATACTGGCTGGTTCAGTCAAGCGTGGCCAGCCAAAGTTATATTTTTCCAAATGGAACACCCAGTTTTTAAATAAGTCATTCGATTCCATATTTTTTAGCTCTCTAAGGAATTTTTGTTTTCGGATTACTACTGCGGTATTGCCCAGAAAAACCTATTTCACAGGCATTTTTTGTACCACCCGCATGTCTACACCAATTGAGTGGACTTTCAAAAATAGTTGGTCAACGTCACTCTGCAATCTCAACTTTCGGAAACAATATATAGGGTGCTTTTTAAAACCGGTCAAGTTTCATTTTCAAACAAAATTCAACTTTTTCAAATGGAACACCCTGTTTTTTTCATTTGTACTAAAATTGATATTTTGCGAATTATACCCAGTTTTATTAATGAGGAACCAGTCATGGTCATGGATCAAAATGCGTCACGAAATTTTAATTATTCAATTCAATTGTCCGACAGTTTATTTGCATATAATAGGTATTTCTCAACAATGTTCAATTCATACGTGCCAAGTAAGTGAAATAAATTTCTCATTTCACCATAGGAATAAACATTTAATTAGACCCACACAGCGAACATGTATACAGGCCGGAAAAAAAGGATTGGAATGTTGAGGTATTGACCATTTTACAATGGATTATTGCGTGATGACCAGTAAGATGCGGCAGAGGGGTGGAATCAGAATCCCGAGGAAATTGCAATACCTATTATGTAGGAGTGGGAAAATATTACATAGCTGAACAACTATATTGGTCATTTATTATTTTTATTCAGTTAAACTCTGGTGGATGCAACTTATACTAATGTCTATGTATGTAATAAATATGTTTATCTACACCCGTACTCTAATAATACCCTTATATGCTCACCACCCGTTTTATAATGAAATCCATTACGATACAGATTTTCATTACGATACAGATTTTCAACCAATAGAAACCCATTATTTTTCAATCAAGCATGATGTGCAAGCTTTGCATTTTGACGTTTGTCAAGTCAAAATCAGTAGGTATTGAATTTTTGAAGAATTCAGTCAATTTTCGATAATCGAATGAAAATGTCTTATAGCAGTGATATAGAAGAATTACCAGCGACTCCACAGATGTCTTAGACAAGAAAAAAATACAATCGAAAGGATTATATTTTTCATTTGACAAATGCAACACATATGTTGTTATTTTCGTTCAAGTCGAATGTGCTTTCATGGCCGAATGGTCAGCGGCGCGGGCAGTAATCTCAAACGTCCCGGGTTCAATTCCAGACCTCGGCAAAGACTTTTTTCAATTTTTTTTTCTTCTCATTGTTGTATTTTCGGTGCTTATATCAATAATTATAATTCTGTAGAATTTTTCAAAGAAATACGATTGATTACCCACTATTATTGTGTTCAATATAAATACCTAATATGATAATATTTTTAGTTCTTCATTATTTATTGGGTGTAGATAAAATAGCGTATGCAACTCTCATGTAATGGTTATTAATACACTCGCATAAACCATACGAAACTCACCTTCGGCTCGTTTCGTATCCCGGTTTATGCTCATATATTAATAACCATCATTACACGATCGTTGCATAATATACTATTATCTACCTCCCTACTATTATAATACACTTATATGCTCATAACCCGTTTTATAATGAAATCTATTACAATACAGATTAAATTTTCAACCAATAGAAACCCATTATTTTTCGATCAAGCATGATGTGCAAGCTTTGCATTTTGACGTTTGTCAAGTCAAAATCAGTGGGTATTGAATTTTTGAAGAATTTAGTCAATTTTTGATAATCGTATAAAAATGTCTTATAGCAGTGATATAGAATAATTACCAGCGACTCCTCCATAGATGTCTTAGACAAGAAAAAATACAATCGAAAGGATTATATTTTTCATTTGACGAATGCAACATAGGTATGTTTTTTTTTTTTCGACCAAAACTAATGAGCTCTCATGGCCGAGTGGTCAAAGGCGCCGGCAGTGGTCAGAAACGTCCGGGTTCAATTCCTGACCCCGGCAGATATTTTTTTTTTCATTTCATTTCTCTGTATTTCTCATTGTTGTATTTTCCGTGGTTATACCATTAATTATCATCTTGTAGAATTTTTCAAATACGATTGATGAATACCTAATAATATAATATTTATAGTTCTTCATTATTTATTGGGTGTAGATAAAATAGCGTATGCAACTCTCATGTAATGGTTATTAATACACTCGCATAAACCATACGAAACTCACCTTCGGCTCGTTTCGTATCCCGGTTTATGCTCATATATTAATAACCATCGTTACACGATCGTTGCATAATATACTAATATCTACCTCTTATGTGGTATTCTTAAATATAACCCATAGACAGGGTGAGTTGATAAAACTGCGGTAATAGGCTGTCGAAACTTGCCAAATCTCACTTTTCACCTGTCATTATTTTAAAGGTTGGTATAGAATGTTAATAAAATATTTAACTTCATTTGAAATAGGTATGCATCAATACGCGGGATGATTTATTTAAAATAAAAATTTGCCAAATTTATCTGGAAGTGACAACAATGCAGTACCAAAAATATTCCAAAAAATTTCAAATTCAAACCAAATAAGGCTTGTATTAATTTTTTTTTCTTTCTTCAATAGTAGGAGGTAATGGACTACTGTGACCTTACAACATGCACTTATTTGTTGTTAACTACAGTAGGTACTGAATTTGAAAAATGTGTTTTCGATTTTGAGTAAAAAAATATTAGAAACCTATCATATGAAAAATAAGCGTAGCCCTAAGTTTGCCACACAAACATCGAACTTCATGTTGGCAAAAATGAATGCCATTGTCAGAAAATCGCCTGCGCGGTGGAGGGGTAAACTGTTTATGCTATTGCGTGAGTTTTGCGTTTTAGTTTACAAAATTGTGAGTATGGTTTGGAAATACATCAATTCATACACAATAACCAAATCAATTTCGTTGGATATAGTGTATTGCCAAACGGTGAATTGAGATCAGGGTAATACTTCGGTCGCTATGAGCACCTTTTTTTTGAAAATTTTTTTGGTGGAACTTACGTAATTCGGTCTCCTCTACAAAAAATGTAAATGAAATAATCGGCGGTCTCTTATATTTTCGGAGATACAGGGCCTTTTTGGTGTAAAACTTCACAATTTTCCACATCAAATTTCTGTTGTTTGAACACACAAAATTCCTCCTTCTTCTGATCAAACAGCACACACTCTCTCATTCACTCGTTTTCAACATTTTCAAGCAGAAAAAACCATTAGTTTTCCAAAAAATGCAATTATTTTCAAACCATAACCAATTTGTTTTGATATAGTGCAATGACAGTCGAAAGTGATGTATTTGCAGTGTTGCCGCTCTCATTGTTATTGTTCAGAACTGAATACAATAATGTTGACTTTTGGAGAAAGTTGGATTTTTTGAAAAAATAATGCTTTTTTCCTGCTTGAAAATGTTGAAAACGAGTGAATAAGAGAGTGACTAACGTTTGATCAGAAGAAGGAGGAATTTTTTGTGTTCAAACAACAGAAATCTGATGTGGAAAATTGTGAAGTTTTACACCAAAAAGGCCCTGTATCTCCGAAAATATAAGAGACCGCCGATTATTTCATTTACATTTTTAGTAGAGGAGACCGAATTACGTAAGTTTCACCAAAAAAAAATTCAAAAAAAGGTGCTCATAGCGACCGAAGTATTACCGAGATCAGCTGTTATAAAATATGAGACAATAGATATACCTACATTTCCAATAATCTTTTCCAAGGTAAGTTATAGGTAGATGAAGAATTTATATGCACTTCTCCAATCTACAGTCAATGCATTTTCTTTCAAATTATTTATCTGCCTTCAAAGGAAATTTAAAATTATTAAAAGTCTGAGTTCCGCTGTACATATCGTTGAAGTACCTATATTAAATATTAACAAGAATTGTATAAAAGGACAAGCATTGTATTATCTGTAATATACAGAGTGTGCTGGAATTACATAGATACATATAAAATGCAGGAATAGTTGAGAAAGTTATCACACAAACGTGTCCAGAAAATGGTCGCCAGGGGGTTACAGCTATTTAAGGCGAGCATAAGATGAAGGCCAATATATAGAAAAATTCTTCCTGATGGAGCTACAGCCATTTAGAATGTGCAACCTTGAAGATGGTTTCGATTTGAAATCTCCGAAACAGTGCCTGACAAAATAATCACATTCCGAGAGTTGATTAAACTCAGATGTCGGCAACAGGGTCGTACTGGAGTTCTAATTTGGTTTGGTAAAAAACTATAATAATGAACTGAAATACCTATATTAATTCATTAAGAATAATAAAAAATCACAGCTAGAGAGATATGCTATTAACTAATAACTATTCCAGGAATTTGAAAAATACGTGTATACTATATATATACATGATTGCATTTTCAAATTCTTCGGCAATAAATGGCTTCTACTCAAATTGGTGAGTTGACCTGCTTTTGAAAAGACTCTTAGAAGGCACAGATATTCCTGGAATGCAGAGATACTTATTGGGAAACAAATTCAAACATTGCTGCTGTCTCTCTGCCGCACAGGGTTGCCAGATTGGGATATTTATCGCCGATTGGGCTACTCAGCGGACTATCCAGGCGACTTAGAAATCCATTAGGAGCCCAAATGGGCTACCCGAAATTCTGTCGCCTCCATTTCGGGCTCTTTTCTACTGCCCTATGGTTATGGTAATGTATACATTGTACAATTACCGACCTAATTTTTCTTTTTCTCTTCAATTCAAGTCACTATAGGAGAGGAGACGGTGTTTTTTGCGGATGGGAGCATCTCGTTCTACCCACATTTCGTAACACCCACAGTGCATAACACCCACATTTCGTTATGCCCACACTCTACGAACATACACGAATGATGCGCTGTTGCCAAATTCATCCTTCTTTTACGTTAAGTTAGATTGGGTTAACAGAAAATTGCAGAATATCCGGTAAATTTTGCAACAGTGCATCATTCGGGTATGTTCGGAGAAAGTGGGCATAACGAAATGTGGGTGTCGTATACTTTGTTCAACCATCCTTTGCCGTTACGTCATAATCAGTGACGTATTCTGCTGTTTTACGTTTGTCTCATATTAGTTGAATGTTATTTCTCGCTCAACCTCAAAATTATTATTAGTATGTACCCACCTGCCGAATACATCGCATCATCGCATACACTCCTGTTCTTATTGCATGTTGATGTATGATATGAATCGATGATCCTCGAGCAGAAACATCTCTGACATGAACTTTGATTTTGTAGTCTTTATCTGTTTCCATTCCACTAGTAGCTAGTTTTTGAACAGTTCTAATAGATATTTCTAGAGCATCAGGAACACGCTATAGAATTTTATTAAATTAAATCAATAAAAACTTACTTTTTGCATAACATCGGTAGATACATACGTTGTAGACTGCATTTAACGGTAAAAGCGGCACTCCAGCATCTCTTTCCCTTGAAAAGTAGTCAATCAACTTTAAAATTGAGCTTTGCACTTTCTCATTATACCGGAAAGACATTTTGACAATGAAAAATTAACTGAAAAGGCGAAAATGACTAAAACTTCTGAACAAATCAAACTATGACAACTGAACTGTCAAAAATGACAAATAAAATTCACGATTAAAGCTGTTTTTTCTTGAAGAACCGTGTTCAATGCGTTTTGAAACCAAACATTTTGTTATTGAATCAGTGACGTCAAAAATTAATACGGTTCATTATGTTTTGAAAGCTTCTATAAGAACGGTTCGGTTTATTTTGACACTTTTATCATTTAGTTTCAAAATGGTATGTTTTCTTGAGTACATGAATGTTTGCGTCACGATTGAAAGCGGTTCGAAATCAAACTCGAATGCGGTTAAACAAGAAAAAACAGCTTAAATAAGACATACGTTAATGACGTCATAATTCCGTCTCATCTATTTCATGAATGAGGGATAAAGTTGGACAACGTATGACGCAACGGCAAAGGATGGTTGAACAAAGTAATTACGGAGAATGATGGAAAGGATCTCGACACAGAATGGATAGGGTGATCTGGGTAAGACATGAATTATCATCCGTGTATCATATTGCAAAAAAAATTATGAGTTTGCATGTATTTTTACAGACATGGAACATGACGATTCTGGAACATGACGATTCTCATTCAGATTTCCTTGGCAGATTTTGAGTCCGAGGAAATATACTTTCTTAGTAACTGCATCTTCTGTTATGAATCTGCAAACAAACATTTATTGTGGACCATTGCTACTAAACTAGGCAGAACACAAACAAACATATATATAGTAGTGCCATTTGATAAATATGATGGAAACCAAATGTTTTTGACAACGCTTGCACCATAAATTTATAACATTCTACCATATGAAATTAAACACAGGTGTTAACTCACCTTAGGGGCATGCATTATTACTACATAATTGATTGTATAACATATATGTTATCTAATTTTGAATAGATTGAATTGAAATATCTGAGTTTGCTTGTGTAGGTATAAATTTCTTTTTGGATTTACTATTGACAGATCTCATGAATTCATTAATTCTACGAAATAAATAGTATCCAGCATGGATTTCATACTGTTTATTACCGGCAATAGGTATATTTTTATGCTTATTGAAAACTACTGCACCCCCTATTCTAAATTGCTTACAAACACTTGACACTTCTTAGCTGATTTTAACGGATCCAATACTTTTACACAAACACTGCCGCTACCAGAAAAAATTTCAAGGAAAATCCGAATAACATAAATATCCATGGGGGTGCTTGAAGACTGGATGGATGTAATCCAATGCCCTTCGTGGTATTAGCCAGAGGAGTAGTTGTTTTCTAATAGGTGTTAGTCCGTCAACCTACAGTGTAGGTGAGTTGAGCAGGCTGGCCTGAACAAATTGTTCATTTTTGGAATATTTGATTTAAAGCCAGTCTTCAAGCACCCCCATGGATATTTATGTTATTCGTATTTTCCTTGTACAAGGAATTGGGGCCATGCGGATATGCTCTTGGTTAGTACCTAGTCTACGGGCAGATGGCGCAGCAACGGCTATTTTGCTAGTTGTTTGTATCAGCCTATGTCTAGGGAAGATACTCTGCTCGAGTATGATTTTTAATTATGGTAAGTCATCGACTTATGTTGATGATGGCACTGCCTTGCACTGACGAGAGGCCAAATAGCCCGAAACCGGTCTGTAAGTGTGTCCCGTCCCAATAATTGAAAATCAATTCTGGTGGTGTGTATCGCCAAGAGCATATGTGGAATTTCTTCTGTGAAGAATCCCACACTAACACCTGTTGGATGTAATCCAATGCCCTTCGTGGTATTAGCCAGGGGAGTAGTTGTTTTCTAATAGGTGTTAGTCCGTCAACCTACAGTGTAGGTGAGTTGAGGCTGGCCTGAACAAATTGTTCTTTTTCGGAATATTTGATTTAAAGCCAGTCTTCAAGCACCGCCATGGATATTTATGTTATTCTAATTCAATCTTTTGTTATTTTAGAATTTTCTGGAGATTTCTCGCTCTTTACACTACACTTATAAATCGCTCACAAATGCTTAAGACTTCTTAGCTTGAACTTGAACATCCACAATCCCCCTCCCCCCCGAAAACTTTTTCTGGGTACGGCCTTGTAGAGTATATATTTGCGGCTTTGTTTTTGAAAACACAAATATTGTAAACTTATTTCCAATTCAATGAGAACTCGTGTTGGTTTGAGAAATGTTGAATTATCCATAGTGTAACATAATCAAGTTCCCTCCTCTACCAATATAGAACGTTTCATAACCTAAAATTATGTAAGACTTTTTGTATCTTGAGTTAGAGTCTTCTATTCATACCTGAATGAGCAACAGACAAAAAGGTCAATTAGAAAGTTTCGTTTAATAATCACAAATAACTATGAATTGTGTCTAAACTCTGATCCCAAATCTTTCTGGGAATATTTGAGTGATAAAGAAGAAGACAAGTAACATTCCGAATTAAATGACATACAGGCGGCAGAGGTTATTACTATAAGTACTTTTCTTCGGGCTTGAAGGCCGTCGTTCTTTGGAATTTCTTCCTAGCGTTTCGCAAGCGCGAGTGGCCAGCTTCTTCAGTGGCTTACTCATTTCCGATGACCAAACGTTTCGATTTCTTAAGGCGTATTTATATTGATGCAGGTAGTCTGCTGGAGTGTTAATTACTTCTGTCGGGTTCGAGGAATAATCATTATTGTGAATGACACCTTCGTCGTCTGGAAACATGGAAGGGACGCTGCTTTAGAGCAGGAACTGGAACATCTTCAAATGACCTCGAGGTCAAATGGATACAGTGTATCTGAGATCAACAGGGCCATGAAACTGAAGAGTTCCACGGTTCATAACAGGGAGGACTCTAAGGTAGTTGTAAATGCATATCTGCCATATATCCCGAGGGTCACTGATAGAATTGGGAAACTTTTGGGGAAATATAACAAAAAAAAAACACGTTTTCTTTTATATTCAGTCAGCCATTGACTTGTGATGAATTTCCCGATTTGTGGAAACGAAGCTTTATTTATCCCATATATAAAAGTGGTCCCAAAGATATAGTTGATAACTATAGAGGAATTTGCATTCAATCAGATATTCCTAAGCTTTTTGATGCCCTCTAGTAATTGAAAAATTAATGAGTGTGTGTAAACCATCGATAATACCTGACCAGTATGGGTTTATGTCAGGTCGATCTACAGTATCAAATTTACTGTGTTACCAGTACCTACTCCATAACATTTACAAAGATTTCTCGAAAGCTTTTGATAGGGTTTCACACGATTTGTGACTTGAAAAATCGCTTTCCTTGGGTATTCATGGGAACATGCTCAATTAGCTGGCTAGTTATTTAATTGGTCGTTCTCAGTCCGTTCGATTACAGCATGCAGTCTCTGAACCCATCCATGTAAAAACGGGCGTACCACAGGGATCACACTGTGGACCCTTGCTGTTCTTTATCAATGATATCCACTCATATATTCATAATTCAATACTTCTTCTTCTCGCAGATGATATGAATATTTTCAAACGAGTGAAAAGTACGCAGGATGCGCAGCTTCTTCAAAATGATCTGAATGGCATTGTTGACTGGTGTGAAGTTAACTGCTGAATATAGGCAAATGTTTCTCTTCGGTTTTCAGTACCTACCCACACAGCACATAACATCCGATGGATGTCCGTTTTACGTCCAGCTCAAGTCCAAACGTCCATGGATGTTGAATGTACATCCACTGTACGTATGGGATATGGACGTATAATGGATATTCCAGTTCTGTACATCCATTGTACGTACATGCAATGTACAGAAAATGCTTTGGTTTATTAATTTCATAACGAAATACCTTCATCGTACTAATTCGTTTTGATCCCAAACAAAAATTTATTTTATAAGTGAAAAATACCAAATAAGCTGTTCAATCGACGTTTGTGCAATCTGTTCAGCCAATTGATGTCCATAAATCGACCTTACCTGTACATCCAATCGTAAACATCCAATGGACGTCCAATTCATGGTCATGCATTTATTTAATGACATTGAATATTGATATTATAATCAATATAGTAATAAAATTATCGATGGCACATAAATTTTTTTCTGTGGGCAAAATACCAATTGAGGATTTTGGACATGGTAAAAAAGTCAGGAATAAGAAGAAGAAGAACATCTGAGGTTAGGTGTGGCCAATGTGTGTTGTTGTGTGTCAGTTTTTGCGGGTCAACTCTTGTCTTTCTGTTAGCCTTTTGTGTTCAAGTTGAAAGTTATCAGTGGAAAATTAAAATTAGTAAATTCATTCTGATTGTGAAGAAGTTGATACACTAGCTACACTAAATAAAGGACTGTATTATGAAGTGGCTCAGGAGAGCAAATGAAAGGAAATAAGTTCGAAGAAACCACAAGATGCTCTCAGCTGCAAATTTTTCCATTCAGAATTTTATTTTCATTTTTCATCCATTTGTTTTTTACCGATTGTTTTGGTTTTCGGAGTTTTATTAATTTATGTTGTTCAAATATATTTATTTTTTATTCATTCAAATTGTCTTGAATTATCTGTTTTTCAACCCCAAATATACTATACTATAAATATTCACCAAGGATGTGAATGTGAGTCCAATATAAAGTGCATGGCTAAATTATGGTACAAATTTGATATAATCAATTGTCATCTTTGAAACAAATCTGTTTTTCTGGATTTCAAAAAAAAACAATGGATGTATGAAGAATTCTGAAATGGTTTGATCATTTGTGTATGTGAAATGACGAGGTACCCACTTATAGTTCACAATCACCAATTTATTTTACTTGAACGGAAAAATAGTTGTAAAGACTTGGGTATAATATTATATAACAAAGCTCTGTTTCAACAAACACGCAAATTCAGTAGCTCGCAGAGGGCACTGAATTAAAATGCTTGGATTCATCACAAGATCATCAAACGATGTTTCTGTTTTCACTATCAGAATTTTATACTGTTCCTTCAATATCAATATCTTAACAAAGCCTGAAAGATCGTCGTAAAATAACATCATTAACTATCTTTACAAACAATATTTGGTCATATAGATTGCCCTGGAGTCCTTTCGTCATTATATCTTCCGAGTAGGCCAACCAAACAAAAAACGTATTTTTTGTGCCATTCCAATCAACAAATTATGGTTATTATTCACCCATATCATGTATGCTGAGATTAGGTAATATGTACTCTGATGAAATTTACTTTTTTGCTGATAATCTAAATTCTTTCACGAGCCAACTCTGTCATCTATCTCTTAAGTGAAATTCTAGTTATTTAGTTCTCATCTGTAGTATTATACTAAACATACCTTAAATTTTTGTAAACTGAATTGGGGTTTTCCCGTAAATAAATAAATAAATAAAAATAAATAAATTTGCCAATACACTGGACTTGTTTCCTACTACTCATCCTGATTTTAATCAGTTCAAAATTCACTTCCTCTTGGGTAATTCTGGTCACACTTTGATATCAACAACTTAAATTATTTGACTCCAATGAATGGAAAGGTTACCCGCACGTCGTGTCTGGCATTATAAGTCAGCAGACTGGGACGGCCTTCGAATGTTTTTCTCTGATTTTCCTTGGAGAAGGGTTTGATTTTCCTCTGGTAATCCCAATCTATGTGCCCAAGAAATATCTGATACCATCATTCTGGGAATGGAAACATTCATTCCAAGTAGTACAAACAGACCACAGTCTGAGAAACCATGGTTCAAGAAAAGCTGCTCTGAGGCTGTCACATCCAAGCAAGCGGCATTCAATCGCTGGCGCCAAAACCCCAGTTTAGAGACGAGATCCGAGTACGTTAACGCAAGAAATAGGTGAAGTGCAACAACTGAAGCTGCTAAAGAAGCATATAATCATAAAACTCGTTCAAAACTTGTTGAATGTCCAAACGGTTCCCGTTCGTTTTGCTCATTTGTTGAAGCTGTTGCCAAAAATTTCACTTTTAGTTCATTATTTCCCCCTCAAACCAAAGAAGATGGATCACCAGCCACCACTGCCCAACGAAAAGCAGATGTTTTTGCAAATATGTTTGCTGGAAATTCTACTTGGACTCATCTATATAGTCACTATAGTCTATATACAATGGCCATAGTGTTATTTTGAAGATTCCCATATTCTATAGCTTTATTTTGGTACTTACAGAAACCAGTGTTTTTACTCTATGGCCATAGCATTGCTCAAAATAATGAAGATCTCAAAACAATGGCCATAGTGTTATTTTGCAGATTCCCATATTTCATAGCTTTATTTGAGTACTTGCAGAAACCAGTGTTTTTACTCTATATCCAATAGCCATAGCATTGTCTAGGCCTAGGCCATACCATTGTTCAAAAAGAAGATCTCTTTGAACAATGGCCATATAGTGTTATTTTGCAGATTCCCATATTTCATAGCTTTATTTTAGTGTTTGCAGAAACCAGTGTTTTCACTCAATTGACATCCTTGATTCCGGCTCATCGCGTGTTTAAAGATAAGTGAATTTTTTATTTGGTTTTCGTATGATTTCTTCTTATGAATAGTCGAGTGAATATTTTACATTACAGCAGCATTAAATGTATCTGGTGATTCATGTAGAATTACCTACATGAAGTTGAAAACTGTTTTTAGACGCTGCTAGAAAACGATTCAGTGAATTGTCGGAGAGATTTTGAGGTGTATACATACTATATAGCTCTTTGTTTCTAAAAAATGAATTGAGATTGGACAGGTCCACTGCCAAGCAATCTGAAGTGAATCCTGAAAACAAAAAGTATGAGGACCCTGCTTGCCGTGCCATGTTGAGAGTTTATTTCCATTTTTGTTTTGTCAATTCAAGAAATTGATTGTTTATTTCATTTCTATGTTCATCGATTTTTTTATGTAAGGAATTTAAATATAAATTTATTTTTTTCGTTAAAATACAATATTTAAGGTTTTCGCAAATGTTTCAATAGTTTTGTTTCAAAACTTCGGCTTGCATGCTCCTATAGAAATATGGCTAAGAGGGGATATACATCTCTAATTCCAGGAGTATTTAAGTGTCATTGGGTGGGAGATTGTACATATAATACAATATATATAATGTACAATGATTAGTACTTAGTATTATATACTAATCAAAACATTGAAGAATAATGACTGAAATATTGCGGTGACTATAAAGGTGCGTTATTCAATATTGGGATTAACGTATGCAAATTTCCATAAATATATGGATATCCCTGAATCATCTTGTAGATATTTCCCAGTAATATTCCATATGGGATATCTCATGAAAGATAACTTATGGAGATCTGCGAACAATATCTTATGAACATCCTTGTAGATGTCCCTCAACAACATCTTAATGGATCTCCGTGAACAATATCTCATGGATATCCCTGAACGATATCTAATGGAAGTCCAGCTTCTTCCACTCGGGACATCTCCCGGACGTTCATGAAATATCCACCGGATACCAACTGGATATCTCCGATATCCGAATGAATGTCCAGTGGATATCTATTGAATATCCGTATCTTGACTGTCTGAGAATTCAGATGAGCACGACATAAAGCGATACGAAAAAAAAATTGCTAAATTTGCAAAAACTTAAAGGTTTACAATATTCAGAATACTTAGAACATAATATAATATATCTCAACAGAAATTTCTCTCATTATAACAAATTGAGTAGGATTTCCCATATGTGTAGTTCATTCTATATAGCAGTGAAGATATTTTCGTTAGTTCTTCTTTATCAAATACCGTTCAAAATATATTTGCGGGATATTCCGTGTCGCCACGCTCACAGCAGCACTTATGTTTCATTAATTGAATAGTTTACATCGTTGCCATCTGAACAAAAATTGCGACGTTATCTAGCAGATGTGATGCTCAAGAGCTAATTCAACATGTATGATAAGAATGTCCTTTTTCAACATATAATAGAAGAGCAGATCGTTTGAAAAAAACCCTTGCAATCATAATAGCCTTAATCCGATGTTCAACTATTTCGAGCAACTTGTACGATATATCATGTTATAACATTCATTATAATCTTGGAAAATGTATAACACAAATGGATTATGTACGTTGAAATTAATTTTTCATGAAAAACACAACGGAATTAATGAAATGAGTTAAACAAACTTTCCGCCAATCAGTCTATATTTAGGGATTTAAACGACCCTTGCACACCAAACAGCTGCTGTCCTTGGCTACTTCCAGCAGGTCTTTTGCTTTCGTCGACTGTCCACAGTGAAGGGTCCAGTATATATTCCCTCCTTTCCGTTATCCTTTCCATCCAATATTTTTTCAAATCCGCGCACTTGCCTGCTGTACCTCCGTACTCTTCAGGTAGTAAATCTCTGGGAATATATTCGAAAAGTGTTTCCGAGTTTGGTTGGTGAAAGTGAAGCTAAAAAATTGTTTTGTATTAATTTAATCAGACTTAACGTGTCATTCAAAAAACTGCCCATTTATGTGTCGAATAAAGTAATGTACCATTTGAAAAAGGATTTTTTTCAATTGATTGGAAAAGATGTATTTTTTCAGCGCTTCTTCGCTTCTTCTAATCTTCTAATTAGGGGCCGTTCATAAAATACGTCACACTAAAATCAGCTTTTTTTGACCCCCTCCCCCCATTGTCACATTGTGTCACAATTGACCCCCCCAGAAATATTTCGTCACAAAAACTAAGACCTCCCCCCTGCTGAGTATGATAAATTCTAAATGATAGTACACAAATTCTGAAAATTGAAAATATTTATTGAGTTTTTATAATAAAATTTAAATAAATTAATAAATATCTTTCAAAACGAACACATAAATAATATTTCTAAGATTTTTATAAACAATTTCAATATTGATGGCCACAAATAATATAGATATTTTACATAATCAGAAGATTCAATGCTCAATAACACAATGAAACAGAAAAAAATCGCTTCATTTTGTTTCATTTGTATAGTGAAATACAGTGTATTGTAACAAGATTAATTCGCATTCTCAATTGAAAATTCATTCGCAAAGATGGAGTCACTATAGATCAAATTAAAAAATCTGACGAGTTTAGGAATTCGTTAGAAGATGTCGCACATGTAGATTTCTACCAAAATCTACTGAAGATTTCTTTCATACCAAAATTTTTCAATTTTCGTCAGAAATCTACTAAAAAAGTAGAGTTCTACCAAAAGTGGTCACGCTGGCTAGCGCTAATGTCAAAAAATATAAACGGTGAACGTCACGTCGCCGTATACCCCCCGTCCCCCATTGTCACATCTTGTCACACTCAGCCAGACCCCTCCCCCCCCCTGGTATGCGAACGTATTATATGAACGGCCCCCTAGCTTGAATTCAACATGCAATAGAAGAGCAGATCGTTTAATTCCTCCCACACCCCAGCATTGAAAATGACATTCAACGGAGTCAAATCTGTATGACTGATCCAACTATGAGTTGAGGAACTATGATTGAGAAAGCCATTGATTTCAGTTAAAACGCTTAAAAATATATAATGCGGAATAATAGAAACAATTGGCTTTGAAATTATCCTAATTCCCAGCAATGGAAAAACAAATGCATATACGAGTGGGAAATAAATGATCTTGAAACCTTTCGTGAAAATGTGCAGAGAAGAAGAGAAACATTGTCCAATGTTTCTGTTCGCAAAACGTTTTCGCAATGGTAAATTAAAAAAAAATGCGAAACCACATCATTTGAGATGTGAGGCATCCATTACAAGCAGTATGCACCGAGATTCATTAAGTCCAATTAAAAAATAGAGCCAATACTGCATCCATTTCAAAATACCTTTTTTCATTTACAATTTCATTTCGTCTGTAGCTTATTCATTCAAAATTTGATTTGGCATCATTTCCTTCTTCGAACAAGATGAGAAACCAGAAAAACATTGTCAATGTGTAACATGTCAACTGCTAAGGATGATTTAATCTTCGATTTTGTAAATTCCTTGACTGACGCAAAACAGGTGAGACTACTTTTGATAATGTTGTTTCTGTGTGTGAGTAATATGCAATAATATTAAGAAAGTGGCTGAGATTTTGCTTACGCTCATTTGAAAAAACTTTTTTGTGAAATTTTTTCGAATTTTTAGAAATAACCCCAATTTTGGATTTTGAATCGGAAAAAAATTCAAGTTTGACAGATAATGCAAATCAGTTGTCTTTGATTCTCTTTCTTATTTTTCATCTCAATCGAGGCAACCATATACCCAAGAAATTTTGGATGGAGCTCTTGATAAAAAAAAAATGGTTTCTCGAAAAAGTGGCAGAAGTCTCTTCTTGTGATTCTTTACGGAGATTTTTCCGAACTTTTTAATTTGTTTTTCTGAATGATCAAATAGATAAAAATGGAGGCCCTAGATTCCTGAAACAAATCCGGATGAGCAACCCTACAAGTTTCATCCGAATGAAAGAAAAACCGCTTGTTATTGTTTCTTTGGATAACTATGACGAAACATATTGTAGAGGGGGACATTTTATATAGGGACATTCAGTCTCCTCAATCTCAAAAATGTCTCTGAAATTATTTATAGTTTTGTATCACCCTTGTATTATTGTTTTTGTGAAGAGAATGGAGTTTGAGGGACATTCATTCTCTTCTAGCAAAAAAAAAGAATTAGAAAACTGCTATGGAAATAGTAATTTTTTTCTAATTCCTATTTTTTTTTATTCGGAGAAAAAGACAAAAAACATTTTTTCAAAATATGTCTTAATTTAAAATATCATGAATTCAATCTGAGCCGGGGTGAGCCTTACACCCTGTTTCGACGTTGCAATTTGTCGCTGCGTTTTTCAAGTTGCATGAATCTTTCATGATGCGACAAGCGACAGGATGCAGCGACTTAGTTATTTCTATATACGGTACATTTGTAGCCGCAAACCACAAATATCTGGTGGCATCATTGTAGAGAATGGTAATTTTGATTATTTTAATTATTTTTCGGAACTTAAGGAATCAAGTAAAGCACATTAAGGTGAATTTATCACAATTACAATTATTAGAAATGAATTGAAACATGTATCAGTTGTGATAATGTAGGCGTTTATCTTAGTGATATTCAGTGCTATTTATTAATATTGGCAATGCAAATTGACAGATAGATGACATTTCTCGACAAATGCCTCGAGAAATTGCAGTGACAAATTGCATATTGCATCGTCGAAACAGGCTGTTATCAAATAGGTTTATATATTTTTGCAATGATTTGTGAACACATTCTTAGGTGAAGGAATTTTTCGTTCTGGGCACTTATCTTCCCTCTCTCAATATTCCTTGGAATTTTTTGGGAATAGCTAATAAGTGACTCATATTATTACAGGTTCATTTGAAACTCTTTCGCTAACAAGGTTAGCATCTTTGGAAAAGAAAATTGATAATTGAAAGACTAGGGTTAGCTATTCATATATTTTACAATCAAAGGCAGTGGTAGTGGATTGGTCCGATATGGACTTCGTCCGTTAACTATGAATCATTCTAATTAGTTTCTCAACAAGAGACTAAAAAGCGGTCTAAAAGGAATAGGCCCTTTGTCACCGCATTCATACTATTTTTACATTTTGATATTGCTAGACTATCGAATGCATCGGGTAGCCTTGTATAATTCTCATCCTCAATCAGTGTCAGATTGCTTTCACACGACTCTGGACTTTTCACCCCAAGTTTCAACTTTCACACCGAAGGTTCCTATCTCATCGTTTACCCAGGTTCGGTATGAAACTTGTGGAATTACCGACCTGATCTGGTAATTATTATTTTGCTGTATGTCTATAAGAAACGTTTGCATGGCTTGAAAACGAGAACATATTAGCTATGGAAACGTTGCCAAGTATTATATAGTTTTTCAATATATTTTTTCTAGTATATATTTATAAAAATACTATATGTAATTAACAGTCAATCTTACCATTCATATATATTGCAGGTACGCATATCGTAGCAAATATACCAATTTACCGTAAAAACATATGATGGGAGGATGGAATTTTTTCATTTTTAGTGTATAAATTCCAAAGATGAAGTCAATGGTGAATGTAACCGTCCCTCCAAAAAATATTCAGACGTTTATCAGTTCGAATCAGATTTGAGGTTTGAATGGTACCTACTTCTCTATTATTAGGTAGGTATAGGTGTTATTTTTTGGGATAGTTAACGCTTCATGCACAATAAAATTAAGAAAAAAGAATTACCATTTTGGCCACTTCGCTTTTTAACAAGGGCTTGATGAGCATCAGGAGACGATCCACAAATGGAGGAACATTCAGTAGATGAATATGTTTTAGGTTCATGGGATGGGCTTCCTGAAAATCAATAGTTTTACTGAAAAACTGGTGGAATCCTAAGATATACACAAAGTCAGTTTGGGTCAATGGGATGCTGAAATCATTGTTTTGTTGACGAATGTACAAACTGCTAAAACAAGTTACAAACAACGAATCATATAGTTGGTGTACTCGGATAAAAGAGCGATTGGTCTGAAAGGACAAACATCACTAACAAAAACAATTCAAGCACTAAATGATGGTCGTATTTTTATTGTTCTTTTTTAAATGTAAATAGGTACCAGTTTTTGAGCTCTAAAGATGAAGAGACAATTTGCAATGTCTGTGGACATGACACTTTTTTGCTACGATATATGTCACCGTTTCAATAAAAAATAAGGGTCATTGGAAAAATGTTCACCTGTGTATACACCATATACTTCCTCATAACCGGAAATACTATTTTCGTCAAGTGTTTGGCTGAGAAATTCTTCATGTCAAAGAGCGGTATTTCCCCATCCGAAATACTATCTTCTTCAATCATCCTCGTATCTGAAAAAATGAAAAATGCCTTTGTTCCATTCACAAAATCGTACTTTTCCACGTCGTCTGAGATGATTCGGTAAAGGAAAATGTTGTCATTGTTCAATCGCTGAGGTAGGAGAAGGTAGTCTCTGCAATGGTATAATTTGTTTAAAATATATAAAAAAAATTTTGCTCCATGCGAAAGACAAAACTTTATTGACCTATATCCGCATTGGACGAATGGGTTCTCTATAACACAAAACATACATAAAATTAATATTACACTCATTTATTGCTCTTCAATAAAGTTTTGATTTTCAAAAATATTGATATTGTAACTCGTGCAATAAGCTTTCAATTCGCAATTTTGCTTACATTGTTTCGAATATTGATTTCAATTCCGGTTGGTTGATATCTCTTTCTGCGAATATCTCTGGAGCTTGAGTTCGAAGGGTGTACGATAAATCGATCAAATTTTTGGCAAGTTCAATACTCTTGTTGCTGGCTTGGAAGTATCTTTGAAGTTGTTTGTCCTCTGGAAAAAAAACAATTTTTGATCCATTTTCACTATAATGAAAGTGAATGATTCGTCACTGAATATAGAAAACTTTCATCCTATAAATATAATGGGTATCGCACATTCGAAGATAAGACCTTGTTTATCCTTAGCTCGTACAAGCTTGGACTAATGATGTTCGTAGGGAAATGTCAGATATGGTTCAACATAAACCCTATAATATACAATACATTAAACCCTAAAACAATTCTATTTTAGAATCCTGCTTCAATATCTGTGAACGATAAATATTTCAAATGCATACACACTATTTGGGTCAGAATAGTACCATACGTTTTTTAGAATCTACATTATCTCCTAATAACAAACCAAATAACTCATACGTTAATTCTCCGTTCATACTAAAAATTACTTACATACAGTTACTCTCATTTTGGGAAAATAATGAAACAGCATACGACATGATCTACACTGACAAAAAACGTATTTGTAACCATTCTACGGGACAAAGTAAATTATATTACGAACAAAACATGTTCATTCTTATTTTATTAACAACTCAAGTCACTTTGACGAATTTGGCATCCGAAGTGAAAAAATATTAATGGATTTTCTAAATTGGAAAAATAAAAAAAAATTCAACAGACTTTTGTTTTTTGACCGATTTTCTTATTTTTTTTCCATGGACTGAATTGTTTCACATGGTTGAGTGAACAATAATGTTTTATGCATCACATCTGGTAAGTATATGCATCATAGCGCGTATAATTAATTTTTTTCGTAAATAAATATACTACTACGAATGAAAACGCATCAAACGACAATTTAATTCTTCCCTTCCCGAAATTGAGCTTCATGAACGAAATCTCTCAAAACAACTTCTGATAAAATATAATGCAAAATACTTGTACTCACCAATTTTTTGAGGTAGATGCGGTTGCTTTGTTAGCCATTCTCTTAGTATAGTTACATCTCCAGTTCCATCCATCGCAAATTACTGACAAAGGTGAATATTTTTCGAGGAATAAGATACTTTACTGGTCTAACGTCGGAGTGTTATTTACGATACGTTGAACAACTTTCTCTGCTATTGGAATGGAAGTCGCATACTTTCTAAATTTAAACCTCCGCGCCGATACGCTGTGTTCAATTACAACTGTGTAATAATTAGATATTATAAAATGAATGATAATTAATTGAAAGTACATGCATTTGACTTGGTACTTGGTGAACGTCGACACGAGTAAGGTCCTTGGTGTCACCTTAGTGTGTTATTTCTTTTTCCTTTGAATCATTGGAATATAAAAACCAGTTTGGAGGCTGAATATTTATAGCATGGATAACAATAATGATGGTCTCTTGTTATATCTGAATATGGGAAATAATATAGGTATTATAATCTCATATGGGTTACAAACAGATTTATTGGTATGTTTACCTTTTTAATGAGCCTATTGAAAATATTCAAATTGAATTCAATTAGGAAATATCAAGTTGCGCCATCCAATGAGTATTAGCTGAAAATCTCCCAACGTCGTTTTATCAATGGGTTCGTTCAGCCGTGCTCAACAGTTGAGTGATGTGCCAACTTGTTCGGCTGAACGGCCCGCTGCACCATTGATCACTCTCAACCGTTGAGCAGCGGCTCAACACGTTTACTGATTATTCTCACCGCTGAACGAAGCCATTGTTTTTATCATTTGGAGGGAAGGATACTACGGGTAGATGGAATAGAATAGATTATTTATTCATCCTTTGAGATCATTTACATGATGTAGGACAAGTCGAGTGATGTCAATAGCGTATTCGTGTTCACAAATTCATATTAAAATTACATACATATTGAAGTAGAAATCAAAATGAATACTGGTTCATATACTTATACATGAAATGGGTTGGATATAGGGTAATGGGGAATATGCCATCTTACAAAAACAACAAAACAAAACTAACACTCAATCTAAAAGTATCAAAATATATAAGTACCAATATTAAAATTATTCAAAATCGAAATATTCATTAATTGAAGAAAAACAATTACTCGCTAGGAATAACCGCAATTTTTTCTTAAACAGTTTCAATGGTTCAAGTACCTTAATTTCGGAGGGCAGGTGGTTGAATAACCTCGTTCCCGACAAATATGGTGCTTTTTCGAACAGACTCTCTATTTTTAGAGAATTTCCATGTCTGGTTGGATAACGATGGTTGTCACAGTTTTTTAGTAAAACTCCCAAGTTTTGTTTTATGCGGCATATGCTGCTATAAATGTATGTAGGGAATGTACATGGGACTGTTAAGATGGAAAATTTCTGAAAGAGTGCTCTACAAGAATCAGTTCTATTCAGATTGAAAATGAGTCTTATCACCTTTTTTTGGGTACAAAAACTCTAGCAATTTCTGCTGCATTTCCCCAGAGGATTATATTATAGGAGATATGGGAATGAATGAGTGCATAGTAAACATTTATGAGAGTTTTTTGGTCAAGTTGATTCTTCAATTGCAAAATGGCATAGTATCCCCTTGATAGTCTCTTGGATACATGATCAATTAGTTTTTTCCAATTTAAACCTTGATCCACTAATATTCCCAGGAATTTTGTTGTGTCTGAGGGTTCGATTATGTTCTCCCCAACATGCACTCTGATTGAACAGTTGTTCATTTTTCTTCCGAAAAATTGCATCACAACTTGTTTTTCACTATTCACCATCAATCTGTTTCTATGACACCAGGTAGTGAACTGATATGCCACGGTATTCAGTTTGACCTGCAGTTCCGTTGGATTTATCTGCTTCCTCAGCCATAGTAGTATCGTCGGCGAATAGAACTAAACACCTCGATCTAATATGAGATGGCATATCGTTGATGAATAGAAGAAATATTAGAGGGCCCAAAACCGATCCTTGCGGTACTCCTATATCGATGTCATACGAATCTGACCTACTATCCCCCAGTTCAACTAATACCTTCCTTGATGTCAAAAATGAAAAAGAAAAGAAAATTGCCTCGTATCCCCATAGCATATAATTATTCTTCAACAAATGACAGATTAATAGAGTCAAATGCTTTTGAGAGATCAAAGAATATTGCTCCTACATACTTTCCCTCATCCATACGTTTGTATACGTACTCCATGAAATCAACAGCTGTAGTCTCGGTTGATCGGCCATAAAAAAGGATTCAACATTTTCGACTTCTTTCAAAAGCTCTTTCGAGTGCGCCTAGAACTCAGAGCTGTTATGAACCCAATAAAACTAAGTACTAAGAACTACACAATATAAGAGCATCACAAAAATGATTAACCCCCAACGAAGTGGGCACGGGTCAGCTAGTATATATATATATTTTTTTTTCTCAAGAAAGGGAAGCCCTGTAATGTTCGAAGAACGTGAAGATATGAAATAACATATTGACTCAAATACTACAATACTACAGAGTTATGTTGTAAAGAGTAACAGGGCCTATTTGCTGAAGAATTTCAGTCCAAGTCAGTAGCATTTGGTATGAGAATACCATCAATAATATTCTTTACTTTCATTTAAGTACAGACTCAAAAAATATCTGATACCATCGGGAATGGTGACATTTATTTCTAAGCAGTACAAAGACACCACAGTCTGAGGAACCCTGGCTCAATATAGAAGCTGCTCTAAGCTGTCACATCCAAACAAGCTGCATTCAATCGCTGGCGCCAAAATCCAGGTTCAGAAACGATATCTGAGTTTGTCAACGCAAGAAATAGGTGTAGTGAAACAACTGAAAGCTGCTAAAGGCAAATTCATATAGTTCGTTCAAGCAGACTTGTTGAATGTCCAACCGGTTCTCATTCATTCCGGTCATTTAGTGAAGCTTTCGCTGAAAATTCCACCCCTAGTTCATTTTATTTTCTTTAACCAAAGAGAATGAATCACGAGCCAACACTGCCCAACAAAAAGCAAATGTATTTGCTAATGAGTTTGCTGAAAATTCTACAACGGACTCATCGGGAAAAATATCCCGAATATCATGCCTGTCGACAGTCATATGTCTGAAATAATTTGTCACCATCAAAATATATGAAATATTTTAATGGATCAGAAGACGAACAAGGCTTGTGGATCTGAAGGAATATCTGCAATTTTTCTTAAAGTGTGTGCTCCCGAATTAACACCCCGGTACTTTGCGAATTGTTAATCCTCTGGTATAACTTGTGGTCTTTCCTTAAGTCCTGGAAAACAGCCAGAGTTTTGCTAGTTCCTAATGATAATGGCAAAGGGTGGGGGACGCAAGCGTCAGCGACTAGGCTCCAGTGGGCCCTTTTCGCAAACCCCGGCATCTTCACTCACTCACCCCCTGGCGGATACCTGTTCGAATCTCTTCCACCTTCTTATGAAGGTCGAAATATCCTTCCATTGCAAAGAGTGCAATTCCTCTTTCCGAGCCTGCTATATATTCCACATTCGCAAAGGAAGTGAAAGGAGTCTCTCTCCTCTCAACATTCCGCGCATAGTGGGTCCGCCTCAACTCTCATGAGAATCAGATGTCTCCTGAGGCCACAGTGTCCGGTTAGAACTCCCACTAAGAGACGGAGTTCTTTGCGGCTTAGCTTCAATATCTTGACCACCCTTGCCCTGTCGGGCCCCGATATCATCTACTTTATTGACTACCCGCAGCCGTCTATTTCCCCCCACTCTTTTCTTAATTTTTCTACGGTCCACTCAGTGCCGGTGTTACTAGTCTCCTTGTTATGCCGTGTATGGGTTCGGGCCCGTATATAGTTGGGTTGCCTTCAGCCAGTTTTTGAAAAGGGAAAGAAAACTTTACCTCGTGTTCATAGAAAATATAATAATAATATATATGCTGGATATTCGTTCCAAAGGATCATGGCTGGTGTAAAGCACAAACCTCCTTTCATAAATGTAGTGATGAAATCGAGAAAAAACAAATACTATTGCAAGTGCTTCCTTCTCAATTGTGGAGTAAAGTGTTTCAGTTGTACTGAACATCCTTTATGCAAATGCTATAGGCTTTAAAATACCTTCTGGACATTCGTGAAAAATAACCGATCTGGTTCTGTTGCTGCTAGCATCGATTGTGATAACTCAGGCAATTCTGGATCAAAGTGAACCAAAGTATCAGATGATGTTAGAATATTTTTAAATTGTTGGAAAAGGTTTTTATCTTCTGCCGTCCATTGAAAAGTGTTGTTTCCCTTCTTCAAATGTTCATATAGTGGAACACCTATAGCATGTAAATTTTCGATAAATTTAGTGTTATATGTGATTGAGCCCAGGAAGGAACGAAGCTCGCACATATTTTGGAGCTGGATATGTCCCTTATAGCTTCAATGTGTTTTTCTGTTCGGTGTAATTCCTCGACATCAATCATATTTATTTATTTATAATTTATTATTTTAATACATCCAACAGGCTTAGGCCCATTAATAGAAGTATAAATTAATAGAGCAGGTAACTCTTGCTAGATAAATGAAAGTATACGTGAACAATTTGATATTCAGTTAGGAACTTATCTATACAAACTATTCCTAAATTGATTCAGGTTAGAAAAAAATAAATCTATAGAATATTTATTGACACTTCGGCACATGGAGGTTACTGGACTGTAGAAATGGTGGCCATTTGATCTGGACGTTTATCGACGTACATTAAAATTAATTTGCGACACTAGAATTGGAATCTGTGAATGAAAATGAGATCTGAAATTTCTCGTCTTTCTCACTGTTACAAAGTTCAATTCACTCGATACGTTCCAAGGCATCAATGTATTTGGTTTGATTAGGTCCAGATAGAACTACAGTACAAACTATAATAAACCGACCGAATGCATTCAAATGACCTAAACTCTCTGCAGTTTCTTATTACAAATCCCAACGACTTAGAAGCCCTCTGAACAGTATTTTCAATGTGCGAATTGAATAAGTTTATTGTCGAATAAGATTCCTAAGTCGAAAGTATCATTAACTGTTGGTAAATCTATATATTATCAATTGAATAATTGAACAGGTATGGATTCAATATTCGAGCATAAATCATAACTTTACACTTCCTAACATTGAAAAACAGTTTGTTCTCCTTGCACCATTTTCGGAGTGAGCTCAAATCCCTCTGGAGCAACATACAATCAGATTAATCACTTTCTTTGAAGAGCTTGAAATCGTCAGCAAAAATCAGTTTCATTGGTTGTATCGCGAAGCGCATATATCATCAATAAAAAGTAGAAATAGCAGGGGCCCCAAATTGGATCCTTCGGAAACTCCCGACTCTGCAAAAACTCCATCTGACTTTTCACCTTCATATTCGACATACAGGCAACGATGATTCAAATATGAATCAAGTAAATTTTGTATCTTTGAGGAAATACCATATGCTCTTAACTTCAATATTAGTTGTTGATGGGAAACTCTATAGAATGTCTTGCTGAAATCTGTATAGATTACATCAACTAGACATCTATCATCCAAAGAGTTGGATATAAATTGGGTAAAGGTGCAAAGATTCGATACAGTTCCCCTCATTTTCATAAAGCTATGTTGAAATTTTGAAATCGAATTTCTTACATGTGCATAATTCAAGTGAAATAAAATAATTTCTAAAATTTTGGGAAATAAGATATGGGTGCAATCCGTCTATAGTTTGAGATTTTCGATTTCTTTCTAGATTTGTGAACCGGACAAATTCGTGATACTTTCTACTCCTCTGGAAAAACCTCTGACTTCAACATAGCG
This sequence comes from Zygogramma bicolorata, assembly GCA_032362365.1. NCBI lineage: Eukaryota > Metazoa > Arthropoda > Insecta > Coleoptera > Chrysomelidae > Zygogramma > Zygogramma bicolorata. The sequence continues at coordinate 421,464 of JAVJAQ010001406.1, forward strand.
TTATAGATATAGAGTAGAGGATACTCCAGAATAATAAAATATTTTTTGAATAGTTGGCAAGGTATATTGTCAGGGACAAATGTTTATTTTTGAATTTAGAGGCTGCGTTTATTATATTTTGTTCAGATATCTTATAATCATTGTAATTATGACAGTCTGTTGAATAAACAGTTTTGAAATGATTAGCAATTGAATTGACAGTAGACTGGCTAGAAGAAAGTTTCTCACCATTATTAAACATTATACCAGGAATTCTCGTTTTTTTCTGCTTAGACTGTATATATAACCTGAATCCTGGTGGATTACTTTTTGAGTTTGTTTCAGAACATCTAATAAATTTTTCATATTCCTCATAAATTTCTTTTTTGATGGTGCGTCTCAAGTTCTTGAACTTTTCCAAATGAAAGAGTGATTTCTGTTTTTTGTATAATTTGAGATGAGAATATTTTTTTCTAATACTGTCGATGAGGGTTCTAGAGTACCAATTATGATACTTATGTGAGTGGTTTTTGAATTTTGTACATATTTGATCAATACTCATAAGTTCATTGGACTCACTCCAGTTTATATCGTTGAGTAATGAACTGAATTTATCATTGTCAATTTTTTTGAAATTCGATCGCCTACACTTAGCAGTGGAAGATTTTTCTTTAATGATATCTCGAGTGAACTCAACTGATAGTGCAGGATGGTGAGTGTCAAGTGGTACAAGAGGGTCGGTTTATTCAGAGACATATGAGCCAGTGTCAGCAGGAAATATTACTATATCGAGAATTCTATGATTGACATTTTTTATGATTTTTCTTTGTATTATGTTACAATAGTTGAGATATGAGTTGTATCTTAGGACTGGGTTTGATGACTGATTGTTTCCATAATTGTCCATTAGTTTTGTATTATTGAAATCGCCAACTATTAGGGAGTCACTGGTCCCTTGGAAGTTTTCAAAAAATTCAAACAAATCATCGTATTGATCAAGAGTAGTTGATGGCGAAATATAAATCACAAAAATATATTTTAACCTAGGATTGTTAGAAATTATTTTGACACATAAAAGATTGATAGATGGAATGGGTGAAAAAATATCAACAAGTTCAGTATTCCAATAGTGAGAATCAATAGCAAGTAATACTTCACCGCCTCGAGATGATCCGAGAGAACGAACATTTCGATAGATACTGTAGTTTGTAGGAAAAAGCTCAGAATCCAACACTCCCTTCTCTCAACTATGTTTCCGTGATTGCATATATACTGTATTCTGAGGCCAAAACATTTTTGTAGAAGACGTGGGTTTTTAAGTTCGATCCTCTGCAGTTTTGATAGAGTATCATTTATGCTATTCCTGTTAGATGTAACACTGAGTTTTTTGTGCGGATAACTGGAAGTTCAGTCCTGTAGCTGATAAAGATATTCCTTTTTCACCGGTATTTAAACGATTGGTGTATTCCTGTTGGACGAGTCTATGAAATTCGCACTGTTTCACGGTTAGGTCCTGCTTCACTCTGATATCTTTGTATTCCTGAATCTCACGTACTTTTCTCTGGTTTCTGAGCATCAGCGATACTGCATTCGAGCTCCTCCGCAATTTGCCTTGATTGGACGGCTTTTATTATTCTGGAGTTTTCCTAATCTTATCACTTTAATGTCATTTATTGTTCCGCTTGGAATGCCATGTCCACATATGTTCTTCACGTAATCCTCGACACCAGAAATATCTTCAGAAATTCCGAACATTTAGATATTATTTTTCTGCGTTTAACATCATTTACTTCTGAAACAACCTGTAAATGGTTTTTGATATCATCATCAACATTTTGAATATTCTCTTCGAGTATCTTGACCATCTGATTAAGCGCATCGATTTCTTTCTCATATTTTATTTCTAGGAATATTAGTTGTTTTTTCATGTCATCCAGTTTGCTTCCAAACGATTCAAGTTTTTTTTTCTGACAGATTCAAAATAATGGTTGAAACCTTATCTGCAATTTTTTTCGTGAATGTGACCTCATGAAATAGTTGCTTGATAACTGAATCTACGTTGTTCTGGGCCTCCCGTTGATCACGTGTTTGGGGCATTTTGTGAACTTGATGATATCGATAACTGCATGATAACACACACTAGTTGTATTAATAAATTCACTCAGTTACTAGTCGATACGTCTGCTCTGATTGACAGCCCCTAAAGTAATGACCAAGGAACGATGTTGTTTCAGATAACAAAGTGTATCGTGAATACCTGAGAATATTTGATCTAGTTTATCTAAAAAGGTGAAGGTGCAAAAATCACTCCAAATAGAATCCGTTTATATTGATAATATGCATCTTTCAAATCTGATTTGGAGAAATATGTCCGCGACTCAATTCGGATGTATAATCTTCGAAACGAGAAGGTGGATAGTCTTCTTAACCAAGAGAAGAAAGTTAGAGGGGTTCAGATCACCAGTAATAGGTGGAAGACCTCTTGAGCTGGCTAGCGAGGTAAAATACCTAGGAGTGATACGTTACTGGACTCGAAGCTAAGTTGAGGGCCACACGTCGATTGAGTAGTCGAGAAGACGGTGATGGCGCCGGGCCGTGGGGCCTAAAGCCTCACATCCACCACTGGATCTACACGACGGTAATCAGATTCAGAACCCTATACGGAGCTGAGGTCTTGTGGCCAAGAGTGGACCAGATAACCACAACCAACAAGCTGGGAAAGATACTGCCTGCAGGCCCTGCCGCGTCGCTTCCGACTTGTATGAAGAAGGAAGCGATAGCGTCATATCTGAGGAGACGGGACTAAGGAAACTGGGGAATAGAGGGGTACACAGGGCACACCAAGATCGCAATAGTAGCGGAGAAAAAAATCCCAATATCCACTATCAAAGTGATACAGGCAGAGGACAAAATAAGATGGAAAAGGATGATATCTCTAGAGATACCGGATAGGAAAGATAGCCTAAGAGCCAGCTTAAATCTGACAACACATTCTTTACGGTATCTGAAATTTCGTCCAGTGGGACTTCTATACCCAGTAAACAAGCAATGGGTACTAGCTAAGCCCGGCCGCGGTAGGTTTGGGGTCCCTCAGGTGAGTCAGGTATGAAAATTAAGTAAATTTTTAAAGCATTTTACGGCGTCTGCCGCTTTTATATGTTATAACGTACCTCTGGAAAAATTGAAAAATAACTATGGCTGCTGATTTTTAAGGTTGCAACAGCCACTTTTCAAAATTCGAAAAAAAATTTTCAAAGTATTTTACGGCGTCTGCTATTTTGATATATTATTTATTAAACTTTTTAAGCTAATATTGAAAATGGCTGACATTTTTTCCGGTTGTAACTATACAGCGAAACATTACCTGCAGTCTATGCTTAGAAAACACATGGTACAGTAAGAGTAGTAGTTGATGCTCTCTTTCTCTATCTCTTTAGTAAAATATTTCCTTCTTATGTTAGGGCTGAATGGTGGGGTTTTAGTTCCTTTTACGAACACAAAGGCATACCCGGCCCAACCATTTATAGACAAATATATTTCAGCAGTGTTGCCAAAAAGGCGCAAAAAGCGCGAAATCTGCGCATTTTGAAAATCTTCGCGGATTTTTTGCGCTTTGAAGTTTTCTCGGATTTTTTGCGGATTTTAGATATTGCCACTTCTTCAGCAGAAAAGAGTGGCTTTCTGACCATTACACATAAAATAACCAATAAGTGATACACTTTTAAAGTGGCGGATTCCGAGATTTCATGTTCCTTTTATCAAAACATACTCTTTTATGGCCGAAGCTAGCGTGCTGCCCCAAAACTTCTATTTCCAGCTGATGGCAAATCTAGAATCGAAAGATCAGAGAAACACTGTCAGCCAAAGGTTTGATAAGCATCCATAACTTATGAATCATCTGAGGAAATGATTGGAAGTCGAGGGTTCATTCCCTTAAAAAATCAAATCTTTTTTTCTGAAACACAAAGAAAATATTTTCAGATTCATAGATTATATCAGACTCGAACACAATTTTCATTCCATACCAATTCAAGTTGTCAAACAGATATAATCGGGGCAAAAAAAAACTTTGACGTTACTAAAAAATAACGTTGAATTTCAAAAAATATTCACTGCTTTCGGTGACATTGGCCTGACTGAGGATAGCTCACATGAACTGTTTATTATTATCCAAAAGTACACTTGCAGTATGTACAATGCTAAAAAATCCATCGATGTTGATGACGGGAGATTTCAGCTGTTCGTTGATTCTTACAAGGCTGTAGATATGAACGAAAAATTCAATAAACAAGTCCGGAGCTTTGATGCAAGCTTGATCCCTCCTTGTGAATTTGAACTGTACCAACAAGTTTTAAGGACGCATTATATTTCCAGCATTTGGAAAAATGTTCATCGAAAAAGCCCACATCATAATATTAGCTTAAAATAGTTTAATAAATAATATACAAAAATAGCAGACGCCGTAAAATTCTTAAAATTTTTTTTTTCGAATTTTGAAAAGTGGCTGTTGCAACCTTTAAAATCAGCAGCCATAGTTATTTTTCAATTTTTCTAGAGGTACGTTATAACGTATTAAAACGGCAGACGCAGTAAAATACTTTAAAAATTTACTTAATTTTCATACCTGACTCACCTGAGGGACCCCAAACCTACCGCGGCCGGGCTTAGCTGGTACCCATTGCTTGTCTACTGGGTATAGAGGTCTCACTGGACGAAATTTCAGATACCGTAAAGAATGTGTTGTCAGATTTAAGCTGGCTCTTACACTAAGAGTGAGAAAAGGAACGGGTGATCTTTTTCCCAGAAAGCTTGGTCTGTTTTACAGACGGGTCCAAACCGGAGGAAGAAAAAGCCGGAGCAGAAGTTAAAAAAGGGAGAAACTACGCCTACGCGCTAGGTTCCTTGACATCAGTTTTCCAAGCAGCAGCAGCAGTTTGCCATCCTGGAGGCAATCAGAATGGAAAAAGTGAGGCTAGGCATAGAGAGACGTGTTTATATCTGCTCTGACAGCCAGGCCGCAATTGGGGGTCTGAACGCAACCGGATCAAGACTGGTTCAAGAGTGCAGGGACGCCCTGGAAAGACTTGCGACAGAAAAGGAAATTACGCTAATGTGAGTCCCCGCGGCCACTCGGTGATCAAAGACAACGAGCGGGCAGACAGCTGGACAATCCTACTACGGGCCCGAACCCGCACTAGGCATAACAAGGAGACTAGTAACAACGGCACTAAATGACTGGACCGTTGAAACATTAGGTAAGGAGTGGACTGGAATAGACAGCTTCAGGCAGTCCCTTAGTGGGAGTTCTAACCGGACACTGCGGCCTTAGGAGACATCTGGCTCTCCTAAGAGTTGAGGCAGACCCACTATATGCGGAATGTGGAGAGGAGGAAGACTCCTGCTTCCAATCCCTTTGCGAATGTGGAATATATAGCAGGCTCAGACAAAACGTCTTCGTCTCCGTCACAATTGGGGAAGAGAAATTGCACTAGTTACAATGGAAGGATATTCCAATCCTTATTAGAAGGTCGAACAGGTTCGAACAGGCATCAACTATGGGGTGAGTGAGTGAAGATGCCGGGGTTTGCGAAAAGATCTCACTGGATGTAATTTCTTTGATTTGACAAGATAATACGTACTTCATTAATTATTACCAAATATGCTAGATTCAATCAAGTGAACACATAATTGACTTAAAAAACAAGCATACCATTTTTCAAATGTAACAATATAAATATTTATTTTTACTGCGTTTTATTTCTCTTGGAAGATTATTAGATATCGTGAGACCTTTGTGGAGAATAATATTTTATTGGAATTTGTCCTAATTTTCACCTCATCATTTGTGAATACTTTCTTTGGGTTCGTCAGGTTTTGTATTCCACTGAAAATAAATAAATAAAAAGTTTTATATATAAATAATTTTGTCCACTACGAGATATTACTGCTTATTCGTCCAAATCACTTTTATTACTAGTTTGTATGCTACATATTATACTTGAATCATTGTATAAAGAAATAGAGAATGCATTTCCCTCATCACTGCTTTCATTTGGGAGGGCACGATTGTACAACCGTCGTAAAGCTGCCATCTGAAAATTTTACCGTCGAGCTGGTCTATCTTTAATCTCAAATGACCTGACTTTATGTATAGATTTGTGTATGTACGTAGTTTACGTAAAATTATATCGGTAACTGTTAAAAAATGGTCAGTTTAAAAATAATATAAATTAGGTACTCGTGATAATCCAGAATATTATCTGGATTAAGACTATCCGTTACCTCCAAAATCGAGATTGGATGTAATCCTGGAGCGGGATCAGTGAATCGGGCTTCCGCAAAATTTTTCACTCCTGAGATCCCACAATTAATCCCGGGATCCATTTTCATTGAAAAAACTGTTAAAACTCAGTAAAAAAAATTGTTCTAACCAAGACATAAATAAAAAGAAAATAAACTCATTTCAGATACCGATGTGAAGTTAGCAGCAAAAATGTAGCAGCTTTTTTTCCGGAAATACCCGAACGGTCATTGGCGTAGAAAAGGGTATATACTTTTTTTAGGTACCTGCAGTAAAAAATTAATGCATTTCAGTTGCTTACCACCTGGAATTGAATCCGAAAGTGAACTGAATTTAAAAAATTTGAGACAAAGACCATGTATTCTGTATACTCACTAAAGAACATGATGACAAAAAATAATATGCAGATGAAAAAAATAATTAGAAAATATAAAATAGGACGGATCCTAAAGGTTTGTACGGGTAAGAGACGATTATTAAAATCTGCAGTGACACTCTGCATGATGAAATGAACCAGTAATAATTGCAACTATACTAGAGCAAGCGATAGAATCAAGCAACGATCATGAAAATTGACACCTGTAACAAAAAAATTACAATCGCTCTAGAACAGCAGTCTATGTCGGCCATTGCTCGAAGTCGTGCATTTTAAAAACAAATCTGGATATGCTTTATTGGGATGAAAACGAAAAGCCAACATAAAATTGATACCGACTGTTTCAATTGAATAGTTGACCAAACCTTATCAATTACAATATCTTTGGCACCGTCTAAGGGGGTCAAATTGATAATCGAAAAACCAAAGAATCGATTTGAATTTGAAGGAGACGAATAGCCAGCTTGAGATTGATACAGATATTGTTTCAGTCGGATAGATGAACAATCTGTATCGAGAAAAATTTCTTCGGCCCCGTCTAAGGGGGTCAAATAGCTGATAACAGAACTTAAAAATCGATTTAAATATGAAGGAGACAGAAAGCCAGCTTGAAAGTCTTCACATTTGATTAAACTAATAACTTACGCATGGTTGAACTCAATCGACGAAGTCTTGAGGCACTGTGTACTTCTGAATGTTTGTTTATTTATTACTCGACCACGGTATCTCCCCGAATCTTCCTGTTTCATTTGAATGAATAAAGTATTGCTGATATCTCAACACTTATCGGGCGGGAAAACGAAGGCCCACAAATCTTATCTGGTTGAAAGCGGCTTTATTTCAATCGTCTGCCGCCATTAAGCTAACTTTAATGATTAGCCTTGAAAGATCTTATAATTCCAGGAATTTCGGATTCTGTCGACTTTCGGTATACTTGGTTCGTCACATAAATCTGGTTTCGGAAAAAAAGGTCTTCATGGCGGTATTCATCAATTTTTATGGTTCGAAATGAGTCATCCTTTGACGGAGGCGTGAATCACAACTTCCGCTATTAATATATGACTTTGAATTTCATTTATTGGGAGAAGGGATTCTTTCTTAGGGTATTCCAATTGTTTCTATTTTTCACCTAAACAGTCTATGGGTAAGTTACTTTCAATTTTTATTTGTTAGTTTTTATTACTCGCGCATTTCCTGTAACAGTTTAGTACATTTATTTATTGAGAATTAGCGGAAGACTTTTGAAGAGAATTCTTTCATGAGACATACTTTGGAGGAGATGTTTGTAATTAATAAGTACTGGTTTTTCTCCAATGCTTGTCTTGGCTATTTCTGAAATATTGTTGAAGCGTTGAAGACGTTCGGCGTAGACAATGTTTGGTGTAACCATTCGGGTTTTCCAAATTGAGGTATTTCTCTGTGATAAAGGAACACTTCCTATAGTATTTTCCCCACAGGTAAGTAACTCAATGCATTTATTTTTTGTGTAGGTTAAAAATACCTACGTTTGAATCCTTTCGGTTGTAGTGCAATATTTATAATTAAGTTCAAGGCTCCTATTTCACTTTTTTTTTTCAACAATGGTGAATTTTTTTGAGGTGCAGGTCTTGGTTTCTGGTACCTTGAACAGTAAAACGGCTCCATAACCATTTCATAACGTCTTAAGCCTCCAAATACGCCCATTACCAGAACAACTTTATGTAGCAGAAAAGAATCATTTGGAGCTTTTCTTATGAAAAGTAATACTTGTCCACCTTCCAAAACCTTTGATTTTTCAGGAATGTATACTTTTGATTCAACTTTCAGAAAAGCCATCAGTTGACCGGATGCTGATATATTGACGTTTTCTTTAACAATCAATTTTAATTTCAGCTAAAGTGAATTTCCTAACGCTTTTTCAGTTTTGAGCATCACATTCTGCAGGATCTCCATAGTTATTGAGAACACAACCGTAACAAACAAATAATACACAGTTGCTTGTAAAATCTTCACATATTAGGGTTTACTAAACCACGACACGTGTTTCGCTATACAATAGCTTCCTCAAGCAGGAACTTTCAACTAAGCTCAAAATTGTAACATTTCGAATTTATACAACCTTATATACCCGACGGTCAATAAGAATATAGTCCGCCAACCAATTAATAGATTAATTAATGGTCCGACGTCATATCCTTATTAGTACAATTTCCTGGAAAGAACATGTTCAACAGAGGAACTTTGAATGTTTACATTTATCAACTTCCAAACTCTCCAAGAGATTGAGTTTCAAACCTTTCCCTTGGAAATGAAGTATTTCAAATTCGTGGTTGAACTCATGTCCCATGAGGTGAGATGCATACGTAGAATTTGTCTCAACATTTTGGAAACTACTTCTGTGTTTTTTCACGCGTGTATCAAATGTTCTACCTGTTTGACCAACATAAAACAGGACATGTACCACACAATAATTTATTAACTCTTGATCTATCTGATACTGAACTTCTATCTTTGTTGTTTTTGATATAAGAGCTCAAATTATTCTTTAATTTATGTGCATTTTCAAATAACCATTTATTTATATAGACCAAGAAATCCCTTTCGATTTTTTATTCAAAATCAAAATTTGTGTTTTCATCCATTCAACAAAACATATAAGAACAAACATTCCTCAATATCTTGTGTGATGAATTCAGATACCAGGAAATCCAGTAATTCGAAAACTGCAAAAATTAGAACTTAATTCGGAAGACAATCATTACCTTCTCATGGAATAAACATCTACAATAGCTTGCCTCATAAAGATTAGATCAACTAATTCCTTGACCAAATTCAAGAATGACTTGAAGAGATATATATTGAACAACTTACTCATTTTCTTTCTGATATATATATATATATATATATATATATATGTAATTCATTTATTTTTAATTGTTTCTCAAGAAACATGTAATGTTTAATTGTTCCTCTATAAACATTACTTATTTCGTGGATCAACGTTAACTGAAAAAAATAAACAACCCTTAGCAACCTCTTCAATGTTTCCATAACAACTGCATAGAAGCTCACTTGTGCTCAGTTGCCGACCAGAACGCAGTGAATACTATGAGAAAAAATTATGAAGTAAACAACATCGTTCAACATAATTTTTTCGAGAGAAATAAAATCTTCTATGCACAACGAGCCTTACTAGATCCTAACGCCCATCGGGCAACATTCATCCCTCGGGCCGAATGTTACCCTCCGGGAGTTAGGTTCTACAGAACGCACTTGGTACATAAATCACTATTCAACCAACAATCTTATTGAGAAAGATCAATGTCAGAGTGTTTGGATTGCGCAATTCATTTCGAAATCTTTGCTTGGCTGGGTGATACATGGTAGATATCCCCAAGAGGAACGAATTGTTAAAAATTCCCTTATATTTATTCATATCTGCTACTGATCGAAGATTCAGAGAAGCTGCCCAAGATCTTGATGAAACGAAAATTTTGGAGTACTTGTCATTGAAGAGAATCACCTGGCAGTTTATTCCACCAGGATCACCCCTAACCACTTTTTGCTGAGCTGCACTAATTATGTTGTTTATTAAAAATATTTCATTGATTTTTTCCTGTAACTGACATAAAATGAAGTTTTTTGAAAAGAGATATATTTTTAGTTTGTTTCGACTTCAAACTAAAAAAAAAAAGTAAGACCGACTAGTCTGTGCATGCTCCCCAGCTGAGGCGACCCATCACTGGTCATCAGATAACACACCCCCATACATACAGCTAGCCATCAACGCGTGGCTGTACAAAGGACGCCATGTTTTTTTCCCAAGCCGAAGAGACCAATCACAAGTCATCAGGTTAGACGCCTACTGCATCATTATTGTTTTTTCACCAACCTCAGACAACGCCCATTGTGTGACTGCAACGCCTCGCAGTCGTCTCAAATAGTAAACCTGTGTTGAGTAGAGTTGAAAGATTTAATGAGTGACTCGTCGGCGAGTGACGCCACAATATTTATTTCTTCATCAATATATAACAATAATATTGAAAGTTATGCCTTTTCACAAAAATTTTTTCCGACCTTGATGTACAGTTCTTTCTAACTGTAAATTATGGAACGGGGAAACAACAAAAGAAAAACTGGTATAATTGAAAATGTATTTATCATAAATAAAACATAAATAATAGTTATCAACATTTTTGGTTTGTTAGAACAAAATCTTACAGTTGAACTAGATATACTTGTACATTATTGTTCACATAAAGGTAAAAATAACAATTCATTCTCAATTTTAAATACTGAACGTCTTCAAAATGAAAACCACTCGTGAAAAAATCACTTGAACTTCAACAACATTTTGTGTTTTAAGGATAATGGGGGAATAGTAAGTAGTTACACAAGGAAAAAATCCAAATAATATTCTAGTAGGTACATAACAAAATGAATATTCACTGCTAGGTATTTATATTGTTCGTGATAATAATTTGAAGTTTGATTTTTCAATACACCAGGCTAAAGAAAACATCTCAATTTGTCGTTCACTCTGATAATTTCCAGTAATTTTTACCTTGGATTAACTAGTTTGTAACTAACAGCCGACCTTAAGAAACAAAACGAATCAAAATCATCACCCAAACTACAAAAAATTTCAAATATGACTGCAAGTACAACTTAGTTATAATGGAAGACATTGGTGTGAAAATAAATCAACATTTTTCAACAGAACTAAATTAGCCGAACACCAAACCATTCCATATTCTCTTGGTCAACAAATTTGTTAACTTCACAAGAACAGATAAGTATTGAGGTTGAAAAATATTGCTGGTGCTAGTCATTTATACCCTAAACATGTAGATATGAATCATCTGACTGGGATTTATTCGATCTGATTCAACTCGACTAGTAGAACATATAAGATATATTCTTATTTTGACATATCCGATGTGCCTTAATGTTCTGTGAAAAGAGTTCTGATAGTTCGTCGACTTTGACCAATGTAGTGTTTAGTACAATCATTGCAACTGATTTCGTATATCTCTGACTTTTCCGTGTTATCATTTTGGGTTAGTTCCTAAATGCTGAAAACTAATTAGGTAATTCGAAAATCCGCACGGAGAAAACGGAAAATTTGGGTTATACAAAATCAGTTATAGTGACTTCAGTAAAAGAGTACATGGGTCAAAGTAGACGGGCTCTTAAAACTCGTTTCAAAAAAGATGATTCGCTAGTCGGATACTAAAAAATCTAATCCGAGAAAAGCAACAGTCTCGTCGGTTTTTTAAAGTTTGGTGGTCCGACCGCTTTGAGAGAAAGAATGCCAATTAAACTGATGATTTTTCGTAGTATATGGGCTCACTCATAACTGTGTCTAGAAGAAAAACCTAGAAAAATCAATATTAACCAGGCATTCGGATTTCTATTTGGAAAACACATACTCGAAGATTTTCACAATTGAAGTCTGACAAGTCAATGCATTATAGCATGGATATTAGCATGGTATCACTGTTTTCTTGTTTAATATTCTTGGATCTTCTGTTGACCAATATGCCCCACCAGTACTGTGGCATGAGTAGGGACAGAAGACCGATTCCAATCAGTTCACTTTTTATTCGTCTAGTTTGTAGAGTTCAAAATGGTAATTGAACTAAATTCAGGAGAACAATTAGATCGGGTGGTTGAGTCATTCCTACCTGCTGAAGGCATGTTATGTGTAACGAGAAACATTTTTTCAAGCTCAATGTCAATTTTTTAACTGAATATATCGACTTGTCGGGAAAAGTGCGTCGATTGTGTCTAGCGGCAATCATGATTTTTAGTTATTTCAAGATTGTCGATGTACTTTATCACCTGACTTCTAATAATAGGCTTGTTCGGGTTCTTAATGGAGGGCGGTTTCAGAAAAGTCAAAAGTAGTCGCCCATTTGGCTACTGAAAATATCATCGCGTAAAAATTGTTACAATACAAGTGTCCAACTGCTTTGATCTTATCCTGAACCGGGTCCCATTAGAACGCGAGCTGACCTTACAATACGCTTTCTTTGAACGCTCATAAGCTCAACACGTTATATTCTCATTCAAATACATTCACTCTAGCGTTGAAACGACGCGACGTTTATTGAAACATGTTCAATATTAATCAAAACTAATGTCTTCTGCTCACGAGTCCTTGTTTAACGCGAGTTTTAAACCTAGTCGTCAGAAATGAGTGGGTAGCTATTACCACAGAACACCCTATTTATACAGAAGCGCATCTGAAGCGTTCCGACCGAATCACAAGCTTGGCTTGTATTAGGCATTCCAGATCACGTGATGTCTGGGTGGCTAACACAAGTTTCAACCAATCACACACTCGTTTGCAATAAACAAACGATAGTTTCTGGGGGGCAGATGACGCCGTATTGGTTCATTTCGATTCATTTGACATTTTTGACAAGTATCTGGAATGCCTAATTAGGCATTCCAGATCACATGATGTCTGGGTGGCTAAGAAAAGTTTTAACCAATTACACACTCGTTTGCAGAAAACAAACGATCGTTTCTGGGGGGCAGATATCGCCATATTGGTTCATTTCGATTCATTTGACATTTTTGACAAGTATCTGGAATGCCTAATAGTGTCAACCTCACATTTGTAAGTGTGGTTAGGTATAAGTAACAGTAACAATAGCAACTAAAGATGGGTAGCTAATTGAAACTGCCCAAATTTCACTTTAGAAGCAGAAATGCTAAGACTAGAAAGTTTATAAAGGTGTATCACTTAAAATGTATATCAAACGACAATTTGAATTTACCGCCTAGAAATGACACTATACAAGCCAAGCTTTATATCAAGGTTACGAAAAATTGACCCCTAAAGATCAAAGTGCCGCCTTCAAGTTGTGCTTCTGTATAGATATGGTGTTCTGTGCTATTACCATGCACATGCAAGCTCGCCAAACGGTTTCGTCGTCAAATGCAATTCGCGTTGCAAAATCACAGAGTCGTGTGTGGAAAACCTAACATAATGAATGTTTTGAAACACATTCCAATAGGTTTGTGATGAGATCATTATTCATTCACAACAAGAAGGAGGGGGGTCAAAAAACTCCACAAACCTTTTGGGAAAATAAAGTTATCAGCACGCTAAACGAAAGTCTCGATGGGCACAAAATGTTCCTATTTTATAGTTTCGGAGTTATTAGATTCTTGGCTTATTTTGCCCTCGGGCGCAAGATCATTGAAAATCTAGGTTTTCCAACTTCGAAACTACACATTTATGACCATGAAGACTCTTGTTTAGGGTGCCAAGAACTTCATTTTCCTTGAGTTTCAGCAACGGGTTATTTTACTCACTTTGACTAACAAATCATGGAAATTTTCAAAATATTTGCAGCTTCCTGCCATCTGTTCAACTCTTGACGAAAGCTTATGAAAATCGCAAAATATTGTAGCAATATGAGGTTGTATTAAAAATGGAAGTTTAAATATTAAAATGAGCATCACTATATAAATGACCTACGTCATGCTTCCTTGGTTTTTGTATTATTTGCAATATTTTGGCATCTTGTAATAGTGACTGAGGAAATGCACGAGTTAAGCTATGTCGTCCAGTAAAAAAAATGTTAAGAATAGACATGACTTCCTAATAGCATCATCTATCAATAATAATCATTCCCTCAAGTGTTTCATCCACATAATCATGATTGCTAATCGACAAGTACGAAACCGGGCCACCTCTTCCCTATCAAATATCGACCTCGAATTTTTGAAGATGTTTTCTCCAGAAGGTGCATCGATTTAGGCGCGCCTAGTCGTTATTGAAATTAAGTATCGACTGCGAATCCAGCGTGTCCCCGGACAGCAGGACGTTGTTTATGGGGTCGCTGGACACCGAACCGGATATATGGCTGAACGGAAAGAAACTATTGATTTTTTTAATAAGCTCCGAGTACTCTTCCTTGTTCCTGATTAACTTGCCGTTGATGTCGGCGTCTGCTTGTTGTATCTGCAGGATTTCGGATACAATGTACCTGTAAGGTGATATTAGAACCTTTGGTATGGAAGTAAAAACTTTAAACAGAGCATCAGCATATTCAGAAGTAAAATTTGAGACTGAGGCCATAAAGCTATAGTTATTACAGTGATATTTGCTTCAGACGTAGGAATTGAGGAACTAACCGCTGAATTGTTTCTGGCAAGATATTGAATACTAATTTGTGGGGAACCACTAATTCTTTCTAGTGAGAGAATGCGTGCAACATTTTTTCTGCAAGATTCCTCTTGGCGAGAAACTATCTGAAGAAAATGCTAGTCTATAGTCGGAATCGGTCTTATCGTGCGGGTTCAAAGGTCAGCGAGCATATGAATCAAATTGAAAAACCTAGTGGTTACCAAAATGTTTTGTAATTATTCATTGAGCTATATTTTCACGATGTCATTCATTTAGCACGGAAATCGTTTGTGCAATGTAACTGGAATGAACAGTACAGTTGTGAAAGCAGTTACTCGCAGCGATACTTTTTGAACTGCCTCAGCACCTTTCTCACCTCCTTAACACCACGGATAATAGAGTATACGGTCGTCGCATGCCACGTCATTGTAGTTTTCATGTCAGTGAGTAACCAATCAAAAAACAAGAAGTGAGCCGGGGTAAAGTTTGAAAAATGACAACGGCTGACATCATGTTTTCTGATTGAGTACTCAGTGACATGCAAACTACAATGACGTGGCATGCAGCGACTGTATTATCTATTATGCGTACCTCTACACTTTTCATGAAAAACTCTGTGGATGGGAATAGTTGTATAATCAAGAGAAAACAATAAAATATAATTTATGTTAACAAGAAAAACTCAGAAACGCTCATTGTTACTAATTAGATCATCACTTTCGGAATCGTTTTCAAATGGAACTATGATTACAGGTGCCTCTTCGATATCAAGTAGGTGTTCTCGATCCCACCAATCCCATATCAATTTTTCGGTATGTTCAACCGATTTCTTCCAATATTCCTCCGTAATGTGGTCCAGTGCAGCCTTCCAAACCATCTCCACTTCATCGGATTTAAGGCCGCCACCCACATGCTTCTCATAGTATGATTTAGCCCCAGCCCATATTAGTTTTATTGCATTGAACTGGCAATGGTATGGTGGTAGCCGTAATACGTCATGGCCATGCTCACGTAATATCTCGGCATAAATGGTATCTTTTTCAATGGATTTTGCAAACGAAAGAAGTTTCGATTTCAACATATTTTGCAACACAGTTTGCTTATGTGATTCTAGCCAATCATAAATTCCACTTTTTCGCCGAGAAGAATTAGGCTGTTTATTTAATATTCTTGAATGGTAAGATGAATTGTCCAAAATAATTAAAGACGGTTATTCTAAATTTGGTATCAACCGTTCTTTAAGCCACTTTTCAAACATGTCACAATTCATGTTATCATGATAATCTAAACTTTTTGAAGCAAAAACCTAAGTTTTTAATTAATTTTGACAATGCAGTGAGTCCAATTTCTGAAACACCTCGCTCCTTCAGAGCATCCTTCAAAACTGGAAGCGTCACGTTTGTTTTCAATATATATAAATCCTAAATTACATTACGTACTTCCATTTTTATACCGTCTCCGAGATCTTCAGTCTTTCGTTTTTTCTTCTTACATTTTTTGGGAATCTTGGGGATTATATTATTATTTTTCTCTTACACAATTTTCTGAACAGATCTCAAATTTACTCCCAGTGCTCTTGCTACTGTTTCCTGAATATTATTATTACATGAACCTCCATTTCGTTTTTCATTTTCGAAATAAGTCAAAAGGTTCAGTACCATTTTTTTGTTTGCGGATGTAAGAAACCCGAGAATTGATTTTTATTCTCCATTTCGCAAACTTCAAACTGACAAATATACAGAACTGTCATCCATCAATCAAAACGGAGCAGGTGAATCGACAAGTTAAGAGCCGCTGAAAGATATCAATACATCTTCTTTTCGCATGTGAAAATCGTGTATGTCTGTCTCAATTATTATTGGGATTTATTTTGAAAATATATGAATCAACACAATGGAATGAGATAAAATTAGAAAGTCGGTGATTAAGTCTCACACCCGCACGTTAAGACCGATTTCTATTATACCAAATTTCTGCTGCTGAAAAACTTGAAAAGAAAGAGTACAAATAGTAGTTGCGTATAAAACCTATACGGGTGTCATTTTGAAACTGATAGACAGGCCTCTGTCACTAGCATTTCAAACACTCTAAACCTTTACGAATCAAATTACCAAAAACATTGATTCAACTGCCTGTTCTGCGTCCAACTTACTGGTATCTATAATAATCCTCTCTCAATTTAAGTCTGATACTTAGATTCCCTTATAATTCCATTAACCAAAGTTTACAACATACCTGCTCATCAGGTCGACCTGCGGCCGTCCTCCGTTTCGTATTTCCAGGTCGGGTAGCCACCTGAAGTAGCACTGCAGCCAGATTTCCAGGCCAGCAAGGCCGGTATGAGGATTGAGGGGCTCTCTGAAGCTGTCGTCGAACAGGGGATTGCAGAAGAGGTTGATGTCTCTGTCGGAAAACTGCTCCCGCCAATCCCACACACTACGTAGGACTAGAGGGGGGTGGAGATGAGTTGATCCCTGGAATTAGGAGAATTGCGATCGGAGAACACTTCAAAACATACAGTGTACCACAAAAATATCTCTACCACGGTCAAAATGATACGCGGTGATAAAAATGCATCCCCTCCAAGACACCCTTCTTCAATTACATTTGCAATTAACCAAGGACATTTTGCATGTTTTTGTTTTTTTCCTGTCCAATTCCCGACAAAACGACTCATTTATCAAACAAGTGGTAAGAGAATCGCTTTTTTTGTCCAATTCAGCTCGACCTCTAGGCGTCTAATTGAGGAGCTAAGCTATGAAGGGGAAACCGTACCTTCCGAATCTTCAATCCTCAATTACCAACACCCAAAGGAGGAAATTTTAAGTACCTATTTGATAGTTCATTTGAGCTGCCTCCAATAATACCAAATTCAATCCAATAAAATAATACATCTCAGAGAGGATACAATTTGTATTAAAAATACCAAATTCAATTTAATAAAAAAATACATCTCAGAGAGGATACATTTTTTATTACAAAGGAAAAAAAGGCCAGTTTGACTGTTGTATAGGTAATGCGACACAGCAACACTGATGTTGCTAGGTGTGATCTAAACTTTTCCATATTCCATACTTCAATTTTGAACCCAGAATTCGATGAAATTTGCAGCAGACTGTCAATAAATTCGCTAAAAGTTGAATTTGGCATCAAATTTTATCTTGAATTTCAATAATTAAAAATTTCTGACATTTCCCAAGTGAATATGGAGCGATCTGGAAAAGTGAGAGATCGATGTATAATTAGGCAGTGATATATTTTCGATGTCTCTATGCTGACACCAGTGTTCACAAATGCAGATTCCATTTTATGAATTTGGGTTGTTACTTCTAGTTCTATTAACTTATATTCGAACAGTGAATGTTTACCTGAAAAATAATATTTTGGGATATAGTTTTCGGTTCATAATTATTTTGATTGACTAGGCTAAAAAAGACTCAGCTCTGGAACCATCATCATCATCATCACTCTTGACATCGTTCAAAAATCTTTTACCTCTTTGGAAGTCAAAGTGTTTGAAAATTGTTTTTCTTGGTCAGAAAATTGCATTAGGAATCATTTTCTGAAGATGAGGTTGAACACTTATCATAAATGATTAATAACTGTTTCTTGGGTTCATAATATCGAATTTTTTTACGAGTGATTAACAAATAAACAAAACATACCACCAACACAAAAACAACGAAACTACACAAGCAATCAAGGGATAATGAACTAAAATAAACTTACGGCTTCGGCCATGAACCTCGCATGTGAGCAGTTAAAGAGGAACGTTTCGAATATGGAGATGTGTGCAGAATCCCAAAGCGTCGTTAGGTAAGTCTCGCTGATTTGGAAAGCCGTGGGGTACTGCTGCAGTAGCTGCCACACGCAGTCGAGAAAGAGAAGGAATATTGGAGATGGTTCAATCTCTTTGCACAGGATGTGGCCCAGCCTGTTGGCGAAAGGGTGGCCAAGGGCCACCCACTCTTTCTGGATGAGAGATTGAAAGCCGAATTTCGATCTGAAGTATGGGTCCAGTATCAGTTGGGTGAGGCTGGAGACTAGGCAGTTCAGATCTTGGCCATTTCCTAGGACACAGGATACAGAAAAAATAAAATGAAAAAAAAAACTCAGCTTGATATAATTCAAGATGGAAAAAAAACATGTTGAATTCACTGATTCTATATTGTTTAGTATTTTTGGGCGTGAAATAATCGATGATTTAGCAAGCTCATAACTCCTTTTAAGGAGGCGTCATGTTTGTTTTGTATTTA
The DNA here is from genome assembly GCA_032362365.1 of Zygogramma bicolorata. Taxonomy (NCBI): domain Eukaryota; kingdom Metazoa; phylum Arthropoda; class Insecta; order Coleoptera; family Chrysomelidae; genus Zygogramma; species Zygogramma bicolorata. Next base: position 440,501 of record JAVJAQ010001406.1, read on the forward strand.
TTTTTTGTGAATGTCACTCTTTCGTAAGATAAAACTCATATCCGTTATTCATATTAAGAGCTCCATCTAGCAATGTAATTCATATCCTGATTTATCTCAGAAATAGAAAACATTTTCTCACTTGTTGTGTGAGTAGCGAGCACTAAGCACTTTTCAAATGACACTTTAACATGGTTTTTGTAATTTTTGTATAATAATCCCTTCAAATTAAGTGAACCCTCAACAAATTAAATTTTCTATTGTAAAATCGTTATTCGTCTTGAGATGCTGATTTTTTAATGTAGTATACAATTGTACTGTTTGAAAGTCTTTATTTTGAAGGTCTTGAATACAATTGAAAAATAAGTTTTAAACATAAGGAGATACTGAACAAAAATTGTTCAGTGACAAATTCACGTAAGTCTGATAAGTCGCCATACACTTACAAAACTTTTCAGTTTGAATGAAGTATTGAAAGAAGGCTAATGAAGCTTCATAATAGAAAGGGCAATAAAATTTTCTCTGTTTTTTGGGCACCAGCGTAGTGACGCCATCTACTAACGGACCCCATCGTCATCCAATAATAAGCCCATAAGGTGTTGTCTAGATTATACTTCTTTAGGCAATGCTTTTATCCCCTTTCCCGGACCGCTCTTAGTGAATTTGACAGTTGTGCCATGACATAATACATAATCTTAAGTTCATTCAAGAGTATTCTTCTCCAATTCAAGTAGTTTTTGTTGTTGGACACATATACATTCAACTTTCTGATAACTATTCCAAAATATTACCTTCAAAATCTGTTAAAATTGGATCATCAATTACATTACATTACATGGAATTCACTGATGATTTTACATTTTTTCAGCATAAACTTACGAACAATACCAATTTAGTGACGTAATTCTGAAGTCTTGTGGTTTTACTTTTGAATACATTTTATTTCCACCAGATGAATGATGTTTAGTCATCTTGAAAATGAGCATCACTATCACCTGCAATGGAACTAAAGGTGATAGCACGTGAAACTTGTTAAAAAAAGATCAAGCACTGAGTATATTCGTACCATGCCAAAATTCAAGAGGTGGTTCTTCGGATCATTATAAACACCCTGCGTCACCCACCTCAAAATTTGTAACCGAAATCATAGTTGGGGTGCACCCCATTTTCTATTTTTTTTTTCAAATCATTGTTTTCTTTTAGGTAACCGTATTAGCAGGCGAACAAAAAGTTTTATAATAATAATACTTTTATTAATCACCAGAATAAGTACGTTACATCAAGATAGTAGCGAGTTTAATGATGAACAAAAGGCAGCTCTGGTTCAGAATGTGAAAGGCAAACTTTCACTTCTGTTCTTCCACCAGCGCCAATAATTTATACACTAAATTTAAATGTTCAAGGCGGCAAGCAAGATTGATGAAAAAGGAGAATCGAAAGAAAAGAAACAATAGATAAATAAATGAAAAATAAAAATATGCAATGACAGAGAAAGATAGAGATAGAGGAGAGAAGAAGAGAAGGGAGGGGGTCAAGTCAAGGAATGGAGCAGATAATTTTGCTGGTATTGTATTGACTAATCCAAAAATACAATGAGAAGAAAACAGTTGAGCAACACATAAAGATAGGTACATTGAGATTGGAATCAGTAAATACAGAGGTAAAGTGCTAATTCGGTTGGTTTTTTAATAATATAGATTTAAATTTCATTTTGAAAGAGTTGATCGTTAATGCCAAAAGAGAACAATCTAGACTAATCTAGAGTATATAAATTGTTGATAACGGTGGCCGCGTTGTAGCTGAAAGATCGTTTGTATATTTCTTTTTTGTGCGTAGGTATAGTGAGGATTGTAAGACGACGAATATTCAAATTATGAATGTCTGTTCTATAAGAAAGCTTACAATGAAGGTACGGAGGAGTTTTGAATTTCAAGACTTTATAAAACATACAAGCCATGTGTAGATGACGTCTATTATACATGTTGAGCCAACCAAGTTCTTTGAGTTTGCATTTCAGTGAAATTTTCTTTTTTTTAAGCCATAAATTAATCTAATACATGAGTTTTGTAATTTTTGAATTCCACTGGAGTCATTAAGTTTCAGACATGACCTATAAACTACATCACAGTGGTTAAAATGTGACAGTACTAATGCATCACAAAGCATTTTTTTTGTATCATGGTTCAAGGAAAGTCTTTGTAAGTATATCAGTTTCAGTGAACCATATGCGTTTCTGAGCTTCTGTGTGACATGTTCTGTAAAATTCAACTTAGTGTCCATTATCAAACCTAAATTCTTATATCTGGATTTAAAGCGAATGGTAGAGTGGCCAATTCGCAAGTCTAAAATGGGTAGAATATCATTTCTAACACTGTCTGAACAAAAAATCACTGCACAGGATTTATCGGGGTTAAGTAAATGTTTAGTAGATATTGTAAATAATGCGTCTAGGTCGGAGTTTATGAGATTATTTGCCACAGCTATATTAGAATGTTCAAATGTGAAGTAAACTTGAGTGTCGTCGGCGTAAAAGTGATAGCCAACATGTTGCAATACATTACTGAAATTTGATGTATACAAGGTGTATAGAAGTGGACCTAGTATGCTACCTTGTGGAACGCCAGTAAAATTTGGTGATTTATCATATCAAATGCTTTAGAATAGTCTAGTAAAAGTAAAACACATATTTTACTGCTATCCTGAGCTTTCAGGATATCATCTACAATATCAGAAAGTGCTGTTGCACAACTGTAGCCACTTCTGAACCCAGATTGTTTGAGAGGCAATATCTTATTTTTTTTCTAAGAAGATCCTCATTTGTGACTCCATAATTTTTTCTAATATTTTTGGTAATGTGGGTAGCACACATACATACATACATCGAAGATCGTTAAAAGTTTCCGGGTTTCTTACTTTCGGTAGAGGAATGACTTTTGCTCTTTTCCAAGCATCTGGAAAAATATTTTTCTCCAGACAGTAGATTATACCAATAGATTATTTATTCATCAATAAAAAACAGAAATGGAACTTGTTCTATTTACAAATAAAATAAATATTGACATTTCGAAACATCTGGGGTATGTCACACCCCAAATAGGTGACGAAGGGTTAACTGAAAATTAAAAATCGGTGCTATTGATAGGAAAGGGTTATAAATCAATCCATTATATGCACTGAGCGCGTACCTTGTTTATGAAGCGGACTAATGCCTATTTGTCTTGGTTGGTTAATTCGTAGGGGCAATGACTGATCAGGACGGTATTGACAGATGTACAACAGTTCTTGAAAAATGCCCTTGCAATCTTGCGGTTGCGGTTCAGCAGGTCGTGAGAATTTGGTAGAGGCTTCCTTCATGTGTACTCTTTCGCTTGCCTCATTCCTGTGAGCTTGTTAAACCCGAATTGTCATTTCTGGGTTCTGAGTCAATAATGGCCTTAGATGCTCCTTCTAGAGCATCGGACTTCTGTGGGAAGCTTGCTCACTGAGAGCGCTAAGAGACCTCCCCACAAGTGAAGAGAAGAATAGTAGGAGCGACCTAATTGCCGCCTGGCGATCAGAGAACAAAGCAATGATTTCCTTCACAACCGATTCTTCTGTGCAGTGTTCAATGGCAACTACTTCTGCTTGGTATAAACATTTTGGAGTTTTAATCGAAATTGTGCTTCAGAACTGTGTTGAATATACTACTATAGGAGATTCAGTTTTTTATTATGTTATTATTATCTCATTATTTTTACTAATTGCTTGATTTTCTCGCTATTATTTCATTACTTGAAATACCTTGTATCAATGTATTTGACCTGTATTCTTTGATGGTAATCTTACCTTCCTGAAGAACGACTGTCGACTCGTTGACAGAAATCTGTTCAGCGGCTTCGAAGGCTTTCGTCAAACACGTCGACACGTGCGTCAGCCACTTGGTACTGTCTAGAAGCCCGTAGAATTTGAAATCCTGGCTCTTAAAAATCCTAGTATTGTCCGGAGTACAGAGCTCCCTCAATTTTAAGAAACTGACGTGGATATCTTTGGGGCTCGGCGAGGAGAGATCAATAATGTGGGGTGGTTTTTTGTCAGGATGGCTTTTGCGGATGTGCTCCAAAAGTTTGTTTTCCTCCGTCCTGTCGGTGATGGCGGGCAAGAGGTCTGCCATTCGGACTAAAGCGGCGCCTTTGGAGGTACCCCAAACCTTAATGGAAAATGAAGTATAGAGTTACCGGCTGACCTCAAAAAAGTCTGCATCATGCAACCGAGAGAAAAAATTGGTCGAGTTTTTGAAGTCATTTATAGTACCAGGTATTCATTTATTGGTCCATTCATTGGTTGGAGCAATCCATCTGACATAAATCAATTTGAAAAAAAAATAATTTTCCCACTCTCACGCATAACATTCGGAATCTTTTTTTTGATAGGTCTTTCAATTCTCCGTTGAAGTATTATCTTGACATAATTAATGTGATTGAATAGAAAGGCGATGATTTAGAATAATAATAATAATAATAATACTTTGTTGATTTCAAAGACCTAAAAGGTATAAAACAAGTCAAAAAAAAGTTGAACATAGATAAGACGAACAATACATGTACTTTAAAATGTTATTAGAGGCAAACAGAGTCCACTACGAAGATAAGAACTCACCCATTGTATAATACGAGTTATCCAGTAAGTATGTTTTCAGCATTTTTCTGAATTTGAAGTAAGACACCTCCTGATCGATTTTTGTCAATAAGTGATTGTAAATCCTGATTCCATTGGAAATAGGGCCATATAGGCACATATTCAACTGATTTTGTGTTGAGTAAAGATGATGACTGAATCTTGTTGCATAATTGTGGATGTCATTATGACAGGGAAATTTGTTTCTGTTTTTGTGTAACAGGAGACTTCCAATATATATATGCAGAATAGTGGGAGTATATTCAGTTTTTCAAAAAGAGGTCTGCATGATTCTCTCTGATTTTTATTTAACATTGCACGTATGCATTTTTTTTGGACTACGAATAGTTTTTGTGCTGAAGACGACATGCCCCATAACAAAATTCCATATGATAGTCGGGATTGTATTTCCGCAAAATAATAATTTCTCAGAATATTTATATTAATTACTCTCTGAAGGCATCTGATTTGGTAAAGCTTACTGTTCAATTTTTTTATTGTTTCTTATAGGTTCTTTCATTGATGACAATTGATTTTTCAGAAGTCAAGGTAAAAATAAACAAGTTGGTTTATAAAATGGTCAACTGAAATTTATATGTTCATCTTTAATAGTGGAAGTGAAAGTTAAAATTGCTAATGCATAAACCTACCTTTAGTCATACCAATGAAAGAGGCTAATTGTATCCAACCACTTTAGTGTGACATAATACTTTATTTTATTTCTGCATGTGTAGTTTCTACAGTGTAATATAAAATACCAGTATTCTCTCAGCGAAAAATAGCAAGACGCAGTGGAAGTTAGAATTACACGCATAAATCCATCTTTTTGATTTGAAGAAAAGAGTTGATATGATACCAACAACCTAAGGAATAGTATATTACACATTGAGTCGATATCAAAACAAACAAGAAAAAAATATTTGCAAATTTAATTTCGATACATTTTCTGGTCCATGTAGATACTGCAAATAGACGAACAAACTCCCAGCAAATGTTATTCTTGGTTAATGTTTTTCCCATAATTAGAGGATGTTTACATTTAGCTCAGTTTCAATGAATACAAGTGTCATTTTCGATAATAAAAATGGACTGACCCTGAGCAAGAGTCCAACCTCAACAAAAGTAAATGGTGTTTGAAGTATATGAAGAACTGCTCTGAAAAGTGCAAGAGGTCGGCAGTTCTTTTCCAATCTGTTCCTCTTCTCAATGAATAATAATGGTCAGCATCCAATCTGAAGGTAGGTTAGATATAAGCATATTTTTTTTTTATTTTTGGCATTAAATTTGAAACTGCAGAAATTATCTCTTCTCATAGGTAATAACATTCAGTACAGGGTTAGTTGAATCTGCTAATAGATAAAAACCCATTATCTATTGAATAAAATGTCACAGAGATGTAAAAAGTGAGGGAATCTATTGAAAAATGGGGAAACAGATTTGATAATTTCATACCAAAGGTATAGTATCAAAGGTGCCTAAAGAAATTTTCTATCTTTCCCATTCAAAAACAAATATACATACCCATATGGGGAGAAATCTGCTGCAAAACTTTTCCACAGCAGATTTAATTATAGGGTCAGTAACAGATTGAGGTACTATGATAGTTTCAGCCATTGTAGGGGATATTTGATACTGGAAATTGACTTGGGATATCCTCCAATTTTGACACTTTGTTCTTTTCATTTCTTTTTCCCAGTCAGGTTTCTTCAGAAAAAAACGAGCTTCTTTATTAATTGTATCATTAACATAGGGTTCTCTGAAACAAATCCATAATGAAAAAATTGAGAAATCTATGTAATACTGACAAACTCACTTATAATCATAGGCAAATAGTAGAGTATGTCTTTTTGGATAGGCATGATGAAGTAAAGCATTAACTACATTCTTTCCACTATCTTTATCACACATCTTAAAGCTGAACTCGAAGCTTTTCATATTTTTACAGACTATAAGTATATCTTTGATTTTCCCTGTGACATTTTGACCAGGGGTTAGCTTTTTCTTACTACGATCACCAATTTGATAAATAATATCAATGGAAGACAAGCATATGTCATGGGCACCTAGCAATAAATTTTGTTGGAAGCAATTAGGTGGTTCCACCTCTTCAGCAGTGGCAAATGAAAGCTTAAATGTAGTCACTGTCAGGACCCCAGCAATGTACTTTCTTCTGTCACTCAATGGGGGATACAAAAGAACTTTGGGGGCCTCATAAACAATGGTCTCTCCTGAAAATATAATACACTTGATACTTGTTCCTAGATTGATATTTGTTAATGTTTACCATCCAGAAGTTTGGTTCGTTGGGCATCATCCAGAGTTATGGACTGCAAGAAACTTGGGATTAGTACACAAACATTAGATTTTGCCATAGCTACCTCTAGTTCTGATTCCCCAATATAGCTCTTAAAGGTAGAGTCTTCTTTGACATCATTCATCTTAAATTTTCATTCACAGCATTTCTTCGGAAAAAGAAAGTACGGAACTTCCTATGTTATCATCTTTTGACCTGGTAAAACATTTAACCCATAGCCGATAGGATAACTAACTATAAATAACAAAATGATAAATACTTGAGAAAAAACACAATTTGAGGTTAGGTAAGTAGGTTGGCATCAATGACTAGTGACAGTTGTGACAGTGACATGAATGTGACAACTGGATAAACGGTCTTCCTTAACTACGGATTATATTTATGACACCCCGTTTCGACGATGCAATTTTGTCGCTGCAACTTCTCGCGGCGACTTTTCGCTGCGAGATATGTCATCTAGCTGTCAGTTTGCATTGCCAATATTAAAAAATAGCACTGAATGTTACCAAGATGAACGTCTACATTATCACAACTGATATATAATTTCATTCATATCTAATAATTGATATTGTGATTGAATCACCCCTTATTACTCAACTTGATTCCTCAAGTCTCGAAAAATAATTGGAATGAACAAAATCAATATTCTTCACGATAATGCCACCACATATTTGTGGTTTGCGGCAACAAATTCACCATAGAAATAACTAAGTCGCTGCAACTTATCGCACCAAAAAAGATTCATGCAACACGAAAAACTTGCATGAATACATGCAATTTTCTGGAGTTGCAACGACAAACTTGCATCGTCGAAACAGGTTATTAGATATCCGAATTTTCTCTTGATGGGAGAGTTCACCCGATTTGAGAATCAGTCCCCAGGATTTGCCCCTGATGGACAACCTTGAAAAAATAATTTTATATTATTTTAATCGATAGAGAGTAGACTGAGTAGATAACATTCTTCAAATTCAAACGCTACTTTGCACATTTTTCAGAAATGTAAACCTGGAAAAAACTTTTGATTATTTTGACTTTTTTTCACTTTATGGTTCGTCATTTGACAAGATGTTGACACAACACACAACTGAATTTCAGGTTATATTTTGAAAATTAAAGATTTGGTGTTACGTTATAATCATTGACGTAATATAACTAGGTCTATGGTTATAATAAATACGAAAGATTTCTGTTCTTTATATTATATGTGCTTTTGTATTTACTTCGCAACTTACGCATAGAAATATATTGTGAAAATTTAATTTAGTTGCGTGATATTTTGAATGAAAAATGGCTGATTTCACGCAAATTAACAATTTAAAAGTGAGGTATGTATCCATTACCTTATGAAAATGAATATGTTGATAATTCCACAATTTTTTAGACCTGGTGCAGACAGTGGATTATGGGTGTTATTTCTTCTGCCGCTCTCAGTTATAATATCAACGTTGAGGCACCCAATTACATCTACACCCACTTACAAATTATCTTCATTAGTATGTTTTGGCATGGTGCTCACATCCATAATCATTATAATCCGAAACTCTAGAAAGCAAAAACTGAAAATACTCAGCTCGTGGACATTGCTTGCTAGTGCAGTCATTTCAACACTATTTTTTATGTGCTTCCACAAAGGTTACTAGTCTAATAGTAAAACAGAATAAGGATAAATAATTGTTGAATATTGCATCAATTCTTTCTCAAAATGATTTCCAAATAAATTAATTCATTGTTATCATATGATCAAACCATATACGATTAGAATTGGGCTCTCTACTTGTTTCTGTTAGTCATCTTCAAATTTTTTCAACATTATAAGGAACTTATAAAAAAAGTCTGATCTTTCTCTGTTTTTATCAATGATCATATATTTTCAATTTACTGGTAATTTGAATCTATCTAGAAAGTCATGTATCAATCATCTTGCATTGAAAAAATTCTCTATACCTAATATCCACTTTTTCTAGGCTTAGTCTTTGCACTATTCAGTGGGGTTTTCTGTACACTTCTATACCTTGGTGTATACAAGTTCATGCTACAGAAATTTAAAAAATGTTTTTCTCTTGGAGAAGCAGGTGTTGCAGCTCAAGCTATCACAATTTTGCTATATTTCACCATACTCAATGTTATAAATCATGCTGCAAGACCTGACCCATACAAAAGTAATATGCAAATATCTACACTAATTATTCAGGTGAGAAGAACGATATTGAAAGGACTGAAATATTGGTGCTGTTAATCTATTATTTTTCAGCTTGGTTTCCTTGGAATTGGAGTGATTGCATGGGCATCTTATTTCTTCAACTTTGAAAGGGCTCTATCTTTTTATTCTGTGGCAATTTTCTTGATAGGTCATGTGATATTTTTTCCATTACATGCTCTACTGAAGAGGAGTCCTGTTCTATGGATTATCAACCAAATGTCTCATGACTGGTCTACAGTAAGTCACTCTATAATCATAAATACTCTAATTTTTCTCTTGAAACTGCTTCAAGTCTCAAATTATAGAAGTATTAATGAAGGATACTTGAGAATTCCCAAGAAATCCAGTTTACTGTTTATTCGTTATACATACACATCAGGCATCATCTGATTTTGAATGTAGAATAAGAAAGACATATCTCTCAGATAAAGTTGAACTCTTGCTTTCAGATAAAACTGATGATTTATTGGACTTCCTGCATAGCTGTAGCTGTTCTGGCCATAAGCATTCAGATTCACCATGGCCAAAAAGCCTCTACTGGTACAAGGAAAATATTCCACATCCTAGCAGTGGTTGTATATATTCCTGGACTTCTGTACAGTTGTTCCTTTTTGTATCTTGCTAGTGGAGTGATCACAGGAATATTTTTCATTCTTGAGGTAGGTTATACTGGAGACTTAAAGACAGAAACAGAAATAAAACACTTGTTTCTTTCATTTTTTTTTAGTTTCATCACTGTGTGCTGACAATAATAATGTAACATGTGTTATTTTGATAAAAATTGATTTGGGGTATTCATATAAGAAAATATACAAAGCATTCAAAATGATGAACACTTGAATCATAAGTATTGAATTTCAGAATACTGATGTCATAACTTTTGAAGCCTAGAAATTCAGTATTAGGTATGATATCTTCAGTTAGAATATTCTAGATGGAAAGATGTATTTTTAACTTTTAGTTTCAAAACTGTCAATGTCAATCTTACAAAAAGTCATCAGTGACATTCCATGACATAAGTTGAAACAAATATTCATACCATTCATCCATCCTCACCACATTTCAAGCTTTTTTGGTATAGTTTGACACATGACTGACTGACAATTCGTTTTGTAGGGTTCAGGATCCTAATCCAGATATGTTTCATAAACAAAATAAGTTTGATATTGCTCTTCAATTCCTTTTGTTGCCGACGTTTCTTTTATGAGGTCTCGAAAATCATCTCTTCACTTTCTGATTCATCCTCTATCACATCTCGATAAATCTTCAATTGAGAAATGTGCGCGTATGTACAGAACGCTCTTCCACCATCTTATTTGTCCAATTTTCTTGATGAAATAAACTGATAGCTGCAGAGATATTTCAGAAGGTAAATGTACTTATCCTGATGGGATTGTATATATATGAAGCAGTAGTATTTTTTGTTAAGGAAAATAATGAACTTTTCAAAACACTAGAACATGATTAAAATGCTAGATTCAAACAACATCTGATAAAAGATTTAACAAAAATAAATGATGAGTTCTTAGTTGTAAAAATGTTCAATGATTTGTCCTATAATCTCAAAAGAATGCCAATAAATAAAATGAAGCTCAAGTAGGCTAACCTACTATAAACTGGAGGAATATATTGGAGATAGCCCCATATTTCAATATATATGTGATAATTTTGTAAATGAATAGAATAGAATGTACAATACAAACACACAAAAACACCTCTTAATGTGTAATTTTAGTTCATAAGCTATTGTATTTCTCCTTTCGAGTTCGTATACCTGAGATAATTTTTTACCAACAAAGTATAAGAAATATTTCAATGGACCTGAAGACGAATAAGGCTTGCGGATCTGATGGAACTCCAGCAATTGTTCTGAAAGCATGTGCCCCCGAATTGACCCCAGTATTATTCAACCTTTCATATAACTTGGGGGTTTTTCCTAAGTCCTGGTGGACAGGAAGAGTTCAGCCAGTTCCTAAGAAAGGGAAGAAAACCTTACCTTGTAATTACAGACCAATTGCATTGCTTTCTATTATTTCCAAAGTCATGGAAAAAGCAATCAATATGAAGCTTATCAAATATCTAGAGAAATCAGGAATAATTAATGATCGACAATTCGGATTTCGCCATCAAAGATCAACCAGTGACTTATTGGCTTATGTTTCTCGTATTTGAGAGCATTCAATCAAAAAATCCGGAGAAACGATAGCTGTTACACAAGATATTTCAAAAGCGTTTGATCGAGTTTGGCGTCGTAGTCTCCATTCTAAAGTGCTGACTTATGGTTTGCCTCTTCAGTTGTGTGCTTTGTTGATGAAGAGTTTCATATCTGATAGGTCTCTATATATGGTTGATTGATGGAGTATCATCTGATATTCTCCAATAAGTGCAGGTGTTCCACAGGGTTCAGTTCTGGCTCCCACTTTGTTTCTGCTTCATATCAATGATTTGCTCGAGAAAATATCTTGTTCAGTACATAGTTTTGCGGACGCCAGTACTCTTCATACTAGTTTCTCTTCCAGAGTCCCCATACCAGCTCGAGAAACAAAAATTCAAAGAAACATTCACGTCAATAAAATTAACGATGACTTGTTAAAAATAATAAAATGGGGTAACATGAACTTGATGGAATTTAATGCTAGGAAAACCCAGGCATGTCTCTTCTCAAGGAAAGCTGATCTATCATCATCTAGTATTCAGATGTCAGGAGTAACTATTCCTACAAAGTAAAGTATCTTGATGCTAGGAAATACGATCAGTGATAATCTCTCATGGGAAAACCTTGTGAGATCGATCGCTAAAGGTGTTTCCCAGAAACTTGGATTTCTATTTCGTGCGAAGAAATACTTCACTTCTCGTCAGCTTCTAATGATCTACAAGGCTCAGATACGACCTGTCTTGGAATATAGTTCTCATGTGTGGAGTTCGGCACCAAAACATTCATTGAGGCTTCTCGATTCTAGTCAGAGAAAGGCAATCCGTCTTGTTTATGATTCTTCGCTCACAGACTCACTCACTTCATTGGAACATGGTAGAAGGGTCGGAGACTTGTCTTTCTTCTATAGATATTTTCACGGTCGGTGCTCTTCTGAATTGTTATCAATCGTTCCACCCTTGGCAATATCCAAACGGATGACTCGAGGAGTACAGAATTCCCACCCTTTTGTTGTGAATTTGGAGACCTGTCGAACCTCTCTTGCTCAGGGATCTTTTTTCAATAGAACAGCTGAGCTTTGGAACTCTTTGCCGGAAGAGGTTTTTCCTGAGGCTTACAAACTTCAAAAATTCAAAGTGAATGTTAATTCGTATCTCCTGTCCCTTGATTCACGCGGTGTTCTTTGAACACTGCAGGGCTTCCCTTTCGTGTGAATCTGCATGTAAAAAATATATTTCTACTACTGACATGTTCCATACCCGTTTGGGTATTATGTATTGTACACATGAACGAATAAAGAATGTCTATCTATATATTTATAGCTTCACAAACTTTTTCAGAGACAATCATAGCACAAACATATGAGTTAGCATGTTTACTCCTTATAAATGGTCATAAATGGTACAAATAAATCCTCCATTGATATAGATGATACCTGCTGGTGCTTTTTCTGTCATATACTGGAAACATAATTTACCAAAATTGCTTCGTCTTCTTCCACTGCTGCTTGATAATTCATCAATGTGAGCCATCTTTTCTCCAGATTGACATTTATTTCGGAATCATATTCTATGAGAGATATATATTTACGAGCAATTTGTGGTTTCAATGTCCTTTTCTAATTTGGATATACCACTGCCTGGCAGTCCGTAGCTACTGTGAAATGAATTCCAACTAACTTACTTCGAAGTATCTCTGCACACCAAATATTAGCCATCAGTTCTAGTTTATGAGAGTGATATTTTTTGATCACCTTCCACATTTTTTTATTGAAACACAGTAAACGAGATGCATTTTACCGGTCTCATCTTGTAATAGCATTTCCGCTATACCTAATGATGAAGCATCTGTGGGAAATTCAATTTTTCTTTCGGAGATTGAATGCTGTTTCAACTGAGGATTCCCAAGGAAACTCTGAATCTTTTCTTGTTAGGTCTGTAAGAGGTTTAACTAAAATAGCATACTTTTCAAAAAATCTGCGAGAAATCCGGTTAAACCAACTCCTTACTACATGTGTTACTTATGTGCTGCCAAAAACACATTTCTCAACATAAATTGTCAAATTCGCTCTTTTGAATGCGTTAAACACCTGATATAGCCTGTCCAACATTTGGTCCCAATTTCTAGCTGGTGCCAATATATCATCAAAGTAGCACTACATAAACCAAAAATCATTTCAAGTGAATTGTCCTGTTTCTTCGTTGGTGGGGTTTTATCAATGAGGTACTTGACGATATCTATTAGCAAGGTCAAGAGTGTTGAACGAAGTTCAACCACTCAGTTCTTCGAATTTTTCAGTGGTCTGGGTAGTGTGAAGGAATGCTATGACTGGGAGTGAAATAAATGCCATTTCTATTATTCAGATACTTTTCCGTTTGAATGTAGGCGAAAGTGACTAATACCTCTCCTTTTCCTCAGTTCACCCACTTAATCTATATGCTGGGTCACAAATTATATATGTCTATTGTCAGGCGGTAACCTTGTTTATTTAAAATGACCTTGGTTTGCACGAATCTTCACGATGTTCTCGAAATTACTTGAATTTATAAAGAATAACTCGGGGTCTACCCAGAAACTAAAAACTTGGAGACTATAGTCGGGCTGTTCAAAAGATAGAATGCAAGGACGCGTGAACAGTGAATGCCTGCATCTATATATAGCCTGCGCGGCGTAGCCACGCCTTCTAAACTGAAATAAACGAAGAACTGTTTACACTGTACTGTACTCATTTGTGCTTTGTATTTACGTGTGTTACGTTTATTAAATAATATGGATGGAAACACTCTTTCACCTCCAAGAAAAAGATCAAAAAAAAGACATTTAACTGTAGAGGAAAAAGGTGTAATAATTAACACTTATAAAAGAGCATTCCAAGAGTTTATGGGAGAACAGGGAAATACTGTTGAATTCACTGCTGAGGCGACGTTTTTGTTGAGTGGTGTAAATCGGACTTGTAACATTGGGGAGAGGAACATTCAAAGAGTGCGTGCCGTTCACGTGATCATTCTATCATTTCAGCGGCTACACTATAATGTTTTCCGGAACTTACTAGAATAAAAAGAGTTTGTTGACAAGGTTGGTTTACTTATTTGGTTTTTGAATCTCGCAACAATATTTTGGGATCAAAGACATTCTGGCTTCACCATTACCGAAACCGATCAATGATTATTTCACAGAAGGAATTTTTCTCAACTTTCTAAAATATACCCCAGCAAGATATAAAAGTGGAAATGCTCAAGATCCTGAAGATTATGTATCAATAGCTTCACCAAGTATTTTCTCAATGATCTATGAAAACATTTTGAAACAAATAATTTATGAAAGAATTGTACACAAACGGTAGCCTCTCATTCACTCGACTATAACTATAACTTATAATACTCTGTGTTATATTGTTTATCATATGATTCGAAATGTGATGTGATAATAAACAACAGTTATACATTTTTACTTGGTTGACGTTTAAAACCTCGTATCTCAGATACTAAGGCCTGGTTATTGTTTTATTGTGTTCATGGAGAGGTGAAATAAAACAACATTACTTCTTCAGGTCCAGCTAGCAACTGTCTTTATTACCATAGACATATTTTCTCGCAGTCCACCTTTTGACATGTGTCATAGAACACTGAATATCACAGGATCACTGACATCCCCCTTATCTTGGATGTCCTTTTTCCAGAAACCATCAACATATATATACATGTATGCATAATAAATATATGCTATAAACTCAGTTTTGTAAACACCTTACGACATTCCTTTCAATCAAAATATACAGACACAATAACAATCTACACAATTTTGTGAACTCCTTACTATAGTCCTTGCAATCGAAATATACAGACACAATTACAATCTACACAGTTTTGTAACATAATGTTTATAATCACTGAGACACTAGTAAAAATATACAGACACAATTACAATCTACAGTTTTGTAAACTCATTACGATACTCCTTGCAATCGAAATATACAGACACAATTACAATCTACACAGTTTTGTAACATAATGTTTATAATCACTGATACACTAGTAAGAACAGAAGTTCTGAGACAAAATATTATGTAATACTTTTTTCTTTGACGGTACTCAATACTTGCGAGTTTACTACTCATTTCCTGATTTCTCTACTCACTATGTGTGACATAATCTCTATATCTACAGGGTTGTTTGATTACACGACCCGTTCTTGTTCTCACACAAGGTGAACTACTTTCTTCTCCTTCCTCACTAATGAGTGATTCGTTTGTTATGCTATTAAAAGAACTGCTACTAGCGTCACTACTTATACTATTCTGAACATTGAGAAAATCATCTCTGCTATCATTAAAACCATTTACATTATCTAAGTTGGTGCTGGACATCTCATTACCACCTTCACTCCCCTCAGTCAAATCAGAAAACTCATTATTTCCTGAACTGTTTTCCACTACTTTCAGAAAAACTCTTTGTTGTATATTCCCCTCCTTTAACATTTCTGAATAATTTTGATTACATGTGTTTTTTGACGTGTGAGAACTCCTTTCCATCTGCTTTGATGTTTTAATGAATTTACGATTTCGTCTAACTGTGGAATTGTTTTCTAACTTTATTATATATGATCTAATACCAGCTTGTTGAGAAAATCATCTCACAATTTTACCACTTTGCCATGGTTGTCTTGGTTTTACTTGAACTTTTACTGAAGAGTTATTTTTCAAAGGTGTTAATATTTTGACCCTTTTTTTATCATGATACTTTTTCATGTTATTTTGAGTTTTTTCAATAAAAGAATCATATTTATTTTTGTTGAAAATTTTTGATTAATTTTTTTCTACCTCTGGCATTAGAGTTCTTAAGTTTCTATTCATCAAAGCATTTGCAGGAGAGTTTTCACTATCAAGTGGTGTATTTCTATAGTGAAGTAGTGCTAAATAGGGGTCTTTTTTATCAAAAAGACTCTTTTTCAAAATGTTTTTCACTGTTTGTATTGTTCTTTCTACCTGTCCATTTGACTGTGGATATAGAGGAGAAGATGTTACATGTTGAAAATCCCAGGACCTACTGAAATTTTGAAATTCTGAACATGAAAACTGTGGACCATTGTCTGTAATTAGTATTTTTGGGATACCAAATCGGGAAAATATAGCCTTTAATTTATGTATTATATTTTCAGCTGTTAAATCATTACTCAAATTGGCCATTTCTACAAACTTTGAGTAATAATCCACTACCAAAATATAGGACTCTGACTGGAAATGAAAAATATCTGCCCCCAACTTAACCCAAGGCGACTTTGGAACCTCGTGAGGCCTTAGAGGTTCAGGACCCTGAGTTCTTTTGAAAGTTTGGCACACACTACATGCTGATATCATATCTTCTATTTGTTTTCTCATAGCCGGCCAGTAAAATGACAAGTTAGCTTTTTCCAAACACTTTTTATAGCCCAAATGGGTATAATGCAATTTTTCTAGGATTTCTTTTCTTAGAGCTTTGGGTACTATTAATTTATGTCCTTTGAACATGAGTTGATCAATCGAAGATAATTCGGACTTGTATTTATAATAGAATTTAATATTTTCTGGCCAGCGTTTTATGTCTGAGCAGTGTGGACTTTCTAAAATATTTTTTAGATTAGTTAGTTCTGGATCTTCTCTTGTCATTTTTTGAATTTCAAGTTTCTTATTTTCTGATACATTCAGAGAAAGTTCTAAACTGCATATTTCTGCCTCATCTCAAAATCTTGATTTTCGTTGAAATTCACATCTGATCTGAAGGCTCTACTCAATGTATCCGCTATAATAATTTTTTTTCCAGGTTTATATATGAGATTAAAGTCATATTTTTTTAGCTGAATCAACATTCGTTGTAGTCTTGGAGGACAAAGATGTAGAGGCTTTTTAATTATAGCTATCAGCAGTTTATGATCTGTTTCAACTATAAATTTTTTTCCAAAGACAAATTGAGCAAATCTTGTTATACCAAACCAACATGCTAATAACTCTTTCTCTATTTGAGAATATCTACTCTGAGTCTCTGTTAGAGCTCTTGATGCATGAGCACAAGGCCTTTCTTTTTGCAATAAAATGGCTGCCATCCCATATTGGGATGCATCTACAGAAATAGTTGTTAACTCATTTACATCAAAAAAATTTAAACAAGGTTTTTCGGACAACGCTTTCTTCAAATCAGTGAATGTTTTATCATGGTTTTCATTCCACTCAAAAATTGTATCCTTTTTAAGTAAAGCTCTCAAATTTGCTGTTTTATCTGTCAAGTTATTAACAAATTTACCTATATAAGTGACCATTCCTAAAAATCTTTGGACATCTTTTATACTTTTTGGTGTTGGCATATCTATTATAGCCTGTATTTTGGACTCATCTGGTTCTATACCTTTCTCACTTATTTTATGTCCTAAATATTTAATTTCTCTAACTAGGAACTTGCATTTTGCTTTGTTAAACTTTATATTATGATCACTAGCTATTTTTGATACTTTATCTAATATTCTATCATGCTCATCAATTGTCTTGGCAAAAATTATTATGTCATCTATATAGACATCACAGCCTTCTATGTTTCCAAATATTCTGAACATACGTTCCTGAAATATTTCAGAAGAGCAAGAGAGACCAAAGGGAAGCCTAGAAAAAGAATACCTCCCAAAAGGTGTAGCAAAAGTACACAACTTTGCACTATCAGGAGTTAATTTAATCTGTAGGAACCCTTGGGTTGCGTCCCGTGTACTAAAAAACTTACAGTTAGCCATCTTTGCTGTTATTTCTTCCAAAGTATGAATTCGGAAAATTTGTCTTTTAATATATTTATTTAAATCTGTTGGGTCTAAACAAATTCTTAAAGTTTCATCTGCCTTTTTCACTATAACCATGGGATTCACCCATTCTGCACTACCAGTTACTTTTTTAATGATATTGTTTTTTTCTAGTTTATCTAGAGTTGATTTCAATCTCTCTTTCAATGCGAATGGAATTTTCCTTGGTGGATATACTGTTGGCTTTGCTGAACTATCTAGTTCAATATGATATGCCTCTTTTAGACACCCTATACCATTGAAAATGTCTTTATATTTATTCAATATTGCATCTAAGTTTTTATTAGGAACCGAATTGTCTATTGTTTCTAGTCTTTTTATAAATTCTGATTCCTTCATCTCCAATCAATGTTAGAAGTTGTGCACATTTTGTAGTTTCATCCTTCTTACTTATTTCTGTTGCCTTTAAGTACATTTCGAACTTCTGTTTCCAGAATTTCCATTTTTCTGATAAGTTCCCCGACATGCACATCGGTGGGATCCCTCGGAAATCCATAATCATCGGCTATCTCTGCAGCTTTTTCTTCTTGTTTACTTATTAAACTATTTCTAATAATCACCTTCTTTGTGATACTTCCCACAGACTTGAGAAAAATTATCAATCTCTTCTTTAATTTCTTCTATTTCAGGGGACTTGGTTCAAAGTTCACGACTGCGCCATGTTTTATTGTGTTCATGGAGAGGTGAAATGAAACATAATTACTTCTTCAGGCCCAGCTAGCAATTGTCTTTATTACCATAGACATATTTTCTTGCAGTCCACCTTTTGACATGTGTCATAGAACACTGAATATCACATGATCACTGACAGTTATAGACCACAGTTTCACTTCATCTTTTATTTTAGAAAGTTCTCAGAATGCTAATCAACGGAGGCGTTCATACACAAAATGTTAAACTAAAAGTATCGTGTATTAACGCTTCCATTGATTCGCATTGTGAGAACTTCTTCCTCCCTTGAAGTGAAAGATAAATTAAAACCAAAAGTCTGGTCTATGAAACAAGCATAAGACGTTTTGAACGTATATTCGTAGGAACTTTTTTCATCAAATGTCACAAGGAAGCCCCCTTCACATTAATGACAGTTCTCGAGGAACTTCCTGTATATATTCTTTTCAGATATTGCGAATTATGCGAATGCCTCCTCTGGGGAGTCGTCTCCAGGACGGATTCATGGCGTTCAGCGACGAGAAAGACGTCGGATTCCTGGCCTTGACTCCCATCTACCTCATGGTCGGTTGTTCTTTGCCGATTTGGATACATCCGTCACCTTGTGATGTCACCGACTCTGCCGCTTTCAATTTGATGCCGCTCCTGAGTGGTTTGCTGGCCATCGGCATCGGGGATACGGCTGCTAGTATCGTCGGATCGAACTACGGAAAGAACTTTTGGCCAGGTACGGATTTCTACGGCCAAAGTTTTAATCGAACTACATTACCTAGTTTTGAATTCTCAAGTATTTTTAGACTTTGAGTCGAATCCAAAAATAAAATGCGGTTTCTTCTTCTTTATAACTTTTTTTTTCCTGTAAAAGTTCTATTTGTGCGTTCCAGAAAGTGCTCGAGCATTTTCGTGCGGATTTCCAATTTTTATGAAAAATGATTTTGGGTGCGTAGAAAGTTATCTAAGGAGGTGAAAGAAGTGTGAAATAGATCTGACGACAAAGAACATATAAGTTTCATTGATTATTACGCAAAAAACAAGGTGGAATATGCCTTTTTCTGACCTTTAATCGGTTATGACTTCCGAACGAAAGGAGAACGTTACGTTTTGGCTTTGGAATCGTATTCATCGGTTCAAAATACGTAACTGGCTCTTAAAATGTTTCCCAAACTAGGTGCTAGTTAAAACGAACTTTTACCCTCCTTTGATATTTCGAATTCAACTCTATTGAAATCCGAAACAAACCTATTAAATGAAACAAAATATATGAATTGAAATTTGGCAGATATTTTCCTCGTCCTGGGTGTTGTATGACTTGTCCGGAGTACCTGGAAAACACAGCTTCTTGGTAAAATAAAATAAACCCTACCATTATTGCCACGGCTTTTTTTGGAGTTATCTCTGAAGGATGTTTTCAAGAACATGTTTGATCGAGAAGAATCTTTAATAATGAATCGAGAATTGAGGCGCAGTTTATTAGCGATAGATTCTTGTAATATTTCATTATGTAATTGATGAAAGCTTGCTAGTAGATTTACAGCCGATTGTACCGACTTTTTGTTATGAGACCATTAACAAAGGGACTGCTTGAGTTAGGTGAGGGTTTATTAATGAGTGTATGGTGCAATCGCTGCAGTGCGTTAACTGACCTTTAATTGGACCCACCAGCTTAATGCTCCCATAAGATTTTGAGCAGCATTCCGCGCGGCCATGATATTGCATTGTAGACCAAAGTTGGATAGAGTTTCACTTATTACAACGCCTCTCCTTGATGATATTTTTCCTTCAGTTGATATTGATTTTTGGAACTCTTTCAGACTGTATTGGAATAAGCCATCTCGAATCTTATGTGAAATGGCTTATGATTGAGGGGATGACTGACAAATGTGTTATGATAAACAGGTTTTTTTAATACCAACTCCTCTGAATTCTGAATCGTTTTTAGGTTCCAAAAAGACAATTGAAGGAACAGTTGCATGTATTCTAGCTCAGCTAGGAGTTGCCTACCTTCTGGTTAGTTTTGGTAAGCCAACATTTATTACCGTATACTAGCAAAAAACAACGATGGAATGTTATGTTTTTCCTAATTCCCTAGATATTTTATTGAATTTTATTCAAATAAATTTTTCAGGTTATCTTCAAAATTGCTCGATGGTCCAAGGGATAAGAATATGGTTGTCAATTATTATAACTTCATTGGT
Organism: Zygogramma bicolorata; assembly: GCA_032362365.1. Lineage (NCBI taxonomy): Eukaryota > Metazoa > Arthropoda > Insecta > Coleoptera > Chrysomelidae > Zygogramma > Zygogramma bicolorata. The sequence goes on from JAVJAQ010001406.1 coordinate 461,482, forward strand.
TGAAGCTAAAACAACGCAAGTTGATAATTTGGTTTTACCACTTATTATGTATATTTTACTGATTTAAGATTATTTCGTTTTTTATTCAGTGCCATACATACATGACTATGTTGATATATATTGTATAGTGTAAATTACAGTTTCTATTTCGTAAGTAAATGTATACCTGGTGACAACGAATTCCTTGAGCACAACACCATTCAGCAGTTTGTAGGGTAAGAAATTTGATAATTTGAATAAGAGTGTAGTTCATTGGGGCCAATTCACCAATGAAACAATCGCCTATCACCAGACTTACAGGTCTATTCCGTAAAAGATCGTTAATGAACGATCCGTTATCAAACGACTGTCGGTAGCTAGCTCTCAACGATCCATATGAATAATATGTTAAAAATACCACGAAACTATTTCAAGTCGTTAACCAACTGAACCATTTCTATTCCCGTTAACAAACGTTATATTATGTCGTTCACTACCGACTTGCAACGATTTTATAGTTTTACAGAATAACATTCAACACAAATATCGTTAATTTAACGATAGTAGTTGGATAACGATATCGCTATGAGTTACGGAATAGACCTGTTAAGTGTGTATATATATATATATATATGGATAATATAAATGGCGATATCTCCGCAGTCATTGGAGATAACATCATTAAACCTGGTATCGTTGGATTCCTCATGATCATCCCTAGCCGATCATGTAACAATATACAGGGTGTTCCATTCAAGAATCGAAAGTTGATGTCATTTCCGGAAAAATTGGAAGTTGTTTTTTTCTTTCAGATATGTCGAGAAATGCTGTTCAGTGAGAATATTCAATATTCCGAATTTCAGAAATATATCTAGAAAAACAAAGGAGAAAACGGGGGTGTACCATGAGTCTGTGTCACACGGTATATTAGGACACGTGACTTGGACGTGTCGTCTAGTGATGGGATAATTCGAATAAAAATAATCGAAAATTCGATTATTGAAATGTCCTCGAGATATCTCGAGCACTTGCCCAGAATCATTCGAATGATGGATCACTCTTGTAAGAAATCGAAATATGATTGATTCTAACTGAGGAAATTGTTGGATGGATGCGTTTCAAATGTTAATTAAGATTGGTAGTATCATAAAAAAAATGAACATTTTTTTTAAAATCCGGCATTGGAGTCTTCAATTTTATTGAACAGATCTCATGCAATTGATTTTTCCACGTTTTCAGCACATGAATAATGTGTGTAATAACTAATAACGAAAAACAAAATGACCAACAACAATATAATAATTGCAAAAACCGAATTTACACAACACAGTGAAAACGAAGGGAAAACAAAAATGTTCATGGATAATAAAAAAATAAATACTATTTGGACCGACCGCAGCGACAAGGCGAAATGGTGATTTCCATTCGAGTCATTCATCGCTCACATTTAGGAATATTTGGAACTCGAGTTCAGAAAGTTATCCTCGGTAGTACCAGAGTGATGGATCACTCGAATTATCATTCGATAACTGTAATAACTCGAGAAGTCATCACTCGATTATGAAAATCATTCGATTATACCCATCACTAGTATTGTCCAAATTTACTAATTTGTTGTATGGTTCGCCAGTCTTCAAGTACGCTTACCGACGATGTCGTGAAGTATTCGATAGAGCATGAATTTTTTTTCAAGTGATATAATAGAAGTGGCCATTTCTGTTCAACTCGGCAGCGTAGGAGCCATTTTTTCCCAATTCAATACGGCCGCGCAATGACACGTTATCTATGAAACTATTGTCATATAATTTTTTGAACTCCGAAATAAAAGAAAAAATTTGTGCAGTTGTCGACGAAAACTTCAAAAAATATAATTCTTGAACTATTCACACAAAAGTTTTTCTGAAATTCCATTTTTGACAGCAATTCACTTGAAACTCATAATATATATTTTTCCGTTAGAAAATACTGATTATACTAAGCCTTTGATTTTTCTGTTCCAGTGAAAAAAAGTAATGTTGGAGCTGTGATATTCCATAGTATTTCATCAAGTACTTCCGATAGAGTAACATGAAACGCATAGAATATTCATCATTTTTTTATAGTAAAAGATGTATACTTCGAGGTAAATATTTAAAAAACCTCTTCCTATAGGGACTTTCGAGAGAATTGCAGTTAAAGAAAGACTGAAATGTATGTGAATTGTTCAAAAATGAGATTTTTAAAGTTTTCGTTAAACACTCATTTCCACAAGCTTTTTGCCAATACGCTTGGTTGAAATTATTTCTACGCCGCCATCTTGAATATAAATAGCTATTTGTGTTATATTGTCGAAAAGAGATTTTCATGTACTCTATCAGATTGTCCAGGGAAATTTTCGACTCTGGTCGACTTCCTGTTAAAACAAAAGTGATGTGCAATTGTTTCATGCTTAAAAATATCCAAACATCAAAGTCCTTAACCCTACCAAAAAAAGGATGGCGTGTTGCGATGAATTCGTCGTCACCCGGTTTACACCTACAAACCAATTGTCTTTCGTTCATATGAACTTAAATTACGCAAGATGACAATCTGGTTTTATTTCTATGTATTATTTGCTCATTCAATGTTATAGAATGGCTGTGACTCAAATTCATATCTAAGTGAAATTTGTTATTAAAAATTCATATCTAAGTGAAATTTGTTATTAAAATTGTATAAGTTGCATCATGTTATATTATTTGATGTATTCTTTTCTTTATATTTATAAAAAATAACCAGGGACGAACTGGATATCGATCAAAATATTGGCCTATATCAGTGAAATCATGATCAGACGAGTTTTATGTTGAGGAAACGTGCCTGTCTCACTCTGTCCAAGCATATCCACCCAGTCAGCCTCATCTTAGCAAACTGACCAGGCCAACAGTATCTATTCTCCGTTTGGTGTTGGTTATACCCAAATAGAACATATTGTAACTTTAGTAATTAGTAAAACCTCTGTGCAGGTTAAGTGTGTCCCCATCTTTCATTAGTAAATATGTTATTGAAGGATAGAAATACTCCGAGTGAGCACTAGTTCCACCAATGGAAGTCGAGTCCTAGCTCTTACCACGAACGTCTAGTCTTATACTTCTCTTTGGGCTAACCTAAGATGTAAGATGACTACGAACCGTGGTGTTGGAACTAATGCGTGTGAGAGTCTGGGATAAAATTGGCAATAGGCCCACTTACTACGTGGTATTTTCTGCCGTTGAACAGAGTTTTCAAGTATGTATCCAAAAATCAATTCGTCGCTACGCCATTAATAACAACAGACGCTAGAATACAAGAGTTGAATCAGGTTACGTAAAATAATTTGTCAGTCATAAAATATAGGATGAATATTTTCAATCAGTCAATGAACCCTGCAGAAATCTCTTCAAATGAACATTTTTTTGTAGGAGTAAAATGAGTCCACTTTCGCCAGCGAAAAACTAGCACAAAACACAATTTCAGAAAATGAACATTTGAAAACCAGCCTGAATATGTTTAATGAAATAGTTGATATGTTGTCATCGTTTCAGTGAAATAATGTATAAATAGTGAAAATCATTTTCATTGATTAGAATAGAATATAATTAATTACATAATATGAATTCACAATATGAAAACTTGAACGCTATTGCATGAAAAATGATGAAAATGAAGTATCAGTCTGATTCCACTCATACCAATATAGCGCTGTGGAATGTTTTCGATGAGATTTACGCTTCACCAAATAGTCGTATCGTATCTGTCTCTCTCCCACTACATAAGGCTATCTCTCACACCAATATCAGGATTGAATGTTCGATTTCCGATAAATCGCAGACGGCTTGTGGCCTTAAAGAGGTCCGTCAATTATGTGAAGTCAAGCAACATATTCAGACCAGACTTGGAGAGACTTTCACTCCCTATTTGGGATTTTCAAATCGAGAAAAAAATGCATTCTTTACGGCTTTTTAATTATATTTCCTTGCATGAAATTTTGTTCGTGATTACTTTTCTTCCTCCGATACAATGTCAGTCGCGCGGTTTTTCTAGAAAAGTGATGATACGTTGTTTTCGGAATCATTAACAGGAAAAAATTTGAGGAATTTTCTGGTTGCCGAAGGCCTACTAACGGTTTATTTACAATACCTAGAAAAATTAAAACAATTACCGAAACTTAAGAGTCATCGAAATTTATAAGCATAGAAACAACTTCAATTGCAAAGAATAGTCTCGACATCCATAAAACATTTACGCTAGCAGTTGAAAACACACGGACTCTTCCCATGGAAGAGGGTTCCAAAAAGTCAATTAGGGCTAATAATTGGAGGTCCAACACCGATTCATTCAATGAATACAGATTTATTAGTTGAATCATGTTCAAGCCTTGCAGCAGAGGGCACTTCGAACAATGTCGCATTGCCATTGAAAAAGTCTGCCGCAAATGCAGACGAAACGTCGGGCTCAAAAACCTACCGACCACGGCTCTGAATCCCGAAAACACCCAACAATTTATTAGTTCCTGACTGTTAAAGCTTACATTCGTTGATCAATATAAGATAATAATTTAGTTTTTAAGGAAAATAAAGGTGTCTTCGATGTTCACTATATACATTTCCTAAAAAATTCCCACATATATTCCACAAGATATGAAATAGAAATTCAGTTTGATTGGTGATTCTCCCAGATCAAAACTGAAATATGATATCAGTAATAGTTTATTGTATACTCTTATATTGGTTTATAATCTACAAATTTTGAAATAATCGCTAAGAGAAAAAAGTCGATACGATTCATACTTTATTGATTGTGCAAAATCTTGAGTATTGATAAAACTCAAATACAGATAAGAAAACATCGATTTTCTTTTTAAGATAACAAACAACGAATGTGACTTGGGATTCATTTTTATCTCGCTCTCGTTTTGATGAAGCTTGAAAAGGTGATGAAATGACAGAGCACAATGATATTAAAAATATATTCCTCATTACATTGGTAACTTGATTATGTGGTGGCGGGTAGATTTATCAGTTGAGAGATTGAGTGAGATAAATGCTGCGAGCACTCGCTACCTTTGAATATCTAAAAGCAGAATTTTTTTTTATACACAGTGTCACGATGAGAGTGATCAGAATCTGAAAAAAAAAATTAATTGTGCAATATCTATACAAGTGTAGAAGGGCAGTTTTTTAATCTACCCCTATAAGTTGCTGCTTTAATTGAAAAACAGCTCCTTCTGAATGGAACCCGTTCTATTAGTCACTACAGACATACTCTTAAACAAACTAACATAAAACACAAAGAATTGTATTTATCGAATCCCTTTGTTCGTGCGGTCAAAATTATATCGGTGAAACGTCCAGACCTCTAGAAGTAGGAAAGAGTGAACATAAGACGTACATGAAGAACAGACTGATTGGTGGTTCCAAATTATCAGAATACATCAACACTGCCAATAGACATCATACAGTAGAATAGAATGACACTCAAATGATATTAAGGGAGAGCAATAGTAGGAGACGAAAGGTGGAGTCCGCTTTTATCATGCTCTGCCACTCTTGAAAAATGAGTATTTTGAGAAGTATCAGTTGTAATTTATTGATTGCTAACAAATAGAACGTGTTCTATCCACAAGGAACTGTTTTACAATAAATGTAGCAACCTATCAGGGTATATTAAAAATGTGCCCTTCTACACTCGTATAGATTCCAATATTAATTCAAATTTTTTCAGATTTTGGTAGGATAAGTACCCAAAAAAAACTACGAAAAAAGTATCCATCCACCACAAAATAATAACATTCAAACAGTACCTAAATTATAAATTCGGAAATCACATGAAAAATGAAACAACCAAATCAACTTCAACTCGCCATCGAAAACTCCAAACTTTCACGAACGTTTACGAATTTTTAGCAGGAACCGACATGATAACAGATTTAACTTCACTGTACTGTTGTAGACCGTTTTCGCCCATTTCTCTGCCGAAGCCAGAATCTTTGAATCCGCCAAACGGAACGTGAGCGCATATCACGTTGTAACAGTTTACCCAGACTGTGCCCGCCCTGATTCCTTGGATGAGGTAGTTGACTTTGTCAATGTCTTTGGATATGATGGCGGAGGCTAGACCGTAGTTGGTGTCGTTGGCCCTTTCGATTATTTCGTCTAGGCGTTTGAATCGTAAAATCTGTTGAACTGGGCCAAAAATCTGTAAAGGAGAGTACATTGGTTACGTTATTAGTATCGATGACAAGAATCATAAATCATACAGATTGCAGCCATTACAGCTCCGGCTCTATACATTTTGGTGAGACAAAAAATGATCAGTTGAGAGCCTCGTCTGTTTTTTTTGTTGACAAATCAAATGGTTATTCCACGTTGGCAATTGATTTTGAGCTGAGAAAGTGAAAAGAAATATTTTAAGCATTCGAAAAGCATGGACCCTTACAATATCAGTCCAACAATTATTAAAATTGTTCATGACATGATAAGTGAACCTATATAGTGGATCTAATAAATGTATGTTTCTCAAATGGAGAATTTCCAGACGTCTCAAAACTGTGTAGAGCCACCCCCATACACAAACAAGGCGATATCAATGATTGTATTCATTACCATAACTCCGGTTTTGTTTGGAATTATCGAAAAAAAATTCGAAAGAAAGGCTTACAAACTATCTAGAAGGAAGAGAATTGATCAGTAAAAGACAGTATGGTTTTAGAAAGTTATATTCAACCACTCAAGCTGTAACAGACATTATTCATTCAGTAGCAAAAAATAAAGACATGGGTATATTAACCAGAGGTATGGTATGTGGCCTATCCAAAGCATTTGATAGTGTATGCCACGATATGCTTATAAATAAGTTAGAAAAATATGGGATAAGGGGTTCAGCAATAAACTTGTTAAAATCATTTATAACCGGTAGAAGTCAATATATTGTTCACAACAACATTACATCTGATATACAGTTAATCAAACACGGTGTTCCCCAAGGATCTGTGTTGGGTCCTCTTCTGTTCATTTTATACATAAATGATTTGCCATTATATGTTGATATAGCTGATACGTTTCTCTATGCAGATGACGCTACATTTATAACTGAATCTAGTAATATCAAATGAAGCAAAAGAAAAATATGAACAATATTTAAATGCAAATGTATTGTGTCTGAACAAAGATAAAACAAAAATTATTGATTCTAACAAAAAAACAAATATTGAAAACGAAAAAAATGTGAGAATTTTAGGTTTTCATATAGACAGCAATCTTAGCTGGAAATCCCAAATCACAGAAATAAATGAAAAAAATGTCTAAAGGTCGCTTTGCCCTGAGGAGAATGAGAAGCATAGTGAGCAAAGATGTTCTCAAAATTGCATATTTTGGTCTAATACAATGTCATCTGCAATACGGGATATTATTGTGGGGGCGGTATCATCAGCAAATGACGTCTTTATAACCCAAAAAAAATAATCAGAGTGATGGTTCGAGCTAACTACAGAGAGCATGCAAAACCTTTCTTTATTCAATTAGAGATTCTTACAGTACCAAGTTTATATATACTTGAAGCAATCTTATATGTTCATAAAAATAAAGACAAATACACTACTGGGGCACGGATACATGATTACAATAGCAAAAGTAAAGATGTCATTAGAACAGCCAAAATGAATTAAGTAAATACCGAAAAACAAACTGAAGCATTATATGGCAAAATATATAATACTCTGCCAAAAGAATGGAAAAACTATCAAATAAAAAAATTTAAATTTGTGGTGGAGCAGGCTCTCATTAGCCAAGCATTCTACTCAATAAGTGAGGTTTTTGAAGCAGATTGGTCAGCTTGATCAAAAGGCTAAATGGAAATTGTCTAAGCACAAAAGTGACTGTATAAGAATTTGGATTATTTATTGTGTGCGATGTTTATAATAAGATTTGTAAATTTTAAATTTCGTTTATCTTGTTGTGACGTGTCTAAACAAATTATGTGTGTTGTCTGTCTCTCAGTGTACATAAGTTGTAATATGAAGACCAATAAATTCTATCTATCTATCTATTTACAAAAGAAATTGAACAGTTCAATCTAGAGATCCTCCAGTTCATAGCTTTAAATCTACTACAAGCATTTGCTTATACTCATTTTTCCCCATTTCTTGCCAAACAAATCCCAACCTAACTAATATGGTCAGTGTTACTATTTTAGTACTAGAAGTAATACACTTCTGTACTCCTCAATGATTTATTCTATCATTTGTCAATATATTGCTAAGCGGTGATGTTAATCCTAACGGAGTAATTTTCTTGCTAAGTTTTTTACGTCTAATCATCTTGGCTTCGGTGATTGTATCTTATTTTGTCTCATTTGAACCTTTTTCATCTCGTACTAAGTATATCCTTTATCTCCTGAAAACTTTAGTTTCTCCTAGCTTCTTCTATTAATGTCGATCATGGTCTATGAATAAGTGTTTTTCAAAGATATACCAATTTACGAGTTACGTACCTCTTCCTTGGCGATAATGTGGTTGTCTTGAACATCCGCAAACACTGTAGGCTGTACAAAAAATCCTTCATCTCCGTGTCTTTGTCCACCATGAACCAGCTTGGCACCTTGTCTCGCGCCTTCCTTAACCAGAGAGAGAATTTTGTTCATCTGCTCTTCGTCTACTTGAGGTCCTTGTTCGGTTTCCAGATTGAACGGATTTCCTGAAATAATTCGTGTTTAAGATGAGCACACAGAAGTGAATGAATGAAAGACAATTAGACAAAAATATGCTTTCTTTCCTGCAGTTAGAAAACTAATTCATCGATTTGGAATAGTTTGTTTAATGGGAACTCGTTTCTTTGAATTATACTTCCAATTAAGATTTTCTTCCCTATTATCGCTATAGATGCAAAAAATACTTGATGAATAGTAATGAAATTGCTAATTATATAAAAAGATTTAGTTTCAGAAAAACCCATTGTGGTTCTTTCCCGTAACATTTATGGCGATGGCAACTACCCTGGAACTGAAAAGCTCAAAGTATGTGGCGCTAGATGGGTTGGAGGCCGTGTCAGGCATCAATTGGCTTATTTTTTGTTGCTTTGATACGCGAAAGTGATCAACTTTCTATTTCTTCATTACTTTTTAATGCTCGGACGGTTCAACCACCATAATTTTCTAAAAAATTATGAGTACTTAACTGAATATCATGCCCAACTAGTTTTAGTGTTTTAAGTATGTTTCAACCATAGAAATGATATAATTCGCAGAGTTCTGTGGTTTGGCTTCTAATTTCACTAACGCTGCTTGAGGGAAACAAAAGGGTGCGCTGCGTTGCAGTTGCATTTCGTCACACCCACAATGCATTGTACCCACACCCACTTTTAGATACTTCCACAGTCTCCAAACATACCCGAATGATGCACTGTTGCAAAATTCACCGAATATTCTGCAACTTTCCGTTAATCCAACATAACCTAACCTAGCACGTTCATTGTGGGCCTATCGACAAAGAAGGATAGATGTTGCAACGGTGGTGTCTTTCGGGTATGTTCGAAGACTGTGGGTGTGTCGAAATGTGGGTACAACGCATTGTGGGTGTAACGAAATGCGGGTGCAAAGAAACTGCCATTGGAAATGTCCAAATTGTACATTGGTTACTAAGGTTTGGCGCCAAATTCATACTACATTAAATGCAATATCTTTGATCCAGGAACCCTGGATAATTAAGACCAGAATTACTGGTTTCGATAACTTGACTGGTAACATTTTTAGCTCACCAAGCAATCAGCAACCCAGGACAGCCGTTTACGCTCCCAGGAAATACAGAGCCTTTCTGATGGCACAATTCTGCACCTCGGACCTTACTGCGGTTAAAGTGGAATGCCCAGACGGAAAGGGCAAATATACGGCGTTGATACTCGCATCGGTGTACCTCCCCTCATATGCAGCCACTCTACCACCCACAAGAGAGATGGAAGTGCTAGTGGACCACTGCCTAAACCAGAGATGGTTTGGGCTGCGACTCAAACTCTCACCACCTGGGCTGGGGCAGCAAGGATATCAACGCCCGAGGTAAGTCTCTTTACGAATACATAATTAAGAAAGACCTAGCAATCTTGAACAAAGGCACGGAGCCAACATTCATTAACGCCCGTAGCCAAACATTAATAGATATTACGCTGGCGACAGCCAAAACATCAAATAAAATTCAAGACTGGCAAGTGTCTGATCATATTTCTATGTCAGATCATCGTTGGTTGACTTAGGCCCGTATGCACCGCTCCTATATATTGATGGTTTAACTAAGCTAGGTTTTGTTGCTATGGATTTGAAAATCAGATTCCTTGTTCCTCATCGATAAAGCCAAGCTTAATTAAACCTCCATCAAGTAGAAGCGGTGCATACGGGCGTTATACGATAAACCAGGATCTCAGGACCACTGTGAAATCCCGCGATCCGAAGAGGACGGATGTAGCTCTATACAATCGACTCTTAAAAGGAGCTCTGCGGGAGACAGAGGCCCTGACTCCTGGCAATAGTGAAGAATTGGAAAGGTACATGTTATCTATCCAAAACAAAATAGACATTGCCTATAAGGAATCCTGTCCGATGAGGATGGTACAGACAGAAGGCACAACCAATAAATGGTGGTGCCCTGAACTGGAACACCTCAGAAAAACGAACAAAACTCGTAGAGGACTGGGAAATATATAAAGCAAACCTCAGAGAGTTCAAGAAAGTCTGCAGACAACAGCAAAGAGAAGCCTGGAGAGACTATTGTGAGGCAATCAAAGATTTTCCGCAAGTCTCAAGGCTACAGAAGACACTCTTAAGCGACCACCATAGGAGTGTCGGCATCCTGACAAGGCCGCCAACCTCCAAGAGAGCGCCGAGATTCTTATGGAAACTCACTTCCCAGGTTCTGTCTTCCCAGGAACGACGAACCAGACGGAAGTACCAATAACACCCTCACAATACGACTGGCAATTTGTTAGCACTATAATTGATGAGGACAAGATAAGGTGGGCCATATCGGGCTTTTCCCCCTTCAAAGCACCAGGACCTGACGGTATAAGACCAGCCCTACTACAATGGGGATTGGATATTCTTATGCCGCACTGGTTTCGATAACTTGACTGGTAACATTTTTAGCTCACCAAGCAATCAGCAACCCAGGACAGCCGTTTACGCTCCCAGGAAATACAGAGCCTTTCTGATGGCACAATTCTGCACCTCGGACCTTACTGCGGTTAAAGTGGAATGCCCAGACGGAAAGGGCAAATATACGGCGTTGATACTCGCATCGGTGTACCTCCCCTCAGATGCAGCCACTCTACCACCCACAAGAGAGATGGAAGTGCTAGTGGACCACTGCCTAAACCAGAGATGGTTTGGGCTGCGACTCAAACTCTCACCACCTGGGCTGGGGCAGCAAGGAGAGTTCAGAGAGTTCAAGAAAGTCTGCAGACAACAGCAAAGAGAAGCCTGGAGAGACTATTGTGAGGCAATCAAAGATTTTCCGCAAGTCTCAAGGCTACAGAAGACACTCTTAAGCGACCACCATAGGAGTGTCGGCATCCTGACAAGGCCGCCAACCTCCAAGAGAGCGCCGAGATTCTTATGGAAACTCACTTCCCAGGTTCTGTCTTCCCAGGAACGACGAACCAGACGGAAGTACCAATAACACCCTCACAATACGACTGGCAATTTGTTAGCACTATAATTGATGAGGACAAGATAAGGTGGGCCATATCGGGCTTTTCCCCCTTCAAAGCACCAGGACCTGACGGTATAAGACCAGCCCTACTACAATGGGGATTGGATATTCTTATGCCGCACCTGGTCGGAATATTCAGAGCCTCATTAGCTCTGAGGTATGTTCCCAGTAAGTGGAGAGAAGTACGAGTGGTGTTTATACCTAAACCTGGAAGGATGGACTACACCTTACCAAAAAACTTCCGACCAATTAGTCTCACATCGTTCTTTTTGAAAACAATGGAGAGGCTGTGCGAGCGGTATATAAGAGATGAAGTCTTAGTTCACAACCCACTTCATCCAAATCAGCATGCATATACTCCGGGAAGGTCCACTGATTCGGCCCTTCACCAAGTGGTTGGCAGAATCGAGAGATCATTGGATAGTAAAGAATCCACCCTGGGTATATTCATAGATATCGAAGGAGCGTTCGATAAAACGACCTTCCCAACAATCACCCAGCAACTTAACTCCAGGAATATACCCCTGGTGGTAGGAGAATGGATACTCAAGATGCTCTCTAGTAGAGCAATAAGTATAAATGTAGAAGACATTACTGTGAGAGGACTGGTCATGAGGGGATGTCCGCAGGGAAGGGTCTCATCACCCCTTCTTTGGAACATAGTCCTGGATACCTTGATTTATCACCTCAACAATAATGGTTTCTACACAATTCCATATGCAGATGACATAGTAATCTTGCAGACCGGCAAATTTGTGAACACACTGTGCGATAGAGCGCAGGATGGTCTCAAATTAATAGAAACATGGTGTAAAGAACACTCACTGTCGATCAATCCCAAGAAGACAGAGATGGTCCTTTTCACTAGGAAAAGTAGGAAAAGAAGCTTATCGGGCTTGAAACCCCCCGAAATCTTCAAAAGCAAACTAAACTTCTCTGAAGAGGTGAAATACCTCGGTGTTACCCTCGACAGGAAGTTAACATGGAACTCGCACATTCAGAGCAGAGCAAAAAGAGCATATGTGGCCTATGAGCAGTGTCGGAGGACAGTGGGACGCACATGGGGTCTCTCGCCCCGTGTAGTCACTTGGATTTACACTGCAATAATAAGACCTATGCTAACGTACGGAGCCATTGCATGGGGACAGAAAACTCTACAAGCAACGGTCATCCAAAAACTATATCAAATACAGCGAATGGCTTGTCTGAACATCACAGGAGCCATGAGAACAACACCAACCGCGGCAATGGAATTAGTTACTGGTCTGACACCTCTGGACCTGCACGTCAAGGAGGTTGCGCTAATGGCCATGCTACCATTGCGCACGGCTGGTGTAAACCTCGAGGTAGGAATGGGTCAACTGAGGCTGGGCACGTGGAGGAAGGCACTCACTGCGGTGCCTCTGATACAGGCAGCCAGTGACGCAATTGAACCCAGGTTTGTGTTTAATGAACCCTACAAAATACAAATAAAACAGAACACTGAGGCGGATGCTGCAAATGCAATACGCATATACACAGACGGCTCAAAAACCAAGGAAGGGTCAGGATGTGGAGTTTACTCCAGATCACTTAGCCTAAGGATTAAGTGGGGAATGGGAAAAAATACCAGCGTGGTTCAAACAGAACTGGCTGGTATCTCAATCGCCGCAAAAGAGCTAACCAGAAAAGACATTTCTGGCAAAAACATAATAATCTGCACTGATAGTAGACAAGCCCTACTAACCTTGAATAGACAACGTATTATCTCAGGGTTAGCACTAGAGGGCCACCAAGATTTAGCTAACGCCTCGGTAGATAATAATATCGTATTAAGGTGGGTGAAAGGGCACGACAGAAGCAAAGGTAACCGTATTGCTGACTCTTCGGCCAGGATGGCGGCTGGACTGAAAATTTTGGGACCAGGCGACACCCATGGTTTGACGACTTCGACAATTGCGGAACTCGCCAAAGGTTACACCCATACTCAATCCCTTAAGAGATGGGATGAAACCAAAGGATGCAGTTTTGCCAGGATCATCCTGGGCGACCCTGAGAAGCTGGATCCGAATAAATATTTGGCGATGACCAGGAAGAACCTACGTTTAACAGTGGGATTTCTGACTGGACACTGTCAACTAAGGAAACACCTCCATATCATGGGGCTAGTGGACACACATCTATGCAGGATGTGTGAACAGGAAGATGAAACTGTCAGGCATGTCTTATGTGAATGTCTGGAGCTATCGTCGATAAGAGAGTGTGTGTTCGGTGAGTCTTGGCCTACACCTGCCGATATTACGGAGATGTCTCCTGGTGACCTGTCCTCCCTCCTGGATAAGGCTGGATGGACAATGTCCTAGGAGGGCGACTCCTTGGGAGGATGTACAATGGGCCATATTGTGGCCTAAGTGCTGGGGGCTATACTCACCCTCCCTACTCTACAGATACAGATACTACATTAAATTAATTCATTAATAATTTTAATGGCGACAGAGATGTGAATGCCAAGTAAAATATAGTTAATTAGGATACCTACCGACTATCCTTTTCTTGGCTCTTTCGACGGACCTCTCGACAAACTCGTCGTAGATTTTGTCTTCCACGAAGGTTCTGGAGCCGGCGCAGCACACTTGACCTTGATTGAAGAAGACGCCGAAGTGGGCGACCTCGACGGCCTCCTCAATATTCGCGTCGGCCAGGATTATATTGGGACTCTTTCCTCCGAGCTCTAGGGTGGTACGTTTGAGGTTGAACTTCCCGGAGTTCATCTGGATGAGCTTACCCACCTCGGTGGAGCCTGTGAAGGCGATTTTGTCCACCTGGAAGAAGATTTGCATCAAGTGATGAAGTGATCTGATGAAAAACTGGGTAAATAATGAAAAATCCAGTCAAAAAAGCTGAGACATTTGGACGATACGTTCAAGCTAGAAATCTACAATCTAAGTTTGTGTGCTAACAGAAAACAACTGCTCCCATGGCAAATACCACTAAGGCTGTTGAATTATATCCGACAGGTGCCAGTGCAGGAAATCACTATCACTATACATAGTAAAAAACAAAGTCTCTTTCCGCTGTCTGTCTGTCCCTATGTATGCTTAGATCTTTAAAACTACGCAACGGATTTTGATGTGTTTTATATGTACAATATATGCATAATATAGCAGAGAAAAACTGATAATTCCAGAGATTAAACGTGATGTCCTAAATAAACACATTTAAAAAGGGTCTACAAAAAAGTCCTCGATGATATATGTCTCTATCTTAGGAATAACCCACAATTACCATTTTTTATCCTTGCGAAGCCGGGTTGAGTCGCTAGTAATTTTTTCTTGACGATGCTAACTCGGTTAGCGAAACACCGGTCGAGTGGAAAGTTTTACTTTCACATCGAAGGTGTTCCAATCATACCGATCAAGAAAATTACGGTAACGGATAAGGACGCTTTCTTGAAATTTCAGTCTTTTCCACCTTGGTTTTCATGGTGTCATATGGTCTAGTTTACTGAGGTTATCTATGCATTATAAAATATGTATTTCAGTGTGAATTTTTTTGTCTTGTTTCATATAAACTGGATGAAAATATAACACAAAAAAGGGCAGAAAAAGACATTGAGTTCGGGTTATTGAACCGGTAAATTAGAATTGATTTTTTTTTTCGTCATATTTGTGTTCTGATTTTGTTTGTAGGGGGTAATCTACGGAAGTAGTGATCCGATCATGGATCAGGAGTGATATATATATATATATATATTTAATGAATGAAAAAAAAATTCAGTAAGAAAAAATAGTATATGTAAATCAAGTCGGAGAAAAAGTCCACCAAAGATTTTGGTTATTAGTTTTACAAAAAAAGTCCGTGGAACTACATAGCTAGCTTTCATATTTGAATCTCAACAAAGGTTTTCTTACTACATAGTAATAAACGGATATGATATATAAAATGCTTAGTCCTGAATAACTGACTGACGGATCAACGCACAGCCTAAATCGCTGATCGTAGAGATCTGAAACTTGGAGGGTGTGTTCTTTGTATGAGGTAGGCATCCGATAAGAAATAAGGTTTTCCTGAAATTCCAACCTAAGGGGGTGAAAAACGGAGTAAGAGTTTGTATGGAACAACGTGATGCCTTGGTCCATTCTACTTCAAATTTTGCAAAAACATTCTTTAACAAAATCGATGAAAGACGTGTTCGTATTCAATTGAAACTCATCGACTAACGGGGTGAAAAAAGGGGGATTATAACATTTTCGAGAGAGAGCGAGAATAGGCGAGTCCTCGCCGTGGAAGTACAGTAACCTTCTTGAAAAATCCTATATATATATATATATATATATATATATTCAAATAGAACAATGGGTCGAGTGATACCTCTTTCAAAAGATCTTTCAATTCTCTTTCAAAGTACATCTCATTCAAGAAATTCGGTCAGACTGTTTATGAAATAAGTATCTGATCGTGTAATGTTTTTTTTTCTAATTATTTGACTAACAAAATACAAATGATGAAATGTACGTAATTATTTACAAAGATGTTCAAAATGACCTAAGGGAACGAATTGTTCAGGAATGCCGGCTGATAACAGCAAACGTTCAACAGGCAGTTCGTGGAAAATTTAAATCACACCTTTATCATTGCACGGAAGTTGATGGTGGTCATTTTGAACATCTGCCTAAATAATTATGTACGTTTTGTATTACATTCCATCATTACTATTTTGTTATTCGAATAATTAGAATAGAAAAAACTGTTACACAATGAGATACTTATCTCGGAAACTATCTGACCGAATTTTGGTAACTGTCAAAGTATTGAACCATGTATTGGAGAGGGCACGTTGGGCAAAGACTATAATTATAATAGCCTGTTTCGACGATGCAAGTTTGTCGCTGCAACTCCAGAAAATTGGATGTGTTCATGCAAGTTTTTCGAGTTGCATGAATCTTTTTTGGTGCGATAAGTTGCAGCGACTTAGCTATTTCTAATATGGTAATTTTGTTGCCGCAAACTACAAATATGTGGTGCCATCATTGTGAAGAATATTGATTTTGAACATTTCAATTATTTTTCGAGACTTGAGGAATAAAGTTGAGTAATAAGGTGATTTAATCACAATATCAATTATTAGAAATGAATGAAATTATATATCAGTTGTGATAATGTAGACGTTCATCTTGGTAACATTCAGTGCTATTTTTTAATATTGGCAATGCAAACTGACAGCTACATGACATATCTCGCAGCGACAAGTTGTCGCGAGAAGTTGCAGCGACAAAATTGCATCGTCGAAACGGTGTGATACCTGCAAACCATATATTTGGGAGTGAATGAGTTTGATCCTATGGACAGTGCACAAAAAGTGATATTTGAAGAGATTATCTATTTTCAATAATTATCATAGAGTGAATGCAGTAGAAAAATGGTTGAATATCCGAAGTTAATTTTTGTAGTCATTTATTATTGAGGTTATCAAGACAAGAATAGTACACGCGTCACAGTAAGGGATTTTGGAGATAACATTCTACTGTTTACTATGTGTTTGTTACAGTGAAATGATATGTATTAAGGTAGAGTAACATCTTTTCATCAGATGGTTTACATGACCGACAAATCTGATGGAGTCCTCGTTGAAGAGATCCCTAAATTTTTGAAGACGAAGATGTCTCCATGATCAATGTGTTTTCGATACCTATATGGAGATTCTCTTGAATACTTCATAAGAAAACCATAATTTGCGTAGGTCAAGTTTAACAATAATTCATATGAACGACTTTTTACAGGCTGCCTTGAATCTGTTACGCATAATAACATCGCTCGAATGAAAAAATCCCGAAGGAATACTGTTTCTGGAAATATATCTTTTGGATTTTCTCTCCTGGAAATGAAAGAGCATTGAATTCCTATAAAAGCAAAATTGACTGACTGTTTAAAATTGCAGTGAAGCATCGGACCAGAAAAATCAATTTGCCCTGAAACAGTAATAACAATTGAAAGCTTTTTTATTTTCAAGGGAGAGAAAAACATCGAAAAACAATCAAAGAATAGAATTTTTACAAAATTCCCAGTACACCTATCGTGAGGCTGGCAAACATGTATCGGGCATATGCCTGGTTCATAGACCAAAATTTCACTTTAAGAAAGTTATTCCAAAGCTAATGGAAGCATACATAAACAAAAGTGACGATTCCATTGATCACCATTGTGCGAACTTTCTTGAGGTAGAAGTAAAAATTTGGTCTATGAACCAGGCAATACAGTTTGGAAATAAACATACATGCATGTAACCTGTGGTAGAAGTCCATTGTATCTCAAAGTGGAGTGTAAGATTTACGATGCAGAAAAACTCTAAGTCGTCTCCACAATTTAATATTCAAAGGATGTCAGGACGGTGATTCAGTACATGTTTCGAACCTACATAGGTTCATCATCAGCTGAATTAACATTCAATTCTACAATAAAGGAAGAACAATATAATATTAGTTGATACTATGAAGTATAAAATTACTTACATGGAGATCAAAAAAAATTGGAAAAATCACATGGTGAAATTTAAATAGGCATCAGAATTTTTTTTTACATTGAGAAGAATAATGAATTTTTTTTGTGATTTGGGGAATTTAAGACATCCCTAACACAAAAAAGGTATTAAAATTGGGAGGCTTGAAGCCCTTGTGCCCAATATGTAATGTAAGAAAAAGCCACATGGAAGAAAACTTGAAAAAACTGTGAACTGTAGCAGTTTTCTTCCATGTGGCTTTTTTTACATTACATATTGGCACAAGGGCTTCAAGCCTCCCAATTTTGATACCTTTTTTGTGTTAGGGATGTCTTAAATTCCCCTAATCACAAAAAAAAAATTTTCATTATTATATATTCAATGTAAAAAAAAATTTTTCTGATGCCAATTTAAATTTCACCATGTGATTTTTCCAATTTTTTTCATCTCCATGTAAGTAATTTTATACTTCATAGTATCAACTAATATTATATTGTTCTTCCTTTATTGTAGAATTGAATGTTAATTCAGCTGATGATGAACCTATGTAGGTTCGAAACATGTACTGAATCACCGTCCTGACATCCTTTGAATATTAAATTGTGGAGACGACTTAGAGTTTTTCTGCGTCGTATACATGCATGTGGTTCAACAAACGAGAATTATTGATTAACATTAAGTACTTCATGTAATTTTTTCAAATATTACGAATTGTTTTAGCTTAAAGTATTTTGTTTTTCAAGCCAGACAGTAAAAATTCAGAAAATCTATCACTG
This sequence comes from Zygogramma bicolorata, assembly GCA_032362365.1. NCBI lineage: Eukaryota > Metazoa > Arthropoda > Insecta > Coleoptera > Chrysomelidae > Zygogramma > Zygogramma bicolorata. Next base: position 480,401 of record JAVJAQ010001406.1, read on the forward strand.
CCGCCCGATCCATATGTGGATATTATTCATCTGGAATGTTACTTTATCAGTGATACATGTTACCCTTTTTCATGTAATGAATGGTTTATCTTTATCATATGAATGAAACTTTTCGAAATAATCAGGTGATGTGTATTGTGACTCAAAAGTTCAATGTAACAATAGAAACACAACGAATATCCGATAAAACAAATGTAACCACACACAAAGAAACCTATCTTTCAAATTCTACGAAGTATGAATTCTATTGAAACAATGTTGTTTGTAAATCCTTCATCTTGCATGGCGAATATATATCGATTGAAGCTAATATCGAAATGTGTTTTTAATTCCGAACGCGTCAAGGTCGGATGAAAAAATTATTGGATATGACTCATTTATTTCTCTGTGGCTGTGTAACACGAACCTCCGATACTTCGGTGTAGTCTATTATATCAAATTATGCTAACAGGACATCTACCAGCATTCCCAACAGATCATATTTTTTGACAATGCCATAGTTTCTATCTTTATATATGGGGGCTAGACTGAATATTTCACGGAACTTGAAGAGAGAAAAGATTTTCAGATTAATAGCTTTTGAATTCTGTTGGTTTATGATTTTTATGAAGTAAATCAATATACTCTAGATTCGGTATATGGAAAGTTCAGGAAAAAATAGCTTAAAAATTGAGACAATGGATATTAAATATTTTTTAAGCTCGATTCAGAAGGTCGCGAGCAAGTTTCGTTTTCTATATTTAGCATTTCAACGATGACGCAGTAGAAATATGGATGTACAATAATTCCTCCAATTAGAGTATTAGCTCTAAAAAGATAATAATTAACGAAATAATATTACGTTACGAATCTATTTTTAATCTTTTGTCAGGGTCAAGAGGGAATATTTCAACCGAATACAACTGGTAAATCTATCAAGAATCAGAATTTATGTGAAATAACCACTTGTCTTTCCAACTACGTGCCATATTTGGTTTTATATCAGAACCCTTCTCAAGTTCATGACAGCTGAAAATTTGGAAAGTCTCGGAATTTCTAAAAGTCAAGCTCATTTCCTTTCGATTCTAGCATTCATATTTATCGAAGCCATAGATGTAGAATCATAGGGCTTGAGGGATATTTTCTTGGTAGCAATGATATTTGAATTGGATGGAAATTATCTGTTATGCTACGTTACACTCGCACGAATCAAAAATCAAATGACGAGTGTTATGTTCTGTTTTGATCCCATTAAATGAATGCCTTGCGTTGTCTGCCTAAAATGTTACCAAACTACAAACACCCTTCTAGGGCTCGAGACACAGGAATCTTTCTTCTGTAGATTGTGACATCATAATGACGTGAATTGAGATCTATACAAGGTCTGCAAATGCCAAATTACGACATTCTGATGTCGCAACCTTCAAAAAAATAATTCTAGGATTCAATTAAAATGCGCTAACTTTCTGTATACAATAACTTGAATGAACGGAAAAATAGTAAAATTTGTCTCCTTTTACCCCTGAAAAATGAACTAATGATCACGTTAAACGCTAAATCGAATGTATTTAAATCAAAGACAAATACGTTTTGATACATGAGCGCGAGATGATATAGATGTAGGGAAATTATACTTTGCATCTGTGTGAAGTGTTGATATGGTCGATTATAGCCCCTCAACTTGATGTCTCTCGTGACAGACTCTCAGTGCTAGTGAAGTCGGCAATACAATATTAAATTTACATGCAATGCATCTTGGGTGCTAAGCTAAGGCTTTTCTCTCACTCAGGGCCAGTTCATTTTTATTTTACAAAATTAATTTCGCTATTATTTCAGTAATTATTCTTACCTTCTCTCTCTAGAAAGTCTTAACCTTGCTTAGGAGTAGCAAATTTCGTGAGACGCATTATTTAGATTCATGAGATATAATTAACATGTTAAACGGATTCATCAATACCAAGTTGAATGCAAACATTTTTCAATCTCTACATGTAGACAAATTACATTTGAATAGCATGACAATAATGACATTTGTTGAAAATTCATCGAAATTGACATTATAAATATACATCTCGTGTTGATTTCATAACCTTTTCCCCAATTATCCCGAATAAATCAGTATATAAACCTCGGTGAAAACCAACATCTATATCTCAAAAAATTGCTTAGTTGGCCTGTGGCTACTGTAGAAAGTAGCCCATGGTGCTGTTTATATCCGATTCAGATTTCTCACTGCAGAACAAATCCAAGCGGTCATGGCGGAAGAATTTTCTATCTGACTTGATGCGATAGGAAATTATTGGTTTTCATAAAGGTATAGGTGGGATCCCTGCTTGATCGAATACACCAACTATGTAGCAGTGTGCGTTTTCCTCGGTTACCCAGTAGATGAAAAAGCAAATGCATTACCGTACATTCAGTAAGACGACCCTGGGCGATTTTGCACCCAAGATAATTACTCGACCCTTGCTAGTCGTAGGGGTGTTTGACAAGGGAAAATACAAAATGATAAATCACTTTCTTCCTCGGTTTTTGATATAGTACTCATGGTTTCACTCACCTTGGGATTGTCCACCAGCGCAGCCCCGGCGTCCCCGTACCCGGGCACCACGTTGACCACTCCGGCCGGGAAGCCGGCCTCCCTGATCAGCTCAGCCATGTAAAGCGACGTGAGCGGCGTCTGCTCGGCCGGTTTCATGACCACCGTGTTGCCGGCGCAGAGGGCGGGCGCGATCTTCCACGTGAACATTAGCACGGGGAAATTCCATGGGATGATCTGGCCGCACACGCCCACAGGCTCGAGTCGCGTGTACGCGAAGAACTTGCCGTCCATCGGGATCATCTTGCCGTGCAGCTTGTCCGCCCAGCCGGCGTAGTAGCGGAGCACGCTGGCGCTGCCTAGTACGTCGATGTTGTACGCATGCGCGTACGGCTTGCCGTTGTCGAGGGCTTCCAGGCTCTGCAATATTTCATTTTATTTTTCACGATATGTATTCAATTTTTGATCAATTTTACAATTTTACAAAACCCGTATCAATAATTTTGTATGGATGTAAATTAAATTCTTATTTTCAATTTGATTATTCGTAATTTATCGGTTGAATTGCCATTTTTTCCATCTTATATGTTTTTATACAACAGGTGCGTGTTGATTATTCGTCCCAGTAAGCCATAATTTTTTCGAAAATGGGTTATTTGTTTCACAACCAAGTATGTTTGTTGATGCCCTACATGAAGCATTTTTTTCAATACTATTTCAAATAAAAAAGATACAAGGGTAGTCGGAGTTGAGGAGAGACAAATTGTATATACGACTTCCAATATTTATAAAAAACCATTTTCTATACCGACACAACCTTGCATTTTGAGCCATAATGTAGAGCCAAAGGACGTTCGAAGATAGATACTTGCAGTGAGGGTTAGTGCAATCCGATATTTTTGCACAGACTTTCTCAAATGTCATCCAATGACCTTCGTGGCATATATTAGGATAGGAGTTGTTTTTCGTCAAATTGCCGTATGCAATGGTTAGGATGTAACGAAGAAGTAACAGTAAAAGCATATTGTTTTCAAATATTCCCATGCTAAAAAAATTATACCAACCGCAATATAGGCAGCATCCCTTTCGACCAAGTCAGCTAGCTTGTACAGAAGACGCCCTCTTTGGGAAGCGTCCATCGTCCTCCATCTCGAACCGAACTTGAATGCCTCGTTGGCCGCCTCTACCGCCAGATCTATGTCCGCTTTGCCGCCTCTCTGGACCTCGGTGATGGGTCGACCGGTGGTAGGGTTGAGCGTCTGGAAAGTCTCGCCGGACTTCGATTTTTGCCATTCATTGTTTATGAAAACCTGGAAGAGATGAACGGTCGGAGGTTAGTAAACGATTTGCTAGGAGGGAATGAGGCACAGAAGGTATTTTTTGAGTGCAAAAGTGCATTTCCAGCAAAAAAAAGGAAAATGTACCTCTACAAATGACACTTTGAAATATTTTGACAATAGGTACTATATACAAAGTGATCTAATGCAAATAGTGGTTACCCTAAAGGAAAGAACGACATTTGTTGAATTTGACTTTGTCCATTCTCAGAAGGAAGAGGGTTGCGGGATCGATTCCTACTAGTATTTATTTTTCTTGAATCCTATATTTTCCTAACGTCCCCACACTTTCATTAAAACTTCAAATGGTCACAAAATATACTATGAGCTATATCAGCACTTTCGAAACCGTGCGTCGCGACGCACTGGGGCGTCATGACATTGTTCCAAGGGCGTCGTGTGTCGATGCGACCGAGCAGGCGAGAGCAGAACTAATCTCAACTGTAGCGGTTGATATGGTATCAGTGATAATTGGAGAATCGGCAGCTAAAGAAATAAAAAATGAACCCCTTTCAAGCAATACGATTAGTCGCCGTATTCACGATATGGCAGAAGATATTAATGAGCAAATTATGGAAAAACTTTCAGGTTCATTTCTCATTCAACTGGATGAAGCGACCGATAGTAATGACGATGCTCATTTGATATTTTACGTACGGTACATACAAGAAACAAATGTATACGAGGATTTATTATTTTGCAGATGGGTTTGTGAAAGTGGTTAAGCTACTGATTCATTTGATATTTTATATACATATATGACCGATAATAGTATCAACTGGGAAAACTGTGTGGGTGAGTGTACGGGTTGTGCTCGAGCGATGTGAAAGATTTCAGATTTCAGCTTCTTCATGTGAACAAAGTCAACAAACAGCCGATTTAATGAAGCCGCAAGTTTTTCAAGAAGAAGAGGAAGTGGAGGAAAATCCTGCTCTATTCACTTCTGGTTCCTCAGCCTCCAGTGAATCAGAGATTGAGAATATACCAGATGAGAGTGGTCCTATAATATTTCAGAATGTTAAATATTTTTTTGATTTTCTCGACTTCAAAAATAAAAATTAATAATTTGCAGCATCCGAAGACACAGGAAGAAAATATATGGAACATCCTATAAATGTCCATTTGAGCTCCTGATTATGTCCATGAAATGTACCTAAATGGACGCCTTGAAGACATGCTACAAATGTCCATTCGAAGATCTGAAATGTTCTATTATGGGCATCCTAAAGATTATTAACAACGGACGTTACCAAGACGTCCTTAAAACGTCCAAGTCCGTAAAATGGGCGTTCTGGGGATGTCCTGAAAACGTCCATGAGACGTATTTGTCCTATCTGTGAAGAATTAGAAAAAAAACAAGGTTTTGACGCCGGACTCGAACCAACACCTACATTTTCCATTATACCTACATATCATGAACAATGTCTGATAATAATCGACACTGCGCTATGCAGAAAATTTTTGCAGAATCATGAATATAGCGTATTGCTTCAGCTTTATTATAATATTTAACGTTTAACTTTTATTTTTTCAATATGCCCACTTCTTGAAAATATCCTACCTTCTTTACTGATTTGTACCAAATCATCTTTCGAACAATCTGTTCAGGCCAGTCTCAAATTACCTACACAGTAGGTTTCGGCTGGCACCTGTCAGAAAACAACTACTCCCCTGGCTAATACCACGAAGGGCATTGAATTATATCCGACCAGTGCCAGTGCAGGTTTCTTCACAGAAGTAAATCCTGCATTTGCTGTCGTCGATACAAATGAAGGAATTGATTTTCAATTATAGGGACGGACACACTTGCAGACCGGTTTCGGGCTATTTGGCCACTCGTCAGTGCAAGGCAGTGCCATCACCAACATAAAGTCGATGATTTCCCATAATTAAAAATCAAACTCCTACACGATTCGCGAATTCGGTTTGCTTTTGGAATATCTCGTCCATTGGTAGATGGCGTAATAACTTCGTTGTTCGCATCAGCTTTGGCCGGGGCTTGATACTCGTGTAGGAGTTTGATTTTTAATTATGGGAAATCATCGACTTTATGTTGATGATGGCACTGCCTTACACTGACGAGTGGCCAAATAGCCCGAAACCGGTCTGCAAGTGTGTCCGTCCCTATAATTGAAAATCAATTCCTTCATTTGTATCGACGAAAGCAAATGCAGGATTTACTTCTGTGAAGAAACCTGCACTGGCACCGGTCGGATATAATTCAATGCCCTTCGTGGTATTAGCCAGGGGAGTAGTTGTTTTCTGACAGGTGCCAGCCGAAACCTACTGTGTAGGTAATTTGAGACTGGCCTGAACAGATTGTTCGAAAGATGATTTGATTTAACGCCAGTCTTCAAGTATGCCCACTGACTATGTCAAGTGTGATTTGTACCAATTTGGATAATACAAGGTGTTCTGTAAATGAACGGTAAAATTTATACTTGATAGTTTAGGTCGTCAATGCCCTTATAAGTTATTTCATTGATGACGTATCAAATGTCAGTTTCAATTTTTCTCCCTAGGAAGGAAATGTACGACTTTGCTCCCTACAATGAGGTCAGGAAATGTATACTTTGGATAGAGTGAGGCGGAAAAAGTAATTTCCATAGTAAAAACTTTAGCTCGTCTTCAGCTTTCACACTTTTCGAGGTTTTGTATATTCTAGGTGTCGAAAAAGAATTTTTCAATATGGGAAACCAACGACTTTCGTGTTGCTGGAAACTACCTCGCATTGAGGAGAGCACAATGAGCCCGAAACGAGAAGCTCTGTGACGAATGTTAGTCCACCAACCTACTATGTCGGTAGAAGACGACATATTGTTCAACTGTCTTAATTTGTTGATCGTTTGCCGGTCCTCAAGGCTAACCGACGATGTCTTGAAAACATAATGATGAGCTAGTATGGCACAAATTATATTTATTGTAAATACCTTCATCATTTGAAGTTCTCAAGCAATTACATTGTTGGGGAATGAGACTCAGAACCTCTCGGTCATGCTGCACCATTGCGCTAACTCGGTTCTCACACACAATTATCATTTTTCAAAGACAAAAACCATTTCCATAAAGATCGTACAGAACCGTTAATGTTGAGCGAAAAAAATCGTAATTCAAGCCATATGTTTCGAAAAGAGGAAAACAATGTTTATTCAATTGATATGCTCTCTAAGTGATATATTGACGAAGTCATCAATTTTGTGAATAGTTCGAACAGATTACACGCAAAAACGATAGCTAATCTAATAAGAATGAAAGGTCAATTTCATTTATGTTTCCAAAGAGATACAGATAACGTGGAAGGTCATCCATTACGACAGTAAATAATTTATATAAAAAAAAGAGTTATCGCCAGTCTTGGTACGAATATGCGCCAAGTTAACCGCTTATTTTGGATAGAAATTCTCAATTGCGGTTAGTGGAAACTAGGAGATTCGAAAAATATATTTTTTCATTTCAGAGTTTCCTGTACGATTCTCACAATTCAATGTTCAAAAAATAAGCATTTGAATTGATGTGTTTCGTGCATTACTTCATTCAAAATTTAAAAATAAGAATGACCCAACATCATAATACTGTTATAATAATATACAGGGTACAGCGCGATGATCGTCGGATGGCGAGTGTATTGGATGCAATTTTCAAACTACTTTCTATAATATAATAGTATATTATGCAACGATCGTGTAATGATGGTTATAAATACATGAGCATAAACCGGGATACGAAACGAGCCGAAGGTTAGTTTCGTATGGTTTATGCGATTGTATTAATAATCATTACATGAGAGTTGCATACGCTATTTTATCTACACCCAATAAATAATGAAGAACTGAAAATATTATATTATTAGGTATTTATATTGAACACAATAATAGAAGGTAATCAATCGTATTTCTTTGAAAAATTCTACAAAACTATAAATAATGGTATAACCACGGAAAATACAACAATGAGAAATGGAAAGAAAAATATTAAAAAAAATCTCCGATGAGTTCAGGATTTGAACCCGGACGTATCTGATCGCCGCCCTCGCGGTTGACCACTTGGCCATTAGAGCTCATTCGAATTGTTCGAAAATAAAAACATATGTCTTGCATTTGTCAAATGAAAAATAGAATCCTTTCGATTGTATTTTTTTCTTGTCTAAGACATCTGTGGAGGAGTAGCTGGTAATTCTTCTATACCACTGCTATAAGACATTTTCATTCGATTATCGAAAATTGACTAAATTCTTCAAAAATTCAATACCTACTGATTTTGACTTGACAAACGTCAAAATGCAAAGCTTGCACATCATGCTTGATTGAAAAATAATGGCTTTCTATTGGTTGAAAATCTGTATCGTAATGAAAATCTGTATCGTAATGAAAATCAGTATCGTAATGGATTTCATTATAAAACGGGTTGTGGGCATATAAGTGTATTATTAGAGTACGGGTGTAGATAATAGTATATTATGCAACGATCGTGTAATGATGGTTATTAATACATGAGCATAAACCGGGATACGAAACGAGCCGAAGGTGAGTTTCGTATGGTTTATGCGAGTGTATTAATAACCATTACATGAGAGTTGCATACGCTATTTTATCTACACCCAATGAATAACGAAGTACTAAAAATATTATATTATTTGGTATTTATATTGAACACAATAATAGTAGGTAATCAACCGTATTTCTTTGAAAAATCCTACGAAATTATAATTAATGGTATAACCACGGAAAATACAATGAGAAATGAAAAGAAGAAAAAAAAATTCTACCGACGTCAGGAATTGAACCCGGACGTAACTATCCACTGCCCGGCGCCTTTGACCATTCGGACATGAGATCTCATATAATTTCGTTGAAAATGAAAACATATATGTTGCATTTGTCAAATGAAAAATATAATCCTTTCGATTGTATTTTTTTCTTGTCTAAGACATCTGTGGAGGGTCGCTGGTAATTCTTCTATATCCCTGCTACAAGACACTTTCATAATATGATCGAAATTTGACTAAATTCTTCCAAAATTCAATACCTACTGATTTTGACTTGACAAACGTCAAAATGCAAAGCTTGCACATCATGCTTGATTGAAAAATAATGGGTTTCTATTGGTTGAAAATCTGTATCGTAATGAAAATCTGTATCGTAATGGATTTCATTATAAAACGGGTTGTGAACATATAAGTGTATTATTAGAGTACGGGTGTAGATAAATAATATAACATAATAATATCGGCGATACTTCATCACTTCCGGTTATATGGGAAGTCTGTACAAACTTTTTTTATTTCAAATGGAACATCTCAATGTTTTCACATTTTCGGATAATTTGCAAAATTCTAGTATGACTTCATGTGGATTACACCGTACCAGAAATGGGTAGATTTTGAGATTTTTAATTTTTTCATTCAAAAAGCTAGGACTCCGGCTGTCTTAAAATTCCACTTGAAGAGGAATCATAAATATACTAGCAACAATTTTTCATTTTGAAGTTCAATTCAGTGGTCACATAAGTAGGCCAAACATTTTCATATTATTATGCAAGGAGTTTGAAATAGGCGACAAAAGTCTTTGTTTTGAAATAGAACACCCTATATGTATTGAGACGTTTTTAAAAATCAGACATGATTTGAACTCACTTTCATGTGATATTCCTTATACGTGAGTTGAACATTGTCGAACCATTTTTTCTTAGAAAAATGAGACAGTGATGAAATACGCGCATTCATCGTGATGCTACAAGTTCCTAATTTTGTCGAGGAGTAATGTGTTCAGAATGGAGGATTACTACGCATTTTATTTCACAAAATAAAATAGATCGAAGACATTTCTGCTCGCTTTCAAGCATTTATTCATTCCATGAAATAGCATTCTCACAGAACGACACGACTAATTAATCGGCATTTATTTGTGCAATTATCCCAACCATATATTTTTTACATCCATTCCTAAGTTGTATGATTTTCGACACAGACATTTTATCGAAAAAACGAGTTGAATATTACAAAATATGATTCGAAGTTTAGTAACATAATTATTATTGTGAAGGGAAGGAAGTTTTGAAGAAGAGATTTTTTCGCTCGGAGTCATTGCAAAAAAATACAAAAATTGGTATAAAAACACTCTCTGGTGATATGTGTGTCATTCACCGAAGTTAACTTCATACAGGCAATGGCGTAGCTTGCTTTAGATGAACCCTTTCTTCCTTAATGGAAATAAATTAAACTATGAATGTTACGTACATACAAACTGAACAGAGAACGTTTGATAATATTTACTTCTTTCATAGAAGTTTTGAATTCTTTCTGGATTAACTTGGAGAAGAAAAAGCAAAAATCACAAAACTTCCTTCTATCCACAAAAATAATCACGTTCCTAAATCTTTTTGTAGATATCAATAACTCTAACAGGAAAAGAAAATTTATACCAAATCTAAAGACTAATGTTAGGTATTCATATATTTACACCATTTGCGCTTTGCGTCTCGGTTAACTATTTCAGGTGGGGCAGCAACTACCTGCAAAGTTTTTCGGTCCGATATGGGCTTCATCTGTTACAAATAATTATTCTGGTTGATTTCTCAACAATACTAAAAATCAAGGTAAAAGGATACAACATTAATGCTATTTTTACATTTTGCTATTTATAGTCTCTGAGCGTAACAAGCTTATCTGGGATTGAGATGAAATATTATCATATTATCCCTATGGATGATTTTTATTGGAAATTACTCTCTATCCGTTTAGAAATATTCTACAAATGGTAACTGTTTGATCCCAATCTTGAGTGCTTGGTACTCAAATTGAGAAAGAAAAAGTAACTTTTACGTTAAAGAGCGCCCATCGCGCCATTCAAGCAGGGGAGTAGTTGGTTTCAGAAGAACTCTTCCTTCCTATTTGGGAATGAATTCAACTTCTGTGAACGATGTACACATATCGACAAAGAGTATTTGCAGAACATTTGATGGTACTTCTTTTCTATTTTGTATTTTTTTTTGCATTGACTTGGACAAAGAAAAGCCAAAAATCAATTGACAAGTTATTTGAAGTGTTCAAAATCGCTGTCTTTTCAGAAAAATTTCATACACGAAATACAACCCAAGACAGTTCACTTCAGTTAATGATGAAATTTCTGCAGAAATATGAAAATAAATAATACGTTATATATTCGTTTCGAGATACATTTCATCTCTGGAAATGTGTCGAATTCAAATATTACCAGAAATTATTTGGTGGCGAGCGTTGGCGCAGGTGGTTGTATGCCAGGTCCATGATCAAGAGGTTGTGATTTCGATCAGGGCAGGGATTTTCCTCTCGAGAATTTCAAGGAAATCCAGGACAGGTCAATGTCTCTCCATAAAAACTGTTGCACTACATTGTTCAAAGCTCAAATAAAAACGTTAAAAAATTAAAAATGTGCGATCTTGATTACAACATTTTTAACAACAATTTACTGAAAAATTAGAGAGACAAAGAAAAATTTTGCAAAGCAAAGATTTATACCTAATAAATAATATTAGCATGGTGAATTTAATGTTGATTCATTCATATTTCGCGAAAAACAAGTTACAGCAATAAGAATATACAGTCGCTTTCTTTGATGTCCTCCCCCCTTTTATTTCTTGAACGAGGCAACTCCAAAAATTTAAAGTTGAGATGATGAAATTGATGCATGAATACTATATTTTGGAGTGAAATTCACAAATGAAAATCCCAAGATGGCGACTGTGCGTCATCTGGGAAAAAAAATAAATGGAAAGGGGGATCTTGTGACATATCCTTTTGAAGTTCCTGACGAATACTGTAAACCCTAGAATAATGAGTCAATATCTTCAACTATTACAAATTGGCGGAACATTTAATTATTGCCTGAATATATAGACCTTTAACTTCATGAAATAGTGGAAGAAATATACGTTCCTGGGTTCGAAAATGTACGGCGTGAAATATCGAATAGGCTGTTCTTATGTCAAGAAGTTCAAGGTAACCCTTTCGAGCTTCTTCTGAACTGAACTCGGCTTATATCCTCCATCGAGTCCTCCATTCATGAAGCTGGGAATGTATTCAGGAAATTATTAAATGTTCCGTCATTATGAAGCAGTTGAAGATATTGACCTCAATATTCTAGGTTTGTACAGTATTCCTTAGCAGCTTCAAAACGACGTGTCCCAAGACCCCCCTTTTTCCATTCATTTTTTTCTCCCAGATGACACGTAGTCGCCATCTTGAAATTTTCATCGGTAATTTCACTCCAAAATATGGTTGTATTCATGCATCAATTCCATTATCCCAAATTTCATTTTTATTAGTTGACCCGTTCGAAATATAAAAGAGGAAGGACATGAAATAAAGCCACTGTTTATAGTTTATAATAATTATTTTTTTGCTGTAACTTGTTTTTTGCGAAATATGAATGAATTAATATCAAAGATTCTATGCAATTATTATTTATTAGATATAATTCTGCTTCAAACATAATTTTCCTTGTCCGTCTCGTTTTTCAAGCAATTGCTGTTACAATTTGTAACCAATATCGCCATTTTTTGTTTTTCAGCTTTTTCATCCAAGCTTCCAACAAGGCAGTCCACCAGTTTTTATGAAGATTCATTGACCTGCATTGGATTTCGACATTTCACAATGTTTACGCCTTATTGCACTCCACTACTTGTCGTATTCAGAAATGACCCTCTGCCACGTTTTATATTCGACAAGTCCGTAAATAACCATGCTACTCATAGGTATGACGTAGGGAGCTACTAACAAAGCCTATTAGCTGAAGGACTCCTATCGATGTCGATGACGTTTGGTATGAAAACACTCTAAATAACATTTACTACTACTATTTGCTTTTTGTT